>JAEPBF010000146.1:0-489838 GCA_019739055.1 Passiflora organensis
CGAGCCACAGTGGCACCGGCTGAACCGCTGAAATCTTTACATCCCAGCTGACGTGCTTCTTTCAGAAACTTTGTAATAACGACTGGGAGTCTCTCGGCTTCCTTAGGATGTGCCAGCTGTACAGGTTCAAGTGAAGGAACAAGATCTTCCTCAGGTGCTGGTGCAGGAGCATTTTGAAATTGCTCCTCGATACATTGTTGGTTTGCAGCACCCTTGCAACATATTTAGAATTTGTGCAATCATAGGATCGATGGCTGGTGTTGCTAGTGTCTCAAGTTGGTTCTCGGGCTCAGTTTTCCCTCCCTGCTCAATTTGTGACTCATGTTCATTCTGCTCTACAGGTTGCTGTTCGGCCTGAATCTCATACCTACCCCGCCGATCCCTTGTAGCGTTCAACCTTGCCATACTATACAAGCACACGATGTCACTCAACACATAACCCAAATACGAAACTATGAAAAGAAGCGGTACCTGGTGGAGAGTCGTGCACCGGACGTTACGCATATGCTGGAAAACTAAACACACATGTACACAAATACTCACAAGTTTCAGAAATCACATGCACAAATGCAAATGCATACTGGACAATCACATTAACACACACAAGCACTCAGTAATATCATTCCAGCATTCGACAAGCATACTTTCACACAAACCATACTCGGAAATCATGCAAATCCACATCCCATGCATTTGGCAATACATATATTCATGCAAATCACACTTGGCAGCACACATCAATAAACGACAAATACATGCATATACATTCGGCAATATAGAAATCAAATAGGAACACTCTGCAGCATACTCGGCAATGACAAAGAAACACAGCAAAGCACCCATCAAAACACAATATCAATTTCATCAATTGGATTTTACAAACCAATCTCTTTTTAGCATTAGATCACTTTCGGTATTACTCCTCTAAGTGAGGGTGTGTGCCCATTTCTCTTCCTACAAACACAAAACCAACAAACACGTTAGCATATAACAAATCATATTCCTAACCCATGCTCCGTTACCAAACTTGTAAGGACCCACATTTATAATCCCAAATTTGCTCCTAAGTGAGACCCTTACCACTGTGAAAACTAAATAAACCCAACCTAAGACCTATCTGAATCTCACAAGGCTTATCCCCTTAGAACCGATTTTAACATGTTTATTCTTTATACTTATAACGATTTGGAGCATGATATTGGACAAGTATTTTGATATCATATGGAGTGAATAAAAACATCAGCAGAAGTCTTTAAATTTAATAAATGAATCCACAACACAAATCTCATAAAAATCCAAATATCCAGCAAGTAAACCTCCAACATAATTCGAAACAACAAGCAAAGGAGGAACTTGAAAAACCCGAAAATAGTCCAATCATAGTTCATGTTATATGCGCACTCAATGAAGGAGTAGGTATGCAAAATACGATGCGATATCACCCCTCCATGCAGCCTTGATTCTCACACACTATTACCATGAACAGTGAATGTACCTAAGCCTGAAAAATGGTGAAAACAATAGAATGAGATTACAAGAATTTCATTAGGGTCACAACATCATAAGATCTACAGAAATTTTAAACAACATTAGATCAGCCTATACAATTAAAAGGATTTACGCATTCATTATTCAACTAAAAAGGGATAGGGCAGAAAGATAAGGCTGAGAGTGGACTAAAACACTTTAAAAAATCAGAAGTACACAAGCAGGTAAATCATCAATCATTCTCATCAACAAGAAAGGGCATTCCTTTCCACATGTGTTGTCCAAAGCTTTGCTGCACAAAGGATAAAGGTTAGCACACAAGCTAATCAGCAAGCCTATTCATCTTGCCATATATGGACAAGGCATCCAAGCCACACAAGGAGAAGGGCATCCAAACCACACAAGCATAAAGGTTTCAAAACCACACAAGGATAAGGGCATCTTGCCACACAAGGACAAAGTGAGTAGCCATACAAGAACTAGGCATCCAGCATGCACATGCCACAGGTATATGCATACAAGTATATGCATCAAAATTAACAAGTAAACAACAAGGATCTCTGAAGGAAGCGATGAGGCATAGATCCTACCTCTTTTTTCTCTGAGCAACAAGCTATTCCTTTACTTTTATTCAAGGAATCTGAACAACCTATAATATCTTATGGCAAAGACAAAACCAAATTAAGCATACATACTTAATAACCAAATAAATATCCTATTTCCTTACCAATTCCACTCATCAAACCTATCAGAAACCAGCGATCAGATGCCACAGGTGCCTCCCCCCTCGGATCTGCGATGTGATAGCCAATAACTTAATATGATTCAACCTAAATTACCTCTCATTCATTATACAAATTTTGGCACTAAGAATAAGGCAGTACAGAAAATTGCGATTTCTTGTATACAAGCCTTAGAGGTTGCAATTTCATGTTAACAAAGAAGGATTAGGTGTTAATAGCACATACAATCAAAAAGAACAAGATAAAAAACCAACAGGTTAATCAATTGATCAAAATTAGCAATAATAGGACAAAGGGTAGGGCACGCCGATTTCATGTATAACAAAGATTCAAAGGATGAATTCATGATTTAAAAATATGAATGGATGCCAAACAATCATACAAACAAAAGGATCAATAGCACAAATCAATTGAAGGAAGAATCACACAATTTTGGCACCAAAATCGATGAAATACGACATGAATTTTAACAAAAAAAAACTAACTTTCTGATAAAAAACCCAAGATATTTAGATATAGAATGGAAAGATCTTTCCAATAAGCTATTATTTGCAGAAATCCAACATAGGATGAGAGAGTTATACTAGTTTGAAGATTAAGGAAATTTCGATAGCAATAGGATGTAGGGTTTGATGTTTGACGAAAATTGTGTGTTTTTAATGTGTGTCGAATGTATGGGATTAATTTCCCAACTTTAAAGGCTAGATAAGATACGATAATTATCATAATTAAATTTTGTGTGTGATCCCGTTTATTGTAGTGCCGGTCAGTGGCAGCGTTACCGGTAGCGTTAGTGCCAGCGGCAGCGCGCCGATGCTAAACAGTTGGTTCGGGAACACAGCCGTAGGAAGCTTTTAAGTTACCCATAGTGAATATAGGAGTGTTTAAGTATGATTGAGAGTGGGATAGGTTAGACGATCGAGTTTGAGTCAGTGGAAAACAAACCAGGTTGATTTTGGTCCGTTTTGAGCGATTGCGGGCCATTTGGGCCAAATAAGAGCCTATTGGGCTCATTTGTGACGAAACGGGCTGTCGATTGGCCAGTCAAGCCTTGTTGAACTTTTGGGCCAAAATCCATCAGCCCAAGCCCACACTTCAGCCTTTAAATACTTCTCTTCCAGAAATGACCAGCACATTCCAACCCTAACTCGTTTTTCTCCTTCCTTCACCCTTCCAACCTACCAAAATCAACACTCTGCTCAAATTAACCCCAAAAACTTGTGGGGGATCGTCCCAAAACACTTTCCCATCAATTTCCTACACTTTTCCACTGTTAGATTGGTGTCTAAAGCCTGATTTTGAGGTGTTCTTCATTCTGGACGAAAATTACAGAGTTGTTGGTAAGTGCTTAATCTTTGGTTTTCTTTTAGATTGGTTTGTTTATTCAGGTTGCTAGTGATGTGATTGAGTATTTTTGATGGATGAAAATGCATGGAAACAACCTCTGATTCTTGTATGAATCTCGGATGAACAGTATCAGGGGGTTGTTTCTTCATGTTCTTGATCATGTTGGTGTGATTATTCATGTTAATTGAGTGGTTGTGGTCAGTATTGTTAGGAAGTGTGTTGATTATATGTGGAAGTGATGTTGGGCTGGTAATGAGAGTATCTGAGGTACTGTGGTTTGGTTGTTTAGGCTGGATATGATTTGAGTGTTTAAATTGGATAGGGGAATGTAGATGTGTGTGCAGTGTGAGAGGGTCCATAGGATTGCTTTCAATTATTTTCCATTTTGATTCCTGGATTGGTTATGCTTAGTATGGCTGCATGGTTTGTGCTTGTTTAGGCGGTACCGGATCGATCAGTAAAGGCAAGGATATTGTTTGAGAACCATCGACGCAACGAGAGGTGAGAGTTTATGTTTCATTTGCATACGCGTCATGTTTTGTTTTCACAATTAAAATATGATCACATGTTTTGGTTTGAATGGAGGCATGACTTGAATTGTGTTCAAGATGTGTTGTTAGAATCATCATTTACTTGCCATGTTTTAATGCATCAGCCGGATGTTCAAAAACTGAAGCATGCTGGTTTGTTTGGTGTATACGAATTTTCATACGTGTTTTGCAATCTCCCATACGATATGATTTTTTGTCTACTTAAACATTTTTGCCATTGTGGCTGAATACTTTGAATATTATTTTGAGATGTTTGGCACCTGATTTATAAGATGGCAATGTTTAAATGCATGCTTGGAATATCTAATGAATATTTAGATTTAATAACTCATACTTGATGAATTATGCTATGTGTTTATGCATTGTGTAGTGGAATTGACGGTTAATGCTGGATCCAGTTAGGTAAGTATATGGAGTTCTTATAGAGAGGACAGTTGCTTACCGTGGAGAGGTATGGTTGGATATATTTATATATCTGGAGTGCTGTGTGCACTATGAATAAAGGGGGAGTGTTGTGTGCACAATGAATGAAGAAGCTGTACAATTGCTTCATATATATAGTACGACGTTATATACGTGTACAGAAAATTGAATGTGATAGCTTGTGTTTCTCCATTCAATTTTGGACAATACTGATGGTGGGGTTTTGTTTCTATACGTATGCTACAACTGAAAACCATCAGTAAGCTTTTAGGTAACCCTTTAGCGGGGGTTACATGAAAGTGGTTTGTGTCCACCCCGTTATATTTTGGGCATAGTAGCCAAGTATCAAAGCTGTTTCACTTCTTTATGCATTTTGGTGTGTGCACTTATAATGACTACATTGAAGAATATGGATTGTACTGGTTTGAATAAATGTTTGATACAATGCTTTAGTTTTGTCTCCATTCCACCGTTTATGCTTATGACGCGGTAACTTCCACTGAGGTCCTTGATCTCACTCCCCCTCTCTATTGTTTTGTTTCAGGACTAAGTTGTGAGGGCTAGCTGTTCAATTTCGAGGTTACTATCCCGGTATAGGTCGTAGGGCTGGACAAATGCACATGCACGTTTTGGACTCAGTATCCTTCACATCTTCTTGTATATGTACATACCTATGTATTTTGTTGGTGCATATGTGTACAACTCATGCTTGCATACTCTGATGTTTTGCTATGTAATAAGAAATGGTGTTGTTTTGAATTTCTGGGAATCTGTGAGTGTGGACTCATTGTGTTGCAGGTTTGAGACCGTCAGGCCCCGTTGTATGTGATCTGATATTTTTGCTGCTGCATGTGTGGGTTACTCCATTGTTTGTAAGTTATACTGAGTATTAATTGATGCGTGCCATGTTTTGAAAGAAATAAGTTAAATGTTGTGTATTTCTACGATTAGCAAAACAAAATTTTTAGCCTTGTGTAGTTCCGCTTGGTCCACCAGTTAGAACAATCGGAGCTGCACGGCGGTGAGGGTCTTAATTACCGGGAACGGGTCCTCACAAGGTTGGTAGCGGAGCATGGTGATTTTGTGTGCATTGAGTGCAAACTGATATTTTGACAAGTGCATCACACTCACGGCACCTGCATTGTCCAGCATAGAGTGTGTCTAGTTGTCTTGTTGTTGTTTTTCTTAGGCTTATACCTATAGCTGCGTGTTCTGTGGTCTTAGATGGCACCTAAAAAGAAAGTGAGGAGACCACGCCGAGTACAGGCAGAAGATGTTGAGGAAAGGTCCGATGCCCGTGGACCAACGGAAGAGGCACAAACAGAACAGACAACACAGATAGGACAGGCAGCACCTATCGTCCAAGATCCAGTTTTGATTCAGGTGTTAACGGCGTTACAGACAACTCTGGGTCAGATGCAGCAAACAATGCAACAGATGCAAACTGCAGCTACTCAGCAACCACAAGTGCAAGTCCCGGTACAGCCTGAACCGGAAGTGTAGCCAGAGGTAAGGCAAGCTGATGTACAAGGCGGTAGCTTACCAATACAAGTGTCCAAGCTATTGAAGGAGGCAAGGCACTTGGGCTGCCAAAGTTTCTATGGCTCGAGTGATGCATTAGTGACGAAACTGTGGAAAGAAAAAATAATATTAACAGCTCAGGATCTGAAGATTTCAGTTGAGGACCGAGTCATCTTGGCTACTCGCTTACTGGAACGTGATGCAGCTACCTGGTGGGGTACCATTAGGAACCGTTATGGCGGCCAGCCCACGTGGGAAGAGTTCGAAAGGAAGTTTGATTTGCGGTATTTTCCATCTCATTTTCAGAACAATAAGAGGTCTGAATTTTATATGCTTCGACAAGGGAACAAGACCGTGGCGGAGTATGAGACAGAATTCCGGGCACTTTTTCATTTTGTACCGGAAACTGAACAGGACATGTTTGTCTTGGCTAGTCGATTTGAGCATGGGCTGAATCAGAATATCCGTACTATCATGGGGCCAATCAGTAGCACAGACTTTGAGAAGTTAGTTATGGAGGCCGTGAAATCCGAAGAGATAGCACGGGGACAAAGTGGACAAGTCAGTTGGTCGAGGGACTTTGGTAAAGGAAAGAGCCACATCAGGTTTGGCAGCCGGTTTGATCGAAGACAAGAAAATAAGAGATACACCCCATTTGCTACAGCCCCTACTAGATCACAAGGAACATCTTCCTTTGTGACTGGAACACAACCTGCCCACTCGATGTCCAGTTTTAGCAGAACCTTTGGGTATCCGCGATCATATCTCAACCGCTGTTATACATGTGGTCAGCCCGGGCACTTCTCTAGAGATTGTCCTCGGGATGGCACCGCGAGATCACTGACATATCAGTTGAAAGCCTCAGCAATGTAAACGGGTCAGAGGGCTGGTGTAAGTCAGATAGGCTCACAAGGATCAACGAGACCACATAGTAGAGTACAAGTGGGACGACCATCTAGTAGCCAGGCTACGAATCGATCGTCACAACAGCAATCACAACGACCTCAGACACGCCTGTTTACTTTGGCGTATGCAGAAGCGAGCACCAATCCAGATGTTGTGACAAGTACGCTCACTGTCTTTTCCATACTTGTTAAAGTATTAATAGACCCCATAGCGAATAGATCCTTTATTGGTCCTAGAGTAGCTGTGAGAGCGGATAGGGAGTTGTCACCCCTAGAGCCACCCATAGAAGTTTTAACTCCATTGGGTGAAAGGTTGGTCTGCGAGAGTGTGTCTTTGAGCTGTTTGTTGCGAATGGGTTCCGCAGAAATTGAGGTTGATCTAATTCCCTTGAATATGCAAGAGATAGATGTTATCTTAGGGATGGACGGATTGGATAAGTATCTATCAAGGATGGACTGCTTCACAAAGAAGGTGAAGTTCAGTTTGGCAGATGGGTTAGAATTTTGTTTTGAAGGTGATCAACGAGTCCTTCCTTCTTGTGTCATCTCTTGGCTGGATGCTGGACGTATGATTCGTAAGGGTTATTCAGCTTTCTTAGCACATATCAGAGATTTGACGATTGAGTCGCCGGAGCTGAGCAGAATACTAGTAGTACAACACTTTCCCGATGTGTTCCCAGAAGAATTGGCAGGGTTACCACCAAAGAGGGAGATTGAATTTGAGATTGAGTTGTTGCCAGGGACAGCTCCTATCTCCATTGCACCATATCGGATGGCACCAGCTGAACTGAAAGAGTTGAAGACTCAACTAGAGGACTTAGTGGATCATTGATTTATCAGACCTAGTGTTTCAACTTGGGGAGCACCAGTTTTGTTTGTCAAGAAGAAGGATGGCACGTTGAGACTGTGTATCGATTACAGGCAGCTAAATCAGGTTACGGTGAAGAACCGGTACCCGTTGCCACGTATTGATGACCTGTTTGATCAGCTGCAAGGAGCCTCGGTATTTTCCAAAATTGATTTGAGATCAGGTTATCATCAACTGAGGGTTCGTGAGTCTGATATACCAAAGACAGCCTTCCGGTCACGTTATGGGCATTACGAATTTCTGGTGATGCCGTTTGGAGTGACTAATGCGCCGGCCATGTTTATGGATTTGATGAATAGAATCTTTCTGGAATACGTAGATCAGTTTGTCATTGTGTTTATTGATGACATCTTGATCTATTCAAAGTCGGAGGAGGAGCACTTGGTACATTTGCGGGCTGTGTTGAACAGACTTAGAGCACAACAGTTGTATGCCAAATTCACTAAGTGCAAATTTTGGCTGAAGGAAATAGGTTTCTTGGGACATGTGGTTTCAGCAGAAAGTATACTTGTTGACCCCAAGAAGATAAAAGCCATTGTGTCATGGGAACCTCCTCGTAGTATCAAGGAAATCCGAAGTTTTCTTGGTTTGGCCGGCTACTATCGGAGGTTTGTGGAAAACTTTTCCGTCTTGGCAGGTCCGTTGACACGTCTGACACGCAAGGGAATTCCATTTGTATGGTCAGAGGCATGTTGGAAGATTTTTCAGGAAGTGAAGGCCAGACTTGTATCAGCACCAGTTCTTACCTTCCCGTTCAGCGGCAAAGGGTACATTGTGTATAGCGATGCATCGAAGATGAGATTGGGTTGTGTGCTAATGCAAGAAGGTAAGGTAGTGGCCTACGCATCGAGACAGTTGAGACCGCATGAGAGCAACTACCCGACTCACGATCTTGAGTTGGCTGCTGTGGTGTTCGCACTCAAAATTTGGCGGCATTACCTGTATTGTGAAATATGAAAGGTGTTCACCGATCATAAGAGCCTCAAATACCTTCTCACCCAGAAGGATTTGAACTTGAGACAGCGAAGGTGGCTGGAATTGATTAAAGATTATGATTTGGTGATTGACTACCATCCAGGCATGGCGAATGTTGTCGCTGATGTATTAAGTAGAAAGACATCATCTTCCTTAGCCTATGTTCGTACCGAGTACATGCCTATGTTGATGTGTCTGAGAACATCTACAGTACTTGAGAGTGATGATTCTGGAGTGTTAATAGCTCAGTTAATTGTGAGGCTGACTTTACTAGATGAGGTTCGAACCAAGCAATGTAAAGATCCAGTGTTGAGTCAAATAAAGCAACAGTTGGAGGAAGTGGACAGTGGTACTAGTACAGTAAGTGAGTATCGTGTAAGAGAGGATGGTATCCTGACGTTTCGAGGACAAGTGTGCATCCCTCATGACGAAGAGCTTAGGCAATTGATTTTGATGGAGGCAAATAGTTCGACGTTTTCCATTCATCCGGGCAGCACCAAGATGTACAGGGATTTGCGGGAACAATATTGGTGGGCTGGAATGAAGAGGCATACTGCTGAATTTGTAGCAAAGTGCCTAGTGTGTCAGCAAGTTAAGGCGGAACATCAGAGACCTGCAGGATTACTACAGTCGTTACCTATTCCGGAGTGGAAATGGGAGCATGTGACGATGGATTTCGTAATAGGGTTGCCGAGATCACAACGAGGTTATGATGCGATATGGGTGATAGTGGACAGACTGACCAAGTCTGCACACTTCCTCCCCATTAAGGTGACAGATACGTTGGAGAAATTGGCAGTAAAATATCTTGATGAGATTGTCAGACTTCATGGCGTGCCAGTGTCGATTGTGTCGGATAGGGATCCGAGATTCACATCCAGATTTTGGGGGAAACTTCATAGTGCTTTAGACACGTGACTAAATTTCAGCACCGCATTCCACCCACAGACAGATGGACAGTCTGAGAGGACGATTCAATTCTTGGAAGACATGCTTCGAGCATGCGTGTTGGATATGCAAAAGGCATAGGATCGATGCCTACCATTAGCTGAGTTTGACTATAATAACAGTTTTCAAGTGTCTATTTGCATGGCACCATATGAGGCATTGTATGGCCGACGGTGTCGGACACCTTTGTGTTGGAACGAGGTTCCAGAAAGAAACATGGATGGTCCTGAATTATTTGAACAAGAGATAGAGTTGTTGTTACTGATTCGACAAACGCTGAAAACAGCGCAAGATAGATAGAAAAATTACGCTGATAAGCGCCGACGAAACTTAGAATTTGCTGTGGGAGACAAAGTCTTTTTGAAAGTGGCACCGTGGAAAGGCGTTCTTCGGTTTCAACAACGAGGCAAGTTGGCACCAAGGTTCATTGGACCTTACAGCATTACAGCCAGAGTTGGAACAGTGGCATACCGGCTGGATTTGCCACCAGCATTGGAGAAAATCCACAATATCTTCCATGTATCTATGCTATAGAAGTACATGCCAGATCCGTCTCATGCAAATCATGCATTTGGCAATACATATATTCATGCAAATCACACTTGGCAGCACACATCAATAAACAACAAATACATGCATATACATTCGGCAATATAGAAATCAAATAGGAACACTCGGCAGCATACTCGGCAATGACAAAGAAACACAGCAAAGCACTCATCAAAACACAATATCAATTTCATCAATTGGATTTTACAAACCAATCTCTTTTTGGCATTAGATCATTTTTGGTATTACTCCTCTAAGTGAGGATGTGTGCCCATGTCTCTTCCTACAAACACAAAACCAACAAACACGTTAGCATATAACAAATCATATTCCTAACCCATGTTCCTTTATCAAACTTGTAAGGACCCACATTTATAATCCCAAATTTGGTCCTAAGTGAGACCCTTACCACTGTGAAAACTAAATAAACCCAACCTAAGACCTATCTGAATCTCACAAGGTTTATCCCCTTAGAACCGATTTTAACATGTTTATTCTTTATACTTATAAAGATTTGGAGCATGATATTGGACAAGTATTTTGATATCATATGGAGTGAATAAAAACATCAGCAGAAGTCTTTAAATTTAATAAATGAATCCACAACACAAGTCTCATAAGAATCCAAATATCCAGCAAGTAAACCTCCAACATAATTCGAAACAACAAGCAAAGGAGGAACTTGAAAAACCAGAAAACAGTCCAATCATAGTTCATGTTATATGCGCAATCAATGAAGGAGTAAGTATGCAAAATACGATGCGATATCGCGCCTCCATGCAGCCTTGATTCTCACATACTATTACCATGAATAGCGAATGTACCTAAGCCTGAAAAATGGTGAAAACAATAGAATGAGATTACAAGAATTTCATTAGGGTCACAACATCATAAGATCTACAGAAATTAAATCATCAATCATTCTCATCAACAAGAAAGGGCAGCCCTTTCCACATGTGTTGTCCAAAGCTTTGCTGCACAAAGGATAAAGGTTAGCACACAAGCTAATCAGCAAGCCTATTCATCTTGCCACATATGGACAAGGCATCCAAGCCACACAAGGAGAAGGGAATCCAAACCACACAAGGATAAAGGCTTCAAAACCACACAAGGATAAAGGTTTCATGTAAGACCCCGAATTTTGAGTCCTAGAAGTCCAGAAGCCAGTGCAGGTGAAAAGACAATTTTGTCCCTGAAGAGAAGGATGTGTGATAGCCGAAATTGGTAAGATTGTTCAGTAAATTAATTTGCTTCTAATTCCTTTTGATTTAGGTCCTTGTAGATGGGTAATAGCTTTAGGAACCATCCTTTAAGGTAGATAGTTGCCTTAAAGATTAAGTCCCTAAAAATAGGGAAGGTAATTTAAGAATTTTGGTTATTTAGTGAATTATATTGGGTTGATAGATTGATTAAAAGTAGTAGACATAATTCTACACTCATTGAATATAAATAGGAAGCCAACCCCACAAAATTTGTCCCCTAAAACCTTACAAAAGTCGTATAGGCTTAAAACCCTATACCTCCCATTAGCCGTCAGAATTTGCTGAAACTCTAAACCAGCATAACTCCCTCATCGTTTATTGGATCTCTGCGAATAATAGCTTGTTGGAAAGCTCTCTTCATCCTCTTTCCAACCATTAATTTTTTTCCTTCAGGAGGTTAGTATTTCTTTGTCTAATATTACTTTGAAAATCGGCGGCCGAATTAGGTTTTCGCCAAATCTTCTTGAACTTCAAAATAGCATAACTTTCTACTCCTTTGTTGGAATCTTGCAAATAATATCTCGTTGGAAAGACAGTTTCATCCTCTTTCTAACGCTATATTAATCGCAGCTTGGATGTAAATATTTCGTTGTTTAGGTTAAGATGAAATCGTCCTATGCCCTATTTTTAGCAACAGGTTGTGCATAAATAATTGGAATGGTAAATTCAGGTTGAATCTTGTTAAGTTCCTGGCTATCACATCACACATCCAAGGGAGAGGCACCTGCAACATCTGATCACTGCTTTTCTGATAGGTTTGGTGAGTGGTACTGGTAAGGAATAGGGTATACAATTGATTTTTGGGATATGCATGCTTAGTTTGTTTTGTCTTTGTCTGGTGATGATTTAGGTGGTTCAGATTTACTTAATAAAGGCAAAGGAGTAGCTTCTTGTTCAAAGACAATAGAGGTAGGATCTACGCCTCATTGGTTTCTCCAGAAACCCTTGCTCTTATCTGATGTTTTTGTTACCTGCCCTTGTTGTATTTGATTATGATTGGATTGTAGGGTGTGAATATGAAATCCGGAATGATATATCAATCTCCTAGGATATATCGAACCCCTGATTTAGGAATTGAGTGCCTGGGATGCTATTGTTATATGAATTGGATGTGTTGATTGTTTTCTGACATGATTGAGGATACCCTGTTGTGGTATTATGCTTTGTACTTGCCTGTGTGTGCTTGTACGTGTTTGTGTGTCAGGATCCTGT
This sequence comes from Passiflora organensis, assembly GCA_019739055.1. Lineage (NCBI taxonomy): Eukaryota > Viridiplantae > Streptophyta > Magnoliopsida > Malpighiales > Passifloraceae > Passiflora > Passiflora organensis. The sequence goes on from JAEPBF010000146.1 coordinate 12,793, forward strand.
TCTGGTGGCCACGCAGGGTAATCGTTGATGCTCCTAGTGAGAGGAGAGGTACTTACAGATTTATGGGAGGTGTATGGGTGTTGAACCAGCAAGTGCACGCTGGATATCTGTCCTTGCGAGGCCGGATCCCTGTCTTGCGAGACAGGAAGCCCTTATCTTGCAAGATTTGGGGATGCCCTGGTTGCGACTAAGGGAAGACTTGTTCCATGAGGGGCTAGTCGGCTTGTCCTTGCGAGGATAAGGTGAAAGGCTTACTGATTAGTTTGTGTGTTAACCATCTACCCTTTGTGCAGTAAGTCTTGGACAACACAGGTGGAAGGGGATGGCCTTTCTTCATCATTGAGTGTGATTTTGTTGTATTTCACCTGCCTGTGTACTTCTGAACTTCCGGAAGTGTGGTCCTCCCTCATCCATAATCTCGGCCTTAACCTCTATTGGTTTATTGTTGAATTGCGTGATCCCTTTAGTTGTTTAGGGAATGATCTTATGTGATTTGGGAGATTTAAACTTGGTTGATGAATTTCTTGCTGATTATTTGGATCCCTATGGGACTTGTGTGTTATGAACCCAAAGGATAAATTTAAGACTTCCGCTGATGATTTTATTTACTCCGTATATTACCAGAATATGTGTCCAGTATCATGCTCCAATTGATTGATAAACAACAAAATAAACAGGATTAAAATCGGTATCATATGAGTAGCCTTGTGAAATTCTAATAGGTCTTAGGTGATTTTGAGGCTTATTTGGGTTTCACGGCGGTAATGACCTTAATCGGAGAAATGAATAATTGTTTAGGAATTAAGGTCGTTACACTTCAAAACCACACAAGGATAAGGGCATCTTGCCACACAAGGACAAGGTGAGTAGCCACACAAGAACTAGGCATCCAGCATGCACATGCTGAGGATTGCCACCCATACGTCTCCCATATCAGGAAGAACCTCACCTCTCCCTAAGAGCATCAACGCTTACCCTGAATGGCCATTGGAAAAGGTTACTGACACACAAACATGTATAAGGCACAATACCACAACAGGGCATCCTCAATCATGTCAGAACACAATCAACATGTTTAATTCACACAACACATGTAAATTAGGCACTCATAACCTATCGCAAGGGATTAGTGTAGACTAGAGGATCACATCTCAATCCACAATTCAAGCATATAATCATAAACAAGTATATGCATCGAAATTAACAAGTAAACATCAAGGATCTCTGAAGGAAGCGATGAGGCATACATCCTACCTCTTTTTTCTCTGAGCAACAAGCTATTCCTTTTCTTTTATTCAAGGAATCCGAAATACCTATAATATTTTAAGGCAAAGACAAAACCAAACTAAGCATACATACTTAATAACCAAGTAAATATCCTATTTTCTTACCAATTCCACTCATCAAACCTATCAGAAACCAGCGATCAGATGCCACAGGTGCCTCCCCCCTCGGATATGTGATGTGATAGCCAATAACTTACTATGATTCAACCTAAATTACCTCTCATTCATTATACAAATTTTGGCACTAAGAATAAGGCAGTACGGAAAATTGCGATTTCTTGTATACAAGCCTTAGAGGTTGCAATTTCATGTTAACAAAGAAGGATTAGGTGTTAATAGCACATACAATCAAAAAGAACAAGATCAAAAACCAACAGGTTAATCAATTGATCAAAATTGGCAATAATAGGACAAAGGGTAGGGCACGCTGATTTCATGTATAAGAAAGATTCAAAGGATGAATTCATGATTTAAAAATATGAATGGATGCCAAACAATCATACAAACAAAAAGATCAATAGCAGAAATCAATTAAAGAAAGAATCACACAATTTTGGCACCAAAACCGATGAACTACGACTTGAATTTTAACAAAAAAAACTAACTTTCTGATAAAAAACCCAAGATATTTAGATATAGGATGGAAAGATCTTTCCAATAAGCTATTATTTGCAGAAATCCAACATAGAATGAAAGAGTTATACTAGTTTGAAGATTAAGGAAATTTCGATAGCAATAGGATGTAGGGTTTGATGTTTGACGAAAATTGTGTGTTTTTAATGTGTGTCGAATGTATGGGATTAATTTCCCAACTTTAAAGGCTAGATAAGATACGATAATTATCATAATTAAATTTTGTGTGTGATCCCGTTTATTGTAGTGCCGGTCAGTGGCAACGTTACCGGTAGCGTTAGTGCCAGCGGCAGCGCGCCGATGCTAAACTGTTGGTTCGGGAACACAGCCGTAGGAAGCCTTTAAGTTACCCATAGTGAATATAGGAGTGTTTAAGTATGATTGAGAGTGGGATAGGTTAGACGATCGAGTTTGAGTCAGTGGAAAACAAACCAGGTTGATTTTGGTCCATTTTGAGCGATTGCGGGCCATTTAGGCCAAATACGAGCCTATTGGGCTCATTTGTGACGAAACGGGCTGTCGATTGGCCAGTCCAGCCTTGTTGAACTTTTGGGCCAAAACCCATCAACCCAAGCCCACACTTCAGCTTTAAATACTTCTCTTCCAGAAATGACCAGCACATTCCAACCCTAACTCGTTTTTCTCCTTCCTTCACCCTTCCAACCTACCAAAATCCACACTTTGCTCAAATTAACCCCAAAAACTTGTGGGGGATCGTCCCAAAACATTTTCCCATCAATTTCCTACACTTTTCCACTGTTAGATTGGTGTCTAAAGCCTGATTTTGAGGTGTTCTTCATTCTGGACGAAAATTACAGAGTTGTTGGTAAGTGCTTAATCTTTGGTTTTCTTTTGGATTGGTTGGTTTATTCAGGTTGCTAGTGATGTGATTGAGTGTTTTTGATGGATGAAAATGCATGGAAACAACCTCTGATTCTTGTATGAATCTCGGATGAACAGTATCAGGGGGTTGTTTCTTCATGTTCTTGATCATGTTGGTGTGATTATTCATGTTAATTGAGTGGTTGTGGTCAGTATTGATAGGAAGTGTGTTGATTATATGTGGAAGTGATGTTGGGCTGGTAATGAGAGTTTCTGAGGTAGTGTGGTTTGGTTGTTTAGGTTGGATATGATTTGAGTGTTTAAATTGGATAGGGGAATGTAGATGTGTGTGTAGTGTGAGAGGGTCCATAGGATTGCTTTCAATTATTTTCCATTTTGATTCCTGGATTGGTTATGCTTAGTAGGGCTGCATGGTTTGTGCTTGTTTAGGTGGTACCGGATTGATCAGTAGAGGCAAGGATATTGTTGGAGAACCATCGACGCAACGGGAGGTGGGAGTTTATGTTTCATTTGCATACGCGTCATGTTTTGTTTTCAGAATTAAAATATGATCACATGTTTTGGTTTGAATGGAGGCATGACTTAATTTTGTTCAAGATGTGTTGTTAGATTTACTTGCCATGTTTTAATGCATCGGCTGGATGTTCAAAAACTGAAGCATGCTGGTTTGTTTGGTGTATACGAATTTTCATACGTGTTTTGCAACCTCCCATACGATATGATTTTTCGTCTTCTTAGACATTTTTGCCATTATGGCTGAATACTTTGAATATTATTTTGAGATGTTTGGCACCTGATTTATATGATGGCAATGTTTAAATGCATGCATGGAATATGTAATGAATATTTAGATTTAAGAACTCATACTTGATGAATTATGCTATGTGTTTATGCATTGTGTACTGGAATTGACGGTTAATGCTGGATCCAGTTAGGTAAGTATATGGAGTCCTTATAGAGAGGAAAGTTGCTTACCGTGGAGAGGTATGGTTGGATATATTTATGTATCTGGAGTGCTGTGTTCACTATGAATGAAGGGGAAGTGCTGTGTGCACTATGAATGAAAAAGCTGTACAATTGCTTCATATATGTAGTATGACGTTATATACGTGTACAGAAAATTGAATGTGATAACTTGTGTTTCTCTATTCAATTTTGGACAATACTGATGGTGGGGTTTTGTTTCTATACATATGCTACAACTGAAAACCATCAGTAGGCTTTTAGGTAACCCTTTAGCGGGGGTTACATGAAAGTGGTTTGTGTCCACCCCGTTATATTTTGAGCATAGTAGCCAAGTATCAAAGCTGTTTCACTTCTTTATGCATTTTGGTGTGTGCACTTATAATGGCTACATTAAAGAATATGGATTGTACTGGTTTGAATAAATGTTTGATACTATGCTTTAGTTTTGTCTCCATTCCACCGTTTATGCTTATGACGCGGTAACTTCCACTGAGGTCCTTGATCTCACTCTCCCTCTCTAATGTTTTGTTTGAGGACTAAGTTGTGAGAGTTAGCTGTTCAACTTCGAGGTTACTATCCCGGTATAGGTGGTAGGGCTGGACAAATGCACATGCACGTTTTGGACTCAGCATCGTTCACATCTTCTTGTATATGTACATACCTGTGTATTTTGCTGGTGCATATTGTCACGACCGAATATCAGACTACGCGTCATTCAGCATATCAGACTACGAGTCATTCGGCTCCGTGTGGGACCCGACTCCCAAATCAAGGATCACATTAATCAATGAGGGAATCAAGGAGCTCACTTGGGATCCGTGTTTGTGCTTTCTACTTTTGTATATAACCGTTAGATCATACAGCTTGATCTCCACCATCCATTGGGGAGTTGTAAAGGCTATATATTGGGTGCCACCCCTCATTTGTAATCATCCAGCAATACTTGCAATATTGAGAGTTTTCGAGCTTTCTCTCCATCTTTTGTGTGTCTCTCTCATTTCGGTTCGGTTCTAAGCGTAGCATTCTAGCTAGCTTTGTGAGGAAGGCTTACTTAGCCTATTGCGAGAGCGATAGTCTAAGGCCGCACGGAGAGTTTCTATTCCGCAAAACTCTAATCCCGTGATAGTTGGTAGCGGAGCTATGGCTCAAATCCTTTGAGAGAGAAATGGAGATGCCTACTACTTCTGATGCCAACATCCATATTGAAGAGGAGGTCGAGGAGGTCCGTGTGGGGAGACTACCACAATGTGCTCCCGAACCTAAGAAAAGAATGAAGACTGTTGATCATCTGTCATCATTGGAGCCAAGGATCACTCGTATGGAGATGAAGGTTGCCGATGACAAAGATATGCTTGAGGAATATGGCCAACGCATAAGCGAGCTCGAGTCAGGGGACGTGAATGAGCTTCGCGAGGAGATGCAAGGCGCCCTCTTTGCTATCCACTCTTGGAGGGAAGAGTTAGATTACTTCAAGGTAAATCTTCTTGCTGAGATCTCTTTAATTAAGGATGATTTGGTTGGAATCAAGGAGGATTACAAGAAGGGAATTGCGCAAGGGGTTGCCAAACCCAAGCTGAAGCTGGATGTCCCAAGGCCGAAGTCATTTGGTGGGACGAGGAATGCCAAGGAAGTGGAAAACTTCCTTTTCAACCTTGAACAATACTTTCAAGGGGTGGGCATGGAGAGCGATGGAGATCGACTTTCCCAAGCCCCACTGTATCTAATCGACAGTGCCACAACCTGGTGGAGGATGAAGCATGCTCAAATTGAGCGTGGCACCTTGAAGATGGAGACGTGGGGAGATTTCAAAAGGCTCCTGAAAGCACATTTCTCACCAAGAAATGGGGAGCTAGAGGCGAGAGAGAAGCTCCGCAAGTTGTCTTACAAGGGCGACATCCGAGAATACGTGAGGGAGTTCACGGAAGTTTTGTTGGAAATCCCAGACATGCCCGAGACGGAGGCCATGTACATGTTTCTGGGAGGCCTACAAAGTTGGGCCAAGTTGGAGCTTCATCGACGCAATGTCAAGGAGCTCAACGATGCAATCACTGAGGCCAAGGGTTCAAACCCACCTAAGTCTAAGAGCTTCAGTGACTACAAGGCTAAAGGTGGGGGAGCAGTCGACGAAACCAAGGAGTGGAAGGACAAACCTTTCAAGTCCTTCAAATCTTTCAGATCCTTCCGTCCAGCCAAACCCACACATGGGGGAGGTGAAAATCAGGGCAAGGGTGAATGACCCAAGCTCTCAGGTTTTCTATGTGAGGGGCCACATAGAGCTGTAGATTGCCGAAAGAGGAACAAATTGGTAGCCATGGCAAGGGAGGCCGAAGAAATGGAAGCACCAAGGATGAGTTCCATGCAACTGTTGAGTGTTGTTAAAGCCTCAACCAAAGATGCCAAGGTAGAGCAAGCTGGGAGGATGTTTGCTAGACCCATCATGCAAGGGAGGGAGTCCCGTGCATTGATCGATACCGGTGCTACTCACAACTTCATGAAGGAGGAAGCACAACGACTTGGCATCAAATTCAAAGAGGAGAAAGGCTGGCTAAAGACGGTGAACACTCAAGCGCAGCCAATCTTTGGAGTAGCCCCAGGGGTCGAGCTACAAATGGGAGAATGGAAAGGTAACCTTGAATTCTCCATTGTTCCTATGGATGATTTCCCGATTGTATTAGGGATGCAGTTTTTGGATCAGACGAGAGCAGTCCCAATAACCTGCACAAACACCCTCATACTTTCCGAAGGAAGCAAGTGTTGTGTGGTGCCTGTGGCTCGAGAGAAGGAGTTAAAGGCAAAAACACTATCAGCCATGCAGCTGAAGAGAGGAGTAAGGAAGCTAGAACCCATATTTCTAGCTACCTTGGTGATGGATGAAGGCACACCTGCTGATGACGAAGTGCCCATCCAAGTTATGGAAGTTCTTGGGGAGTTTGGCGATGTGATGCCCAAAGAACTCCCAAATAAGCTACCACCCATACGGGAGGTAAACCAAGCCATCGAGTTGGAAATCGAGGCCAAACCAACTGCGAGAGTCCTTTATCGAATGGCACCTCCGGAGTTAGCTGAACTACGAAGGCAATTGAAGGAGTTGTTGGATGCGGGCTTCATCCAACCATCGAAAGCACCTTACGGAGCACCGGTGCTTTTCCAAAAGAAGCAAGATGGGTCGTTGAGATTGTGCATCGACTACCGAGCCTTGAATAAGGTAACTGTGAAAAACAAGTACCCTATTCCTCTTATTGCTGATTTGTTCGATCAACTTGGGGATGCGAGATGGTTCACCAACTTGGATATGAGGTCGGGCTACTATCAAGTCCGCATAGCAAAAGGAGATGAGGCCAAAACCGCATGTGTCACACGGTATGGATCTTATGAATTCTTGGTCATGTCTTTTGGTTTAACAAATGCACCTGCTACTTTTTGTACATTAATAAACAAAGTGCTCCGCAAGTTCTTGGACCGCTTTGTTGTTGTGTATTTGGATGACATTGTGATATACAGCCGCACACTTGAGGAACACATCCAACATATAAGGATGGTGTTTCAAGCTTTGAGGGCTAATGAGCTTTATGTCAAGCGGGAGAAGTGTGCATTTGCCAAGCAAGAGGTGGCATTTCTTCTCCACATAGTGGGCGGAGGAAGGATCAAGATGGATGGTGCCAAGATCCAAGCTATCAAGGATTGGTAACCACCAAAGAAGGTCATGGATCTTCGTTCCTTCTTGGGGTTGGCCAATTACTATCGGCGGTTCATACAAGGGTACTCTTCCATTGCCACACCCTTGACCGAGCTATTCAAGAAGAACAAGGCGTGGGATTGGTCTAGTGGATGCCAAGAGACATTCGATGCACTAAAGGCAGCCGTTATGGAGGAGCCGGTGTTAGCCTTGCCTAACCACCTACTCCCATATGAGGTACAAACTGATGCTTCTGATTTTGCAATTGGTGGTGTTTTGATGCAAGAAGGTCACTCAATTGCTTATGAGAGCCGCAAGCTGAATGAGACCGAGAGGCGGTACACGGTACAAGAGAAGGAGATGACAGCCGTGGTGCATTGCTTGCGAGTTTGGAGACATTACTTGCTGGGAGCAAGTTCGTTGTCAAGACTGACAACATTGCCACAAGCTACTTCATTTCACAAAAGAAGCTATCGCCAAAGCAAGCAAGGTGGCAAGATTTCTTGGCGGAGTTTGACTATACACTCGAGTATAAGCCAGGAAAGGCGAACTTGGTGGCGGATGCTCTTAGTAGAAGAGCTGAACTTGCAGCCATCAGTCGACCAGAGAGCCGTTTTGTGGAAAGGATCCGAGTGGGTATGGAGCATGACCCCCAAGTTCAAGTCTTAGTAGACCAAGTGAAGCAAGGCAAGACCCGCAGATTTTGGCTAGAGGATGGGTTGCTCTTCCCCAAAGGCAACCGCATCTATGTCCCCCGACATGACAAACTTCGGAAGGAAGTTATGAAGGAGTGCCACGATTCAGGATGGGCTGGACACCCAGGTATCGTTCGAACTCTAGCTCTTTTGGAAGATGGTTATTATTGACCTAACATGCGAGATGATGTGGAGTGGTATGTGAAAACTTGTCTAGTGTGCCAACAAGACAAGGTTGAGCAACAAAAACCTCCTGGATTGTTAGAGCCATTGCTCATACCAGAGAGACCTTGGGAGAGCATTTCCATGGATTACATCACATCCCTCCCAAAGTCTGGCGACTTCCAAACCATACTTATGGTGGTGGATAGATTTTCCAAGTATGCAGTATTCATTCCAGCCACCAAAGCATGCACGGCAGAGGAGACAAGCCACCTTTTCTTCAAAAATATGGTGAAATATTGGGGCGTTCCGAGGTCCATTGTGAGTGATCGAGACACTCGATTCACGGGAAGATTTTGGACCAAGTTGTTCAAGTTGTTGGGGTCAGAATTCAATTTCTCCACCAGCTTTCATCCTCAAACCGATGCGCAGACCGAGAGAGTGAATGCCTTATTGGAGCTCTACCTTAGGCACTATGTGAGTGCCAACCAGAAGAATTGGGCAAGGTTACTTGATGTGGCTCAATTCTCATACAACTTGCAAAGGAGTGAATCGACAGGTATGAGTCCTTTCGAGATTGCTAATGGACAACAACCTTACTATCCTAGCAAGATTGCCACAGGTTATCAAGGACCGAATCCATCCGCCTATCGCTTTGCCAAGGAGTGGGACGAGCAAAAGAATCTTGCAAGAGTGAAACTGTCGAAGGCAGCAAAGAGGATGAAGAAGTGGGCAGACAAAAAAAGACGTCCCTTAGAGTTTGATGAAGGGGATCTTGTGTTGGTGAAGCTGATGCCTCACCAAAGCCGAGTTTTTGCCAAGTTGCACAAGGAGCTAGTGCGACGATACGAGGGTCCTTTCAAGGTGTTGAAGAGGATCGGCAAGGTGTCATACAAGCTGGAATTACCACCGAGAATGGAGTTTCATCTTATCTTCCATGTGAGTTTGTTGAAACCATTCCAAGAAGACACGGAAGATCCAGAGAGGTGGAAATCCAAGAGAGTTCCCACAGCTATGACCAAATCCCATGATAAGAAGCTTGATGAGATCTTATCAAGACGGGTGGTGCAAAAGAGTGGGAAGCACATGAACCATGTGAAGTACTTGGTTCGATGGAAAGGTGACCCTCCTAGCGAGACAAGCTGGGAGAAAGATTTTGATCTTTGGCGGTTCCAAGACGAAATCAACGAGTTCTTGAGGCAGCACACAACGAGGACGTTGTAGCGTTTGGTGGGGGAGAATGTCACGACCGAATATCAGACTACGCTTCATTCAGCATATCAGACTACGAGTCATTCGGCTTCGTATGGGACCCGACTCCCAAATCAAGGATCACATTAATCAATGAGGGAATCTTTCCCCATTATGTTCCCCACTATGTTCCCCACTAAGTGAGGGAATCAAGGAGCTCACTTGGGATCCGTGTTTGTGCTTTCTACTTTTGTATATAACCGTTAGATCATACGTCTTGATCTCCACCATCCATTGGGGAGTTGTAAAGATTATATAAGGGGTGCTACCCCTCATTTGTAATCATCCAACAATACTTGCAATATTGAGAGTTTAGAGCTTTCTCTCCATTCTTTTGTGTGTCTTTCTCATTTCAGTTCGGTTCTAAGCTTAGCATTCTAGCTAGCTTTGTGAGGAAGGCTTACTTAGCCTATTGCGAGAGCGATAGTCTAAGGACGCACGGAGAGTTTCTATTCCGCAAAACTCTAGTCCCGTGACAATATGTATACAACTCATGCTTGCATACTCTGATGTTTTGCTATGTAATAAGAAATGGTGTTGTTTTGAATTTCTGGGAATCTGTGAGTGTGGACTCATGGTGTTGCAGGTTTGAGACCGTCAGGCCCCGTTGTATGTGATCTGATATTTTTGCTGTTGCATCTGTTGGTTACTCCATTGTTTGTAAGTTATACTGAGTATTAATTGATGCGTGTCATGTTTTGAAAGAAATAAGTTAAATGTTGTGTATTTCTACGATTAGCACAAAATTTTTAGCCTTGTGTAGTTCTGCTTGGTCCACCAGTTGGGGCAATCGGAGTTGCACGACAGTGAGTGTCCCAATTACCGGGAATGGGTCCTCACATTTTGGAACTATCTTTCCTTAATTTTAGGAATTTTATTTTCTATGGTAAGATTGAACCAATAAGGAAACAAATCAAAAGGTAGTGAAACCAGAATGATTACTAGACATTCCATACCATTCTCGGCCATCACTCATCTAATTTTCAGGGGAAAAATGGTCATTTTATCTGCATTGGCTTCTGGACTTCTAGGACTAAAAATTCGGGGTCTCACAAAAATGGTCATTTCAGCTACAATGGTACCAGGACTTCTAAGTCATCTTTTATGAAAATGATTAGGGTGAGCTTGAATGTCGATTTGGAGCCGTGAGTAGCTTGAGAGTGGTTTTGGCATTTTGTACATTGACAGAATTTACGGATTTGTGAGCTAAGAGTGTGTCGTTAGGGTAAGATGTGTGTTAGTGTAAGTGTCGAAGGGGCCTTTTAGAGTTCATTTTCATTTTCGAGTCCTTGTGATGATTTTATTGATTTTAATCTTATGTGTGTGTTGATTCACATTGTACGTTTAGATGGTGCTGGAGCTGTGAATAAATGCAAGGGAAATGCTATTGAATTTTTTGCAGAATAAGAGGTGGGAGTTTATGTTTCATTTACTTACATGGAATGTTTTATGTTATTGAATTAAAATAAGATAAATGTTTGGTTTTGAATGGAGGCTATATGTGGATTGTGTATAATGTTCATTTTAGCTTCAAGAACTTTATTGCCATATTTGGGTGCATGAACCATTTGTTTGAACTACTAAGCATGCTGGTTGTATGTTTATTTAAGTTGAGAGGGTATGTGATATGATGTTTGTACCCGTGTGATTGACTGTGTTGGACATCTTTGAATTGTTTGTGTTGTGGCTAGTGAGGTGTTTTTCAGTGCCGAGAAACCTTGGTAAGAATTCCCAAGGATTTGAGTGAGTTTGGGAGATGTTCTGATTGAATTTCGGGGTGCATAGCTTGTTCATGTTGAGTACACACCCATGTATTCTTCCAGTAGCCCATACACTGTTCTGGATAGAATAGATAATACATGGCCTATCTAGAAAAGTACACGGCCTTGCGCTCAAATGGTATACTTGTACATGGTCAGCCAAGTACTTCAGCCCGTGTACTTATTGTAACGACCCCAATTCCTAACTATTCTTAATTGCTCCGATTAAGGTCATTACCGTCGTGAAACCCAAATAAGCCTCAACGACACCTAAGACCTATTAGAATTCCACAAGGCTACTCATAAGATACCGATTTTAAACTTGTTTATTTTGTTGCTTATCAATCAATTGGAGCATGATATTGGACACATATTCTGGTAACATACAGAGTAAATAAAAACATCAGCGGAAGTCTTAAATTAATCCTTTGGGTTCATAACACACAAGTCCCATAGGGATTCAAATAACTAGCAAGAAATTCTTCACAAGTTTCGGAAATAGCAAGCAAAGAAGAGTGCTTAAAATAAACCAGAAAGTTGCCCAATCATTCATGTTATATGCGCAAGTAACAAGTATGAAAATGTAATGCGATATCGTCCCGCCGTGAAGCCTTGATCTCACACATTGGTACCACGATCAGAGGATGTACCTAAGCCTGAAAAATGGTAAAAATAACGGTTTGAGATTACAAGAATCTCAGTACGGTCGCAGCATCATAAGATCTACAGAATCTCTAAACACAAATCTCCCAATTCACATAAGATCATTCCCTAAACAACTAAAGGGATCATGCAATTCAACAATAGACCAAAAGAGGTTACGGCTGAGATTATGGCTGCGGGAGGACCACACTTCCGAAAGTTCAGAAGTACACAGGCAGGTGAAATACAACAAAATCGCTCTCAATGAAAAAGAAAAGGCCATCCCCTTCCACCTGTGTTGTCCAAGACTTACTGCACAAAGGGTAGATGGTTAACACACAAACTAATCAGTAAGCCTTTCACCTTATCCTCACAAGGACAAGTCGACTAGCCCCTCATGGAACAAGTCTTCTCTTAGTCGCAACCAGGGCATCCCCAAATCTCGCAAGATAAGGGCTTCCTGTCTCGCAAGACAGGGATCCGGCCTCGCAAGGACAGATATCCAGCGCTAGCTTGCTGGTTCAACACCCATAAACCTCCTATAAATTGGTAAGTACCTCTCCTCTCACTAGGAGCATCAGTGCTTACCCTGCCTGGCCAGCGGAACAGGATCCTGACATACAAACACGTACAAGCACACACAAGCAAGTACAAAGCATAATACCACAACAGGGTATCCTCACTCATGTCAGGAAAAAAATCAACACATCCAATTCATATAACAATAGCATCCCAGACACTCAATTCCTAACTCAGGGGTTCGATATAGCCTAGGAGATTCATATCTCATTCCGAATGTCATATTCACACTCTACAATCCAATCACAAACAATACAACAAAGGCAGGTAACAAAAACATTAAATAAGAGCAGGGGTTTTCTGGAGAAACCGATGAGGCATAAATCCTACCTCTCTTGTCTCTGAACAATAAGCTAATCCTTTGCCTTTATTAAGTAAATCCGAACCACCTATAATATCACCAGGCAAAGACAAGAACAAACTAAGCATGCATATTCAATAATCAATTGAATACCTTATTTCCTTACCAATACCACTCACCAAACCTATCAGAAAACCAGTGATCAGAAGTCGCAGGTGTCTCCCCCTTGGATGTGTGATGTGATAGCCAGGAACTTATCAAGATTCAACCTGAATTTACCATTCCAATTAACTATGCAAAACCTATTGCTAAAAGTAGGGCATAAGACGATTTCGTCTCGACTTACAACTAAATATTTACATAAAAGCTGAGATTTTTAAATGGTTGGAAAGAGAATGAAAATAGCTTTCCAATGACATATTATTTGCAAGATTCCAACAAACGAGTAGAAAGTTAAACTATTTTTAAGTTCAAGAAGATTTGGCGGAAACCTAATTCCGCCGCCGATTTTCAAAGTGACTTTAAACAAAGAAATACTAACCTCCTGACAAAAACCAAAATATGGTTGGAAAGAGGATGAAGAGAGCTTTCCAACAAGCTATTAGTGGCAGAGATCCAACGAACGATAAGTGAGTTATGCTGGTTTGAATTTTCTGCAAATTATGGTGGCTATAGGGAGGTATAGGGTATTAAGCCTATACGAAATTTGTAGGTTTTCTATGAATAATTCTTTGTGAGGTTGGCTTCCTATTTATAATGAATGGGTATAGAATTATGATTACTACTTTAATCACTTTATCTAAATAGGATAATTTACTAGATAACTAAACTCTAAACTCTTTAATTATCTTCCCCTATTTTTAGGGACTTTAATCTATAAGGCAACTATCTAGCCTTAAGGATGATTCCTAAAACAATTACTCATCTAAAAGAACCTAGATCTAAAGGAATTAGAAACAAAATAATTTACTAAACAATCTTACCAATTTCGGCCATCACACATCCTTTCCTTCAGGGGCAAAATCGTCTTTTCACCTGCACTGACTTCTGGACTTCTAGGACTCAAAATTCGGGGTTTTACACTTATGCACACCCTATTCTGGAAAACCACACGACCATGTACTTTTCTTTACAGCCCCGGTACTTTTCCTACAGCCCAAGTACCCCATTTTGATACACCAAAACCTACCCTAAACCTATCCAACACTAAACAAACATGTAATCACACCTTAATCAACCACAAATGAGTACCATTTGGTGATTCTTGCATTTCATGCATTATGAATTTTCTATGTAAAAGCAATATATACGTGCTATTAGAAATGATTTTGAAAACATGGTTAATGATTGGTCAAGAAAGGTAAGTACATGGAATCCCAATGGAGGGGAATATTCCTTAACTAATGTTGTTGTATGGTTGGATATTATATGTGTGGCTGAATTTTCTATGATTTAGCAAGCTATGAGTTTATATATGTATAGATTGTGATTGGGCATAATAATGTGTTTTCTCCATTGAGTTTTGAATAACATTGGTAATAGGAGATTTTTAAGTATCTTGTAAACGAAAAATTAGCTGTTAGTGAGTTTTCAATTTCACTTTACTGGGGGTTATTTGAAAATATTTTGTGATCCACCTCGATAGGACTTTGAGGCACAATAGCCTATGTGACAATATTATGTGCTGTGAAATTTACGAGACCTATTTGGCTTGTTTATATTGCATTGTGTTTACATGCATTATGTTTACTTGTTTGTGAAACACATTGAGTGCACATTAGTATACTTGGTTGATAATGGTATTTTAAGAAATTATTTTATAATTGGTTTTATATAAGCCTTGATTCCACCGGATATGCTTATGGCGTTGTAACTTTAACTAAGGTCTTTGATCTTACTTCCTTTTATTGATCTTTTCAGGGCTAGTTCGTTAGCCATAGCCGTATGTCTTTATGGTCTTGTTTTCCCAATGTTGGTCTTAGGGCTAGACTATTGCACTTACACGTCTTGGAAGCTCGGTATATTTTGTATTTTGGCATTTCATACTCTATCAGTATACATGCTTGATTTAGACTATATTTGTTGTTACAAACCCCATAATGGTTTGTTTTTCTGGATTCGATATTTACTCGCATGTATGACTTGTATTCCCATGACCACATATCACTAGCAGACAACAATCGAAAGTTGTTTTCAAATTAATCATTTTCTTTTTCTTTTACATTTCACACATACATATAATGTCTTTTTGCTGCTCTACTCGCTATTTAAAAGCAGTTGAGGGCATGACACAATAGCAACCAACAGCGATCATGCTTGATCCTAGTTTCTTAATAGATTTGATCTTGCTTCCACTTAATAACCATCAAGGAGAAACAAATTTTATTTTCAGTGACGAATGATATCATATAGTTGGCTTCAACAAGTAAAGGGTGTGACAGAACAAAATTGCTGATATTATATGTTTAGTTTATGTAATGTAAATCTTTACTAATCTCTCATAATAAAAATTTTCATTTTTTATTAAGAATAAATGAGTCTTATCACTCAATTACATAATTGAGATATCAAATTCTAAAATTAAAATATACTAAATATTTTATTTTTTATAAATGTTTTTACAAATACATGCAAATGTAAATCATATCTCCTACAAATACATGCATATTTCCTGTTCATCTTACCTTTGCATAGTTCCATAGAGTATTCTTCTATTGTTTCTGGCCAATCCAATAGAATACGTTCTTTTTTTTAAAGTCATATTGGGTGTTTTGAAAATCCTAATTCCTTTATGTTAGAATTGAATTTGGTACAGCTTGAGTGTGAATTAATATGCTACAATTATTGAGATGGGTGTTTATTATAAGGTGTAAAGAGTGAACTAATTCTCTAATGTTATTTTGAATTAGTGTTTGTTGGTGTTTCTCTGGTTGTTGAACTATTTTTGCTAGGTACTAGCAAAGTTCTATGTTTGAGGGGATTTGATGACCTATGCTTAGTATTGGTCATCTGGAATGATCTTTTGTTCGTTTGAATATTTTTATGAAAAATTGAATCATTAAATTAGATATTTTTGATCATTTCAAAAGATGGGACACTTTTATGTTCGGGTTGACACTCAATGGACCGGTCAGTCATACATGATAAAGACTATGTACATACATATAAAGACTATCAACATATGGATAAAGACTATTGACTTGTTTTTAACTATAAAATAGACATCAGGGTTGTATTATTTTTCATCAAAGACTATACGCGTTTACATATTATCATTAGAATGTCTATCGATCCCTCATAGATCAAGATTTTGGTATGTTTGTTTGAGTTTTAATTAATGCCAAGACTATTTGGATTAATTCTTTCACTTCATCTTTTAAAATCTTGATGTCCTAATGTTAAACCATGATTCAAATTCACAATGTTCAGATTACAGGTGCTTAACCCTATTTCTAATCTTGATTAACTAACAAACCTGACCAGTTAGTCTATAGGTGAGTTTTAATTGATTCAGAAGATCAATTAAACTGCGACAATAGATTAGAAGTCCTAGGGAGATTGCTGAAAACTTTGTAGAATAGAAATATATCTGTCAAACCTAGAGTTCATATTGATTGGGGAAAACAATTCAGGAGTTCAATTATCATAGGAATATAATTAGTTGGGAGTCTGAATTAGTTCCTAATAGTTTCGAAGGACATTAGGGGATGAAAAGATCATCAAGAATAGGTGTAGAACATTGGAATTGAACAATAGTTGTATTAGTTTCCAAATTATCTAACAATCCTAACTCTAACATATAACAAATTAATTTAAGATTTAATTTTAGTTTAATTATAACTCTTTATTCGATTCATTTAATTAAAATATTAGATTAGGTGAATTAATTAGTTTTAACGATTTTTTCTGCGGGATCGACACTCATTCTTTTAAACTATATTAATTATTGATAATCGTGTACTTGAGCTTATTGTAAGTTCAATTTTAGACCAACAATGTATAATTTAAAACAAGATCACACATACACACATTGAGAAATTTGAGATTACTAGAGTTAGTTACTTGTCTCAAAAAAGTTTATTCTTTCTGCAAAGTCATCATATGTTGGTAGAGTCTAGAACTTGTCAAAATATACCTTTTCTTTCATACAAAGACAGATGATTTGGGGATATTAGGATTGAAGCATTTATATGAATAAAATTTTCATTTTACTGACCACCATAGAATATGACCTTTAAAAAAAACTTATGAGCCGAGCCTTCTATTTATTCATTCACCCAAATTTAAACTTTACCTAATTAGATTTTGATCTTTATGATTTTAAGTTCGCAAAGTACTCCAAATTTGAATTCTGGTTACACGAAGTTGGTTTCCTTGGCCATGTTGTTTCCGCACAAGGTGTGTTAGTTGATCCGAAGACGATTGAAGCCGTAGTTACTTGGGAACCACCGCGAACTGTGTTTGTATTTTGTAGTTTCCTTGGCTTAGCGGGATATTACCGTCGCTTTGTGGAGATTTTTTCATCGTTTGCCAGACCGTTGACGAAATTAACGCGCAAGGGTGAGCCGTTCGTGTGGAACGAGAAATGCCAGTGAAATTTCGAAGAACTGAAAAACCGGTTAGTTTCTGCACCTATCCTTACCTTACATATTTGCGGAAAGGAGTATGTGGTTTACAGCGATGCGTCGAAATCCCGACTTGGATGCGTATTGATGCAAGACGGGAAAGTCGTTGCTTCTGCTTCCCGATAGTTACGACTGCACGAAAGCAACTATCCTACTCATGATTTGGAGCTTGCAACCGTGGTGTTTGTGTTGAAAATATGGCGACATTACTTATACGGCGAGACGTGCCGAATCTTCACCGACCACAAAAGCCTGAAATACCTCCTCACGCAAAAAGAATTGAATATGAGACAATGAAGATGGGTGGAGCTGAGTAAAGACTATGACTTGATCATCGAATATCATCCTGGAAATGCGAATATTGTTGCTCATGGCTTGAGCCGAAAGTTTCATCCTCCTTCCCACATTGGTTTTGGCTTACATTCGCACCCACTACATGCCTATGTTGTTGAATTTAAAAGCTAACCGTGTGCATCTTGGCATTAATTTTTTTGGATCGTTATTGGAACGAATCAAAGTCACGTTGACCTTGAATTAGGAAATCCGGAATCAGCAATTAGAGGATCTAAAACTAATTGAAATTCGGAAGCAACTTTCTGATGGTGTTGATGCCATAATTTGTGATTTTAGAATACGAGATGACGAAATCTTCAAAAACCAGGTATGTGTTCCACAAGATGTTGATATTCGTAACCTTATTCTATCAGAGGCGTATGGTTTTAAGTTCGCTATCCATCCTGAAAGGACTAAGATGTACCGAGATTTAAAGGAGCAGTGTTGGTGGTCAAACATGAAATGCCACATTCCTGAGTTCGTTGCTCGATGCCTAGTATGTCAACAATTAAAGATCGAACATCAATGACCCGCTGGTCTACTGCAGTCACTTTCGATTCCAGAATGAAAGTGGGAGCATGTGCGAGTGTGTTGGACTAGTGTACCGGTTGGGATCGATGTCTTCCGTTGGTAGAATTTGCTTACAATAATAATTTTCATGTAAGCATCGGTATGACACCTTATGAAGCACTACATGGGAGATGTTGTAGAACTCCCATTTGTTGGAATAAAGTTAGACAATCCGGAATCGATTGATCAAGCAACGGAGCAGTTGAATTTGATTCAACAATGGCTAAAAATAGTCCTGGATCGGCAGAAAAACTACGCTGATAACCAACGAAGGGAGCTGGAATTTGAGGTAGGTGAGAAAGTATTTTTGAAGCTCACTGTATGGAAGGGAGTCCTTCCTTTTCAGCAGCGAGGTAAGCTAGCACCTCGTTACATTGGTCCGTATAACGTTGTCAAAAGGATCGACCCTGTTGCATATCAACTTGCCTTACCTCCAAATATGGAAAGAATTGACAATGTGTTTCACGTTTCAATGTTCAGAAAATATGTGTGAGACCCTACCCATGTGCTCAAAAAACCCCCCAGTCGAAGTTGCTGAAGACTTATCCTATCCCGTTCAGCCAATTTCCATACTAGATAGGTTAGTTCGACAACTTCGTAGTCGAAGCATTCCTATGGTACGAGTTGTTTGGCGTAATGGCCAAATTAAGGACCAATCTTTGTAGACTGAGGAATCTATGCATGTGAAACTTCCTTACCTTTTTGCTTTGGTACTTGTGCTAAAATTTCAAAGACGAAATTCTTATAAGGTGGGGAGGATGTGAGACCCCGAATTTTGAGTCCTAGAAATTCAGAAGCTAGTACAAGTGAAAAGACCACTTTGCACTTGAAGAAAAATATGTGTGATGGCCGAAATTGGTAAGAAATGTCTAGTAATTAATTTTGGTTTTAATTCCCTTTAATCTAGTTTTTATAGGTTGATAATTACCTCAGAAATTAAAATCCCTAAAATTAAGGGGGGATAACTACAGAATTTAATTCTGATAATTATCTTACTTTAATCAAGCCTTTAAGATAGGGATTTAAATCCCATAACCACCTTATATAAATAGGAAGACAGCCACACAAAAATCTTGTACTCAAAACATACAAAATTCGTAAAACCTAAAAGTCTTACACCTCCCAATTTCTGCCGAAATCCGCTGGAAATTCAAATCAGCATAACTCTCTCATCCTTTGTCGGATTCTTGTAAATAATAGCTTGTTGGAAAGCTCTCTTCATACTATTTCCAACCATTTTGGTTTATTATCTGGAGGTTAGTTTTTCTTAGTCGAAAGTTAAATCGTATTTTGATGGAATTACCAAAATCTGCTTGAACTTCAAAATAGCATAACTCTCTCGTCCTTTGTCGGATTCTTGGAAATAATAGCTTTTTGGAAACTCTCTTCATCCTTTTTCCAACCATCTTAGGTTTCTCGTGTGAAGGTTAGGTTTTTTTGATGAAAGTTAAATCATAATTCGACGGAATTGCCAAAATTTTCTTGAAGTTCAAAATAGCATAACTCTCCGGTATTCTGTTAGATTCTTTCAAATAATTGCTTGTTGAAAATCTCTCTTCATCCAGTTTCCAACTATTTTAGGTTTTTCATTTGAAGGTTAATTTTTCTTTGTCAAAAGTTAAATCATATTTCGGCAAGATTAGGTTTCAAAATTGTGTGATTCTATTGTTGTTCCTCTTGTTCGTATGATTGTTTGGAATTCATTTATGTTATAAAATAATGAATTCATCCTTTGAATCTTTTCTATACATGAAATCAGTACGCCTTATTGTTGCCTATCTTGATCAATTGATTAACCTATTGGATTCCGATCTTTTTTCTTTTGATTGTATAAGTTATAAACACTTAATCCTTCTTTATTAACATGAAATAACAACCCTTACACCTTGTTAACATGAAATCACAAATTATCTTGTGTCCTATGCTTAGTGCCGAAATATACATAGTTAAATTGGGGTGGTAATTCAGGTTGAATCTTGTTAAGTTCTTGGCTATCACGTCATACATCCAAAGGGGAGGCACTTGCGGCATCTGACCACTGGTTTATGATAGGTTTCGTGAGTGGAATTGGTAAGGAAATAAGGTACTTACTTGGTTATTAAGCATGCATGCTTAGTTTGGTTTTGTCTTTGCTTTGTGAAGCTATAGGTGGTTCGGAATTATTAAATAAGGGTAAAATAATAGTTTCTTGCTCTGAGACAAGAGAGGTAGGATCTATGCCTCATCGGTTTTGTAACGACCCTAATTCCTAACCATTATTCGTTGCTCCGATTAAGGTCATTACTACCGTGAAACCCAATTAAGTCTCAATGACACCTAGGACCTATTAGAATTCCACAAGGCTACTCATAAGGTACCGATTTTAAGCTTGTTTATTTTGTCACTTCTCTATCAGTTGGAGGATGATATTGGACACATATTCTGGTAACATACAGAGTAAATAAAAACATCAGCGGAAGTGTAAGACCCCGAATTTTAAGTCCTAGAAGTCCAGAAGCCAGTGCAGGTGGAAAGACGATTTTTCCCCTGAATAGAAGGATGTGCTATAGCCGAAATTGGTAAGATTGTTCAGTAAATTAATTTCCTTCTAATTCCTTTTGATTTAGGTCCTTGTAGATGGGTAATAGCTTTAGGAACCATCCTTTAAGGTAGATAGTTGCCTTAAAGATTAAGTCCCTAAAAATAGGGAAGGTAATTTAAGAGTTTTGGTTATTTAGTGAATTATATTGGGTTGATAGATTGATTAAAAGCAGTAGAAATAATTCTACACTCATTCAATATAAATAGGAAGCCAACCCCACAAAATTTGTCCCCTAAAACCTTACAAAAGTCGGATAGGCTTAAAACCCTATATCTCCCATTAGCCGTCAGAATTTGCTGAAACTTTAAACCAGCATAACTCCCTCATAGTGCATTGGATATCTGAGAATAATAGCTTGTTGGAAAGTTCTCTTCATCCACTTTCCAACCATTGGTTTTTTTCCGTCAGGAGGTTAGTATTGCTTTGTCTAATGTTACTTTGAAAATCAACGGCCGAATTAGGTTTTCGCCAAATCTTCTTGAACTTCAAAATAGCATAACTTTCTACTCGTTTATTGAAATCTTGCAAATAATATCTCGTTGGAAAGCTCTTTTCATTATCTTTCCAACCCTATATTAATCGCAGCTTGGATGAAAATACTTCGTTGTTTAGGTTAAGATGAAATCGTCCTATGCCCTACTTTTAGCAACAGGTTGTGCATAAATAATTGGAATGGTAAATTCAGGTTGAATCTTGTTAAATTCCCAGCTATCACATCACACATCCAAGGGGGAGGCACCTGAAACATCTGATCACTGGTTTTCTGATAGGTTTGGTGAGTGGTACTGGTAAGGAATAGGGTATACAATTGATTTTTGGGATATGCATGCTTATATTGTTTTGTTTTTGTGTGGCTATGACCTAGGTGGTTCAGATTTACTTAATAAAGGCAAAGGAGTAGCTTCTTGTTCAGAGACAAGGGAGGTAGGATCTATGCCTCATCGGTTTCTCCAGAAAACCCCTGCTCTTATTTGATGTTTTTGTTACCTGCCTTTGTTGTATTGTTTGTGATTGGATTGTAGGGTGTGAATATGCAATCTGGAATGAGATATGAATCTCCTAGACTATATCGACCCCTGAGTTAGGAATTGAGTTCTTGGGATGCTATTGTTATATGAATTGGATGTGTTGATTGTTTCCTGACATGATTGAGGATACCCTGTTGTGGTATTATGCTTTGTACTTGCCTGTGTGTGCTTGTACGTGTTTGTTTGTCAGGATCTTGTTCCGGTGGCCACGCAGGGTAAGCACTGATGCTCCTAGTGAGAGGAAAGGTACTTACCGATTTATGGGAGGTGTATGGGTGTTGAACCAGCAAGTGCACGCTGGATATCTGTCCTTGCGAGGCCGGATCCCTGTCTTGCAAGACAGGAAGCCCTTAACTTACAAGATTTGGGGATGCCCTGGTTGCGACTAAGGGAAGACTTGTTCCATGAGGGGCTAGTCGGCTTGTCCTTGCGAGGATAAGGTGAAAGGATTACTGATTAGTTTGTGTGTAAACCATCTACCTTTGTGCAGTAAGTCTTGGACAACACAGGTGGAAGGGGATGGCCTTTCTTCATCATTGAGTGTGATTTTGTTGTATTTCACCTGCCTGTGTACTTCTGAACTTTCGGAAGTGTGGTCCTCCCTCAGCCATAATCTCGGCCTTAACCTCTTTTGGTTTATTATTGAATTGCGTGATCCCTTTAGTTGTTTAGGGAATGATCTTATGTGATTTGGGAGATTTAAACTTGGTTGATGAATTTCTTGCTGATTATTTGGATCCCTATGGGACTTGTGTGTTATGAACCCAAAGGATAAATTTAAGACTTCCGCTGATGATTTTATTTACTCCGTATGTTACCAGAATATATGTCCAGTATCATGCTCCAATTGATTGATAAGCAACAAAATAAACAAGATTAAAATCGGTATCATATGAGTAGCCTTGTGAAATTCTAATAGGTCTTAGGTGATTTTGAGGCTTATTTGGGTTTCACGGCGGTAATGACCTTAATCGGAGCAATGAATAATGGTTTAGGAATTAAGGTCGTTACAAGTGTGGTAGCGGAGCATGGTTTAGGATTATACCTTGTTCTTTGCTGATTTATTTGTTAATGGGGTGATTGCAGGTGATTGCAGGTAAGAACATGGGCACATACTCACTCACTTAGGGGCTAAAACTGCAAAGGAATTAGAGATAAAAGATAACATGGGATTTAAATGACGGAACTAATATTAGCAGTTGTGTATATGTTTGAGTGGATAATTAGCTATGTTTCTTGTCATTACCGAATGAATATGCATATGAGTGATTATGAGCATTGCCGACTATGGATGATGTGTGCATCTATAAGTGCTTGATGTTTGTTATGATTTCTGTGAGTATCCGAGTGTGCATAGCATATGTGCATATGATTTTCGAAAATTGTATATTGTTTTCCAGCATATGCGTATCGTCCGGTGCATGCCTCTCCACCAGGTACCACTCCTATTCCTAGTATCGTATTTAGTGTTTGTTTGAGTAACAATCGTACACTTGTGTAGTATGGCACGCTCGAGGCAACAAAGGGACCAACGGGGTAGGTTTGAAATTCGGAATGACCAGCAACCTGTTGAGCAAGATGAGCCAAATGCACAAAATGAGCAGGAAGGGAAAGCTGAGTCTGGAAACCAACCTGAGACACCAGTCGCACCAGGCATTGACCATGTCATGGCACAGATCTTAAACGTGTTACAAGGAATTGCTGCAAACCAACAGCGAATGTAGGCGCAATTTCAGAGTGCTCCTTCGCCTACACCAGGACCTATTCCTCCACTTGAACCTGTACAGCCGGCGCATCATAAGGAGACAGAGAGATTTCCCATTATGATTACAAAATAGCTGAAGGAAGCTCGACAACTTGGATGTAAAGATTTTGGTGGTTCAGCTGGAGCCGCAACCGCTTGGGAGTGGATGGATACCTTCTGCCGAGTATCCTTGTTCCTGGGTATCTCTGATGACGACAAGGTTGCCATTGCTACATTCTTACTTGAGGGAGAAGCCCTCGCTTGGTGGACATCGGTTAGCTTGCGATTCGGCGATCGTTTGCCAACGTGGGAAGAATCCCGGTATGAATTTGACGAAAGATTTTATACGAGATTCCATAAAAATGAGCAGCGGCAAGCATTTTACAAACTTAAACAAGGCACCCGCTCAGTGCTAGAATATGAGAAGGTGTTGAGGGAGTTGTCCCGCTTTGCACCTGAAGAAGATCGTACACCGTACCAGCTGGCAAGACGATTTCAGGATGGGTTGAGTGTCGAACTCAAAACCATCGTCGTACGACACCAGTGCAGAATTTGCAAGAACTAATAGCTGCCGCAACCGAAGCTGAAAAGATCGTGCAAACCAGGAAGCCACCCGTAACTAATAGTGGCGGATCCTATAGCGAGATTCAAAGTTCAACCGAAGAAGGGGACCCTATCCTTACGGTCTCATCCTCCGTGGATCAATGACAATGGGAACACCAACAGGAGGAATTTTTCTGGTTCCAATTAATTGATCGTCATGCAGATTCCGCAACGGCGATGTTCAACTGTGGCGAGATGGGTCATATTCAGGCCGCATGCCCAAAACGGCGAATCCCAGGGGTACTTAACACCAGCCGAGGTAGGAATGTCATCCCGCTAGACCCCAGCACGCGCACCAGGAGGGCCACCCAACGGATCCACAAGTGAGGCGCAACCAAGACCACAAGCTCTTTACTTTGACTGATACCGAGGCTAGTCCTGATGTGGTGACAGTACTATTTCAGTCTTTTCTCAAATGCTAAAGTCTTATTTGATCCAGGAGCAATAGATCGTTCGTGAGTCAAAGGATAGCACTTAGCGCGGATCGTTCTCTATCTCCCTTGACTCCTCCTATTGCGGTTCTAACTCCATTGGGAGAGCAACTGATTTGTGATCTGGTCTATATCGGCTGTGTTATACGTATGGGATCGAATGTATTTGAAGTGGATCTAATTCCATTAGACATCAAGGAGCTGGATGTGATTTTAGGCATGGATTGTCTTGCAAAATATCAAGCCCGTGTGGAGTGTTTCACCAAACGGGTGTGGTTCACATTTGCTAATGGTATCGAATACTGTTTTGAAGGCGATAGGCGAGTTGTGCCAACTTGCATGATTTCCTGGCTGAAGACGGAGCGATTAATCAACAAAGGATGTACAACGTACCTTGCGCATGTACAGGATATTTCTAAAGAATCTTCAGATCTGAATTCTGTTCCTGTGGTTTGTGAATTTCCGGAAGTATTCCCAGAAGACATAGCCGGATTGCCACCAGCAAGGGAAGTAGCATTCGGCATTGAGCTTGTGCCAGGTACAAATCTGATTTCCATTCCTCCGTATCGTATGGCTCCTGCGGAAATGAAGGAACTAAAGACGCATTTGGAAGATTTGCTGGATCGTGGTTTTATTCGACCTAGTGTGTCACCCTGGGGAGCACCTGTGCTGTTCGTGAAAAAGAAAGATGGTTCGCTACGATTGTGTATTGACTATCGACAGCTGAACCGTGTGACCGTGAAGAACAAATATCCTTTTGCCAGACATCGATGATTTGTTTTACCAACTCCAAGGTGCAGCGGTATTCTCCAAGATTGATCTCAGATCTGGATACCATCAATTGCGAGTTCGTGATGCTGATATTCCGAAGACCGCGTTCAGATCGCGATATGGCCACTATGAATTTCTGGTTATGCCATTCGGTTTGACCAATGCACCAGCTGTGTTTATGGACTTGATGAATCGTGTGTTCCGCGAATTCCTGGATAAATTTGTGATCGTCTTCATCGACGACATTCTGATTTACTCAAAGTCGGAAGAGGATCATGTTATGCACTTGCGGCTTGTGCTTCAAATTCTGAAGGACCGGCGATTGTTTGCCAAATACTCAAAATGCGAATTCTGGTTACGTGAGGTTAGTTTCCTTGGCCATATTGTTTCGCCCAAGGTGTGTTTGTTGATCCAAAGAAGATTGAAGCCGTGAACTTGGGAACCTCCGCGAAGTGTGCTCGAAGTTCGTAGTTTCCTTGGTTTAGCGGGTTACTTCCGTCGCTTTGTTGAAAATTTTTCATCACTTGCCGGGCCATTGACAAAACTAACACGCAAGGGTGAGCCGTTCGTATGGAATGAAAAGTGCCAGCAAAGTTTCGACGAGCTAAAGAATCGGTTAGTTTCTGCACTTATCCTTACCTTACCTATTTGCGGAAAAGAATATGTGGTTTACAGCGACGTGTCGAAATCCGGACTTGGATGTGTATTGATGCAAGATGGGAAATTCATTGCCTACGCTTCAAGGCAATTGCTACCGCACGAGATGAACTACCCTACACATGATCTAGATCTTGCAGCCGTGGTCTTTGCTTTAAAAGTATGGCGACATTATTTATACGGCGAGACGTGTCGAATCTTCACTGATCACAAAAGCCTGGAGTACCTCCTTACGTAGAAAGAATTGAATATGAGACAACGAAGATGGGTGGAGCTAATAATGATTATGATTTGATCATCGAATATCATCCTGGCAAGGCGAATGTTGTGGCTGATTCCCTGAGCCGAAAGTGTCATCCTTCTTCCCCAACAATTCTAGCTTATATGCGCACTCATTATCAACCAATGATGTTGGAATTGAAAACTAATCGTGTGCGTCTTGGCACCGATTTCTCTGGTTCGTTGCTAGCACGAATTGAAGTTGCACCTACCTTAATTGAAGAAATCCGGAATCAACAGTTAGAGGATCCGAAGCTTGCTGAAATTCGGAAGCAACTTGCTGATGGTGTTGATGCTATAGTTCGTGATTTCAGAATACGAGATGACGAAGTTCTAGTCTTCAGAAACCGGGTATGTGTTCCACAAAATGCTGATCTTCGTAACCTTATTCTATCAGAGGCGCATAGTTCGAAGTTTGCTATTCATCCTGACAGCACAAAGATGTACCGAGATTTGAAGGGCCAGTATTGGTGGCCTAACATGAAGCGACATATTGCTGAATTTGTTGCTCGATGCCTCGTATGTCAACAAGTAAAAATTGAACATCAAAAACCTGCTGGTTTACTTCAATCACTTCCGATTCCAGAATAGAAGTGGGAGCACATCACAATGGATTTTGTTACCGGTTGGTTTGCCTAGATCACAACGAGGATACAATGCCATTTGGGTGATCGTGGATCGACTGACGAAATCTGCACACTTTCTTCCTATACGTGTGACAGATACACCAGAAAAATTGGCAATTCGTTACTTGGACGAGATTGTTCGTTTGCATGGAGTACCAGTTTCTATTGTTTCAGATCGTGACCCTCGTTTCACTTCACGATTTTGGGAGAAATTCCAGAATGCACTGGGTTCGAGATTGAAGTTCAGTACAGCATTTCATCCCCAAACCGATGGTCAATCAGAAAGGACAATTCAGACACTTGAAGATATGCTACGTGCGAGTGTATTAGACAAGCAAACCGGCTGGGATCAAAGCTTACCATTGGCGGAATTTGCTTACAACAATAGCTTTCATGTAAGCATCGGTATGGCACCCTATGAAGCACTTTATGGGAGACGTTGCAGAACCCCTATTTTCTGGAATGAAGTAGGCGAGAGACGCCTAGACAATCCAGAATTAATTGACCAAGCAACAGAACAATTGAGCTTGATTCGTCAAAGGTTAAAAGCAGCACAAGATCGGCAGAAAAGCTACGCCAACAATCGACGAAGGGAGCTGGAATTTGCGGTAGGAGACAAGGTGTTTTTGAAGGTTGCCCCATGGAAAGGAGTCCTTCGTTTTCAGCAGCGAGGTAAGCTAACACCTCGCTACATTGGTCCTTATGACATTGTGGAGAGAATCGGCCCTGTTGCATACCGACTTGCACTACCTCCAAATATGGAAAGAATACACAATGTATTTCACGTTTCAATGCTAAGAAAGTATATGCGAGATCCTGCTCATGTGCTTAAAGAACCGCCAGTAGAAGTTGAAGAAGACCTATCCTATCCCGTACAGCCAGTTGCCATACTAGACCGGTCAGTTCGACAGCTTCGCAGTCGAAGCGTACCTATGGTACGAGTTGTTTGGCGTAATGGCCAAATTGAGGAGCAGTCTTGGGAGACTGAGGAATCTATGCATGCAAAATATCCTTACTTGTTTGCTTAGGTACTAATGTTAAATTTCGAGGACGAAATTCTTATAAGGAGGGGAGGATGTAAGACCCCGAATTTTGAGTCCTAGAAGTCCAGAAGCCAGTGCAGGTGAAAAGACGATTTTGTCCCTGAAGAGAAGGATGTGTGATAGCCGAAATTGGTAAGATTGTTCAGTAAATTAATTTTCTTCTAATTCCTTTTGATTTAGGTTCTTGTAGATGGATAATAGCTTTAGGAACCATCCTTTAAGGTAGATAGTTGCCTTAGAGATTAAGTCCCTAAAAATAGGGAAGGTAATTTAAGAGTTTTGGTTATTTAGTGAATTATATTGGATTGATAGATTGATTAAAAGTAGTAGACATAATTCTACACTCATTGAATATAAATAGGAAGCCAACCCCACAAAATTTGTCCCCTAAAACCTTACAAAATTCGTATAGGCTTAAAACCCTATACCTCCCATTAGCCGTCAGAATTTTCTGAAACTTTAAACCAGCATAACTCCCTCATCGTTCATTGGATCTCTGCGAATAATAGCTTGTTGGAAAGATCTCTTCATCCTCTTTCCAACCATCTTTTTTTTCCGTCAGGAGATTAGTATTTCTTTGTCTAATGTTACTTTGAAAATCGGCGGCCGAATTAGGTTTTCGCCAAATCTTCTTGAACTTCAAAATAGCATAACTTTCTACTCGTTTGTTGGAATCTTGCAAATAATATGTCGTTGGAAAGCTCTTTTCATCCTTTTTCCAATCCTATATTAATCGCAGCTTGGATGTAAATACTTCGTTGTTTAGGTTAAGATGAAATCGTCTTATGCCCTACTTTTAGCAAAAGGTTTTGGATAGTTAATTGGAATGGTAAATTCAGGTTGAATCTTGATAAGTTCCTGGCTATCACATCACACATCCAAGGGGGAGACACCTGAAACTTCTGATCACTGGTTTTCTGATAGGTTTGGTGAGTGGTACTGGTAAGGAATAGGGTATACAATTGATTTTTGGGATATGCATGCTTAGTTTGTTTTGTCTTTGTCTGGTGATGATTTAGGTGGTTCAGATTTACTTAATAAAGGAAAAGGAGTAGCTTCTTGTTCAGAGACAAGGGAGGTAGGATCTATGCCTCATCGGTTTCTCCAGAAACCCCCGCTCTTATCTGATGTTTTTGTTACCTGCCTTTGTTGTATTGTTTGTGATTGGATTATATGGGGAGAATATGAAATCCGGAATGAGATATGAATCTCCTAGTATAGAACCCCTGAGTTAGGAATTTAGTGCCTGGGATGCTATTGTTATATGAATTAGATGTGTTGATTATTTCCTGACGTGATTGAGAATACCCTGTTGTGGTATTATGCTTTGTACTTGCCTGTGTGTGCTTGTACGTGTTTTGTGTGTCAGGATCCTGTTCCGGTGGCCACGCAGGGTAAGCGCTGATGCTCCTAGTGAGAGGATAGGTACTTACCGATTTATGGGAGGTGTATGGGTGTTGAACCAGCAAGTGCACGCTGGATATCTGTCCTTGCGAGGCCGGATCCCTGTCTTGCGAGACAGGAAGTCCTTATCTTGCGAGATTTTGGGATGCCCTGGTTGCGACTAAGGGAAGACTTGTTCCATGAGGGGCTAGTCGACTTGTCCTTGCAAGGATAAGGTGAAAGGCTTACTGATTAGTTTGTGTGTTAACCATCTACCCTTTGTGCAGTAAGTCTTGGACAACACAGGTGGAAGGGGATGGCCTTTCTTCATCATTGTGTGTGATTTTGTTGAATTTCACCTGCCTTTGTACTTCTGAACTTTC
Organism: Passiflora organensis; assembly: GCA_019739055.1. Taxonomy (NCBI): domain Eukaryota; kingdom Viridiplantae; phylum Streptophyta; class Magnoliopsida; order Malpighiales; family Passifloraceae; genus Passiflora; species Passiflora organensis. Next base: position 42,644 of record JAEPBF010000146.1, read on the forward strand.
GGAAGTGTGGTCCTCCCTCAGCCATAATCTCGGTCTTAACCTCTTTTGGTTTATTGTTGAATTGTGTGATCCCTTTAGTTGTTTAGGGAATGATCTTATGTGATTTGGGAGATTTGTGTTTAGGAATTCTGTAGATCTTATGATGCTGCGACCCTACTGAGATTCTTGTAATCTCATACCGTTGTTTTTACCATTTTTCAGGCTTAGATACACCCTCTGTTCGTGGTACCAGTGTGTGAGATCAAGGCTGCACGGCGGGGCGATGTCGCATCATAAATACTTACTTGTTTCATGCGCAAATAACTTGAAAGATTGGATGATATTCTGGTTTATTTTTAAGCATTCGTTTGGCTTGCTATTTCCGAAATTTGTTGATGAATTTCTTACTGGTTATTTGGATCCCTATGGGACTTGTGTGTTATGAACCCAATGGATAGATTTAAGACTTCCGCTGATGATTTTATTTACTCTGTATGTTACCAGAATATGTGTCCAGTATCATGCTCCAATTGATTGATAAGCAACAAAATAAACAAGATTAAATTTGGTATCATTTGAGTAGCCTTGTGAAATTCTAGTAGGTCTTAGGTGTTGTTGAGGCTTATTTGGGTTTCACGGCGGTAATGACCTTAATCGGAGCAATGAATAATAGTTTAGGAATTGGGGTCGTTACAGAATATTTGATAATTATTTCTAGTATTAGTTCTCTTTAATTTCGTTCTTAATTTGTTGATAATCACTTTAGGAATTAAAATTCCTAAAATTAAAAGGGAATAATTACAGAATTTAAATCTGGTAGTTATCTTACTTTAGTAAAGCCTTTAAAGTAGTAATCTTAATTCCGTACCCATTCATTATAAATAGGAAGCCAACCCCACAAAAATCATTCATAGAAAACACACAAAACTCGTATAGCTTAAGACCTTTTAAGATAAGCTGAAAATCGGCGACGGAATTAGGTTTTAAAATTTTTATAATTCTGCTTTTGATTGATCTCTAATGTTGTTGCCCTTATTCATATGATTGTTTAGAATCCATTCATAGTGAACAATTATGATTTCATCCCTTGAATGCATGAAGTCAAAAATTATCTTGTGCCTTACTCTTAGTGCTGAACTTTTCACAGTTAATTGGGATGGTAAATCAGGTTGAATCATTAAGTTTCTGGCTATCACATCACACATCCAAGGGGGAGGCACCTGCGGCATCTGATCACTGGTTTCTGATAGGTTTGGTGAGTGGAATTGGTAAGGAAATAGGGTTTCTACTTGGTTATTGCGTATGCATGCTTAGTTTGTTTTTTTTTTGTCTTTGCCTAATGATGACTTAGGTGGTTCGGAAGTATCTAGTAAGGGTAAAGGAGTAGCTTCTTGTTCAGAGACAAGAGAGGTAGGATCTATGCCTCATCGGTTTCTCCAGAGACCTCGTTGTTTGCTTAATTGATTTCGGTACCTATGATTGTGAAACTGTATGCGCATTCGTATTAAATAATGCATGCTTGAGTTGTGGATTGAATTGAGAAATCTCTAGGCTATACCGAAACCTTGAAGGTAGGTTAGGAGTTCCTAGCTTGTATTTGTGATGTGTATTGAACATGTTGAATGTGATCTGATAGAATTGAGAATACCCTGTTGTTGTTTTGTGCTTGCCTGTGTGTGCTTGTATGTGTTTGTGTGTCAGGATCCTTTTCCGGTGGCCATTCGGGATAAGCGCTGATGCTTCTAGTGAGAAGGGAGGTTCTTATTGGTATAGGAGTCGTATGGGTGGCAAATCCCAGTAAGAGCTCGCTGGATGTCTGGTCCTTGTGTGGCCAGAAGCCCTATCCTTGTGTCCCTTATCCTTGTGTGGTTTAGGATACCCTTGTCCTTGTGTGGCTTGGGATTTTTTTTCCTTGTGTGGCAAGATGAATAGGTTTGCTGATTAGCTTGTATGTTAACCAATTACCTTTCGTGCAGTAAACCTTGGAAAACACAGGTGGAAGAGAATGGCCTTTTCTTCTACATTGCCGAGAACAATCTGATGAGTTCTGCCTGCTTGTGTACTTCTGATACTTTTCTGATGTGTTTGTAGTCCCCCTCAGCCTTCGATTCAGCTCTACCCTTTTTTATTGAATCTTTGAATTGCATGAATCCCTTTAATTGCGTAGGAATGATCAGATGTAGTTCGGAAGATTTGTGTTTATGGTTTCTGCAGATCTTATGATGTTGTGACCCTACTGAGATTCTTGTAATCTCATTCCGATGTTTTCACCATTTTTTTCAAGCTTAGGTACATTCACTGCTCGTGGTACCAGTGTGTGAGATCAAGGCTGTACGGCGGGGCGATATCGCATCACTTTTGCATACCTATTCCTTGATTACTTGTGCATATAACTTGAAAAAAAAATGGACTACTTTCTGGTTTGCTTTAAGATTCCTCCTTTGTTTGTTATTTTTGACTATGTTGGAGAAATTCTTGCTGGTTATTTGGATCCTTACAGGACTTGTGTGTTATGAATCCAGTGATTTAATTTAATGACTTCCGTTGATATTTTTACTCACTCCGTATGATACCAGAATGATTGTCCAATGTCATGCTCCAACTATTATTAAACATGTAGAATGAACATGCTAAAAGTTGAAAACTTAGTGAGTAAGCCTGGTGGGATTCATATAGGTCCTAGGTGTCTTTGGGCTTGTTCGGGTTTCATGGCAGTAATGACCTTAATCGGAGAAAATATTAATAGGTAGGAATTGGGGTCCTTACAGATAAGCTTGAGGAGTATGGCCAACACATAGACGAGCTCTAGTCAGAGAACGTGAATGAGCTTCGTAAGGAGATGCAAGGCACCATCATTGCTATCAACTCTTGGAGGCAAGAGTTAGATGATTTCAAGGTAAATCTTCTTGCCGAAATCACTTTATTCAAGGATAATTTGGTTGAAATCAGGAAATAATGCAAGAAGGGAATAGTGTATGGGGTTGCCAAGCCCAAGGTGAAGCTAGATGTCCCGAAGCCGAAGTCATTTGGCGGGACAAAGAATGCAAAGGAGGTGGACAACTTCCTTTTCACCCTTTAGCAATACTTTCAAGGGGTAGGCATGGAGAGCGATGGAGATCGGCTTTCTTAGCCCCACTGTATCTTACTGATATTGCCACAACCTGGTGGAGGATGAAGCATGCTCAAATTGAGCGTGACACCTTGAAGTTGGAGACATGAGCAGATTTTAAAAGTCTCCTGAAAGCACAATTCTCACCGAGAAATGTGGAGCTAGAAGCAAGAGAGAAGCTTCGCAAGTTGTCCCATAAAGGCGACATCCGAGACTACGTGAGGGAGTTCACAGAAGTCTTGTTGGAGATCCCAAACATGCCCGAGATGGAGGCCATGTACGTGTTTTTGAGAGGCCTACAGAGTTGGGCCAAGATGGAGCTCCATCGACGCAATGTCAAAGAGCTCAATGATGTGATTATCGAGGCTGAATCCTTAGCGAAATTCGAGAGTAAGCCCGAAGGTTCTAGCCCACCTAAGCCTAATAGTTTCCACGACTTTAAGGCTAAAGGTAAGGAACAGTCAACGAAGCTAAGGAAGGGAAGGAGTTTCCTTTTAAGTTCTTCAAGTCCTTCCGTCTAGTCAAACGAACACAAGGGGAAGGTGGAAATCATGGCAAGAGCGAGAGACTCAAGCTCTCATGCTTTCTATATGAGGGGCCGTATAAAGCTATGAATTGCCCAATGAGGAACAAGCTAGCAGCAATTTCCATGGAGGTCGAAGAGATGGAAGTCCCAAAGATGAGTTCCATGCAATTGTTGAGTGTCGTTTAAGCCTCAACCAATGGTGACAAGGTGCAACAAGTCGGGAGAATGTTTGTTAGACCCATTGTGCAAGGAAGAGAGTCCCAGGCATTGATCGATACTGGTGCTACTTACAACTTCATGAGGAATGAGGAAATACAACGACTTGGCATCAAGTTTCAAGAGGAGAAAGGCTGACTGAAGATGGTGAACACTACAACCCAGCCAATCTTTAGAGTAGCCTGAGGGGTCGAGCTACAAATAGGAGAATGGAAAGGTAAACTTGACTTCTCCATTATTCCCATGGATGATTTTCCGATTGTATTAGGGATGCAATTCTTGGATCAGACGAGAGTAGTCCCAATGTCTTGCACCAACACCCTCATATTTTTTAAAGGAAGCCACTGTTTTGTGGTGCCTATTGCTCAAGAGAAGGAGCTGAAGGCAAAAACAGTTTCAGCCATGCAGCTGAAGAAAGGAGTAAGGAAGCTATAACCCATATTTCTAGCTACTTTGGTAATGGATAAAGGCACAATTGTTGATGACGATGTGCCTATCCAAGTTATGGAAGTTCTTGGGTAGTTTGCCGATGTGATACCTGAGGAACTCCCGAAGAAGTTACCACTTATATGGGAGGTAGACCATGCCATGAAGTTAGAAGTAAGGGCCAAACCACCTGCAAGAGTCCCTTATCAAATGGCACCTTCGGAGTTAGCTGAATTACAAAGGCAATTGAAGGAGTTATTGGATGCGGGCTTTATCCAACCATCTAAAGCACCTTACAGAGCACCGGTGCTTTTCCAAAAGAAGCAAGATGGGTTACTAAGATTGTGCATCGACTACTGGGCCTTGAATAAGGTAATTGTGAAGAATAAGTACCCCATTCCTCTCATCGCTGACTTGTTCGATCAACTTGGGATGCGAGATGGTTCACCAAGTTGGATCTGAAAGGGAGATGAGGCCAAGATCGCATGTGTCACACGGTATGGTTCTTACAAATTCTTGGTCATGCTATTTGGTTCAAATGCACCTGCTACCTTTTGATCTCTAATGAACAAAGTACTCCACAAGTTCTTGGACCGCTTTGTTGTTGTGTATTTGGATGACATAGTGATATATAGTCACACGCTTAAGGAGCACATCCAACATATAAGAATGGTGTTTCAGCCTTTGAGGGACAATGAGATATATCTCAAGCGGGAGAAGTGTGCATTTTCCAAACAAGAGGTGACTTTTCTTGGTCATATAGTGGGCGGAGGAAGGATCAAGATGGATGGCGCCAAGATCCAAGCTATCAAAGATTGGCAACCACCAAAGAGGGTCACAGATCTTTGTTCCTTCTAGGGGTTGGCCAATTACTATCGGTGGTTCATACGAGGGTACTCTTCCATTGCTGTACCCTTGACCGAGTTATTCAAGAAGAACAAGGCATGGGATTGGTCGAGTAGATGCCAATAGGCATTCGATTCTTTGAAAGCAGCCATTGTAGAGGAGACAGTGTTAACCTTGCTCAATCACGTACTTCCATACGAGGTACAGACGGATGCTTCAAATTTTTCAATTCGTGGTGAGAGGTGGTACACGGTGCAAGAGAAGGAGATGACAGCTATGGTTCATTGCTTGTGAGTTTGGAGACACTACTTGCTGGGGAGCAAGTTCATTGTCAAGACTGACAACATTGCAACAAGCTATTTCCTTTCGCAGAAGAAGATATCGCCAAAGCAAGCAAGGTGGCAAGATTTTTTAGCAGAGTTTGATTACATACTTGAGTATAAGCCGGGGAAGGAAAACTTGGTGGCAGATGCTCTCAGTAAAAGGGCTGAGCTTTTAGCCATCAAGACTCATGACAAGCACCTTAATGAGATTTTATCAAGGCAGGTGAGCGGGAAGTACATGAACCATGTGGAGTATCTGGTTCATTGGAAAGATGACCCTCCTAGTGAGACTAGTTGGGAGAGTGAATCCGATCTTTGGCGTCATCTAGACGAGATCAATGAATTCTTGAGGCAGCACATAACGAGGACGTGGTCAAGTTTGGTGGGAGAGAATGTCATGACCCAAAGTCAGACTACACGTCATTCGACTTCGTGTGTGATACGTCCCTCAAATCGAGAGCCTCAATCAAGTTGAATCGGCACATTAATGGAGAATCAATCAGAGGCAATCAAGGAATTCAATGGGAATCAGTTCTTTCCATATAGGAGACCCGATTTGGGGAACCAAAGTAATCAATATAAACAAAAATTACCATAGATGGAAAATCAGCCATTAGTTCTTGCCTTGTATATATTTGTATAGACACCGTTAGATCGGTTGACTTGATCTACATTATTCATTAGGGAGGTGTATTGGCTATATAAGGGGTGCCTCCCCTCATTTGTAATCATCTAGCAATTCTTGTAATATTGAGAGTTTAGTGCTTTCTCAACATTCTCTTGTGTCTCTCGCTCTTTTGGTCGGTTTCTAAGTTTAGCATTTCTAGCTAACTTTATGAGGAAGGGTGACTTAGCCTATTGCAAGAGTGATAGTCTAAGGCCGCACGGAGAGTTTATGTGATGGCACAAATTGGGTTGAACATGAGATTCAGGCCGAACAGCAACTTGTTGAGCAAGAGGAGCCGAATGCACAAATTGAGCAGGGAAGGCAAACTGAGCCCGAAAACCAACCTGAGGCACCAGCCGCACCAGCCATCGATCCTGTGATGGCATAAATCCTAAACATATTGCAAGGGATTGCTGTGAATTAGCAGCGTATAGAGGCACAATTTCAGAATGCTCCTGCGCCCGCGCCTGTGGAAGAACCTATTCCTCCACTTGAGCCTGTACAGCCGACTCATCCTAAGAAAGCAGAGAGACTTCCTATTATTATTACAAAGCTGTTGAAGGAAGCTCGTCAACTAGGATGTAAAGATTTCAATGGTTCAGCTGGAGCTACTGCCGCTCGTGAATAGATAGACACCTTGTGCCGAGTGTCCTTGATCTTGCGTATTTCGGATAATGACAAGGTTTCCATCGTCACTTTCCTATTTGAGGGAGAAGCCCTCGCATGGTGGACAGCTGTGAGTTTGCGATTCGGCGATCGTTTGCCTACTTGGGAAGAATTTCAGTATGAGTTCGACAAAAGGTTTTTGTATGAGATTCCATAAAAGCGAGCAGTGACAAGCTTTCTACAAGCTTGAATAGGGCATCCGTTTGGTGCTGGAATACAAGAAGGCATCAAGGGAGTTGTCCCGATTTGCACCATAGGAGGATTGCACACCATACCAGTTTGCAAGACGATTCTAGGATGGGTTGAGTACCGAACTCAAAACCATTGTTTGTACAACACCGGTGCAGAATTTTGCAAGAACTAATTGTTGCTGCAACTGAAGCTGAAAAGATCATACTAACCAAGAAGCCATCCGCAGCCACTAATGGCATACCTTTCAGGCAAGATTCAAAGATCAAACGACGTACGGGACTGTATCCTTTGAGATCCTATCCTCCGAAAAAAAATGGCGGAAATAGAGGTAACAATAGGAAGAACTTTTTTGGTCCAAATTCTAATGGATCTATGTGGAATCTGCAGCCACGTCGATGTTATAATTGTGGCGAGATGGGCCATGTTCAGACGGACTACCTGAAACCAAGGTGTATCATAGGCACACCAAACGCAGGCCGAGGTGGGTATGCCAGCCCCACCAAACCATCAACACACGCACCAGGAGGACCACCCAATGGATCCACAAGTGAAGCGCAACCAAGACCAACAAGGCTATTCACCCTGACTAATGCCAAGGCTAGTCTTGATGCGAGTTTGTGATGTTGATATTCTGAAGACCACATTCAGATCACGATACGACCACTATGAATTTCTGGTTATGCCATTCGGTTTGACCAATGCACCAGCTGTGTTCATGGACCTGATGAATCATGTGTTCCGTGAGTTCCTGGATAAAATTGTGATAGTCTTCATTGATGACATTCTGATTTATTCAAAATCTAAAGAGGAGCATGTTGAGCACTTGCAGATTTTGTTGAAAATTTTGAGGGATCGGCGGTTGTTTGCAAAGTTCTCCAAATGTGAATTCTAGTTACGTGAAGTTGGTTTCCTTGGCCATGTTGTTTCCTCCCAACATGGCCTTGTTGATCCATAGAAAATTGAAGTTGTAGCTGCTTGGGAACCCCAGCGAACTGTGTTTAAAGTCTGTAGTTTCCTTGGTTTAGCTGGATACTACCGTCGCTTCTTGGAAAATTTTTCATCGCTTGTTGGACCTTTGACGAAATTGACGAGCAAAGGAGAGCCATTTGTATGGACCGAGAAGTGCCAGTGAAGTTTCAAAGAACTGAAAAACCAGTTAATTTCCGTACTTATCCTTACCTTACCTATTGTCGAAAAGGAGTAAGTAGTTTACAGCGATGCATCAAAATCTAGACTTGAATGCATATTGATGCAAGATGGGAAAGTCATTGCCTACGCTTCCCAACAACTGCGACCGCACAAAAGCAATTACCCTACGCATAATTTGGAGCTTATAGCCGTGGTGTTTGCATTGAAACTATGGCAACATTACTTATACGACGAGAGGTGCCAAATCTTCACCAACCACAAAAGCCTGAAGTACCTCCTCACGCAAAAAAAAATTGAATATGACACATGGGTGGAGCTGATTAAAGACTACGATTTCATCATCAAATATCATCCTGGAAAAGAAAATGTTATTGCTGATGCCTTAAGCTGAGAGTTTCATCCTCCTTCTCCATTGGTTTTGGCTTACATGCGCACCCAATACATGACAATGTTATTGGATTTGAAAGCTACCCGTGTGCTTCTTGGCATTGATTATTCTGGTTCGTTGTTCATACGAATCGAAGTCATGCCTACCTAGATTGACAAGATCCGGAATCAGCAATCAGAAGATCCGAAACTTGTTGAAGCTCAAAAGCAACTATCTAATGGTGTTGATGTCATAGCTCATGATTTCAGAGTACAAGATGATGGAGTTTTTGTCTTCAGAAACCAGGTTTGTGTTCCACAAGATGTTGATATTCGTAATCTTATTTTATCTGAGACGCATAGTTCAAAGTTCGCTGTCCATCCTGGTAGCACAAAGAAGTAACAAGATTTAAAGGAGCAGTATTGGTGGCCGAACATGAAGCGTCACATTGCTGAGTATGTTGTCTGAAGCGTCACATTGCTGAGTATGAAGTAGGCGAAAGATGCCTAGACAATCTAGAATTAATTGAAAAAGCAATAGAGTAGTTGAACTTGATTCGACAATGGCTAAAAACGGCCTGTTGCATATCGACTTACCTTACCTCTGAATATGGAAAGAATTCACAACGTGTTTCATATTTCAATGTTGATTTCTATTGTTGTTCCTCTTGTTCGTATGATTGTTTAGCATCCATTCATATTGTAAAATCATGAAATCATCCTTTAAATCTTCTCTATACATGAAATCAGTATGCCCTACCCTTGCCCTATTGATGTCTATCTTGATCAATTGATTAACCTATTGGATTCTAATCTTGTTTCTTTTGATTGTAAAAATTATAAACATCTAATTCTCCTTTTTTAACATGAAATCGCAACCCTTACACCTTGTATACATGAAATCGTAATTTTTCTTATGTCCTATGCTTAGTGCCGAAATTTGTATAGTTAATTGGAATGATAACTCAGGTTGAATCTTGTTAAGTTCTTGGCTATCACATCACACATGCAAGGGGGAGGCACCTGCAGCATCTGATCACTGGTTTCTGATAGGTTTGGTCAGTGGAATTGGTAAGGAAATAGGGTATTTACTTTGTTATTGAGTATGCATGCTTAGTTTGGTTTTGTCTTTGCCTTGTAATGCTATAGGTGGTTCAGAACTATTAAATAAAGGCAAAGTAATAGCTTCTTTTTTGGAGAAGCCAAACAAAGCGTTCTTGGGAACCCCCGCGGACAGTATTTGAAGTTTGCAGCTTTCTTGTCCTAGCCAGATACTACTGACGTTTTGTGTAAAATTTCTCATCTCTAGCTGAACCTTTGACGAAATTGACACGCGAAGGAGAGTTGTTCGTGTGGTACGAGATATGTCAGAAAAGCTTTTAGGAGTTTAAGACCCATTTGGTTTCCGCACCTATCCTTACCTTGCCGGTGAGCAGAAAAGAGTATATGGTGTATAGCAATGCACCAAAATTTGGCCTTGGATGTGTGCTGATGCAAGATGGGAAAGTCGTTGCCTATGCTTCCTGACAGTTACATCCACATAAGAACAATTATCCTATGCATGATTTGGAGCTTGTACGCGTGTTGTTTGCACTAAAAATATAGCGTCATTATCTATATAGCGAGACGTGCAGAATTTTCACCAATCACAAAAGCTTGAAGTATCTCCTTACACAGAAAGAGTTGAACATAAGACAACAAAGATGGGTACAGCTGATTAAATACTACAATTTGATTATTGAGTATCACCCTAGAAAGGAAAATGTGGTAGCTGATGCTTTGATCCGGAAGACCCCTTCTTCTTCTTCTTATTCTCCTCTTGCTTATGTACATGCACATTACCTCTCTATGGTGCTAGATTTGAGAGCTTCACGTGTGCACCTTGGCAGTGATTTTTTTAGTTCATTGTTGGCCTGAATTGAGGGTAAACCCACCTTACTAGAAGAGATCTGAGTTTAGCAATCCGAAGAAAAAAGATAGGTTGAAATTTGATAGCAATTAGATGATGGTGTTGATGACATAGTTTGAGATTTTAGAATCTGAGATGATAGAACTCTGGTTTTCCGAGATCGGGTATGCGTGCCACAAGATATGGATGTGCGGAATATGATTCTATCTGAAGCGTATAGTTAAAATTTTCCTATTCATCCCGGAAGTACCAAGATGTATCGAGACTTGAAGGAATAGTGTTGGTGGCTGGGAATGAAGCGTCACATTGCTGAGTTTTTCGCCTGATTCCTAGTATGTTAGTAAGTAAAAAATTGAGCATCAAAGACCTGTCAGGAGCACATTACCATGGACTTTGTGGTTGGGTTACCAAGATCTCAGTGAGGATTTGATGCCATCTGGGTGATTATGGACAGATTGACGAAATCTGCACATTTCCTGTCTGTTCTTGTTACGAATACACCAGAGAAGTTGGCTACATGTTATTTGGATAACATTGTTTGATTGCATGGTGTGCTAGTGTCAATTGTTTCAGATCAAGATTCCTGTTTCACTTCACAATTTTGGGAGAAATTCCAAAGTACTTTGGGTTCTAGACTGAATTTTTGTACTGAATTTCATCCACAAACAGATGGGAAATCCGAAAGCACAATTCAGACCTTAGAACACATACTACACACATGTGTTCTTGATAGAAATACCATTTGGGATCGATGTCTCCCTTTGGAAAAATTTTCTTACAACAACAACTTTCATATAAGCATCGGAATGGCCTCTTATGAAGCTTTGTACGGAAGACAGTGTAGAACTCCAATTTGCTGGAATGAAGTAGACGAGAGATGCCTAGATATTCTAGAATTGATAGACCAAGCAACCGAGCAACTCAATTTGATTTAGAAAATGTTGAAGATGGTGCAAGATAGATAGAAAAACTATGCTGATAATCAATGAAGAGAGCTTGAGTTTGTAGTTGGTGACAAAGTGTTTCTGAAAGTTTCCCTGAGGAAAGATGTCCTCCGTTTTCATCAGTGAGGCAAACTAGCACCTCGTTATATTGGTCCATATGACATTATTTAAAAAGTTGGTCTAGGTGCTTATTGACTTGCTTTACCTCCGAGTATGGAAAGAATCCACAGTGTGTTCCATGTTTTGATGTTAAGGAAGTATGTCAAAGACCCTACTCATGTTCTTGAAGATCCACTAGTTGAAGTTGCTGAAGACCTATCTTATCTCGTACAGCCAGTTGCCATACGAGATCAGTCTATTCATCAGCTCTGCAGCCGAAATGTTCTTATGGTCCGAATTGTTTGGCATAATGGCCAAGTGGAGGAGTGGGAGACCGAGGAATCAATGCGAGGGATATACCCTCACCTATTTCCTTAGGTACTTGTGCTGAAAATTTTGAGGATGAAATTTATATATGTTGGGGAGGAAGTGAGACCCTGATCCTTAATGGGTTAGATTTCCTAGAAGTCCCTATGTCAGAAATGACACCTAGGTACTGGTGTAGATGAATTAACCATTTTGGCCCTAAAGAAATGGATGCGTGATGGCCTAAAATGACTGTGTCGAATATTTTCTATTTTAATTCTGGTACTTTTATTAATTTTTTTCCTAATTCATTTCTTTTATAATTCGTTTCTTTCCTAAATTGAGAATTCTAGAATCACCTTCTAGAAGGTTTATCTCGTAAGCATTAACCTATTTTATCTAAGCTTAAAAGTAGGGAAAACTAGTCCCTTAGGAACCTATAAATTGCATGGCCGGCCATCCCATAAATGTGAGACCCTGAATTTTGAGTCCTAGAAGTCCAGAAGCCAGTGCATGTGAAAAAGGACATTTTTCCCCTAAAGGAAAGGATGTGTGATGGCTGAAATTGGTAAGGGATGTCTAGTAATTATTTCTGGTATTAGTTCTCTTTAAATTGATTCTTTATTGGTTGATAAATACCTTAGGAAATAAAAATCTTAAGTTTAAGAGGGGATAGTTACAGAATTTAATTTTGATAATTATCTTACTTTAATTAAGCCTTGAAGTTAGGGATTATAATCTCATAACCATCTTATATAGATAGGAAGTCAGCCACACAAAAATTTTATACAAAAAACTCACAAAATTTGTAGCACCTAAAAACCCTATACCTCCCAATTTCTGTCAAAATTTTCTTGAACTTCAAATAGACATAACTCTCTCAACGTTTGTCGGATTCCTGATAGTAATAGCTTGTTGAAAATAACTTTTCATCCTCTTTCCAACAATTTTTTGTTTTTCAACTGAAGCTTAATATTTTTTTCTCTAAAGTTAAATTAAAATTCGGCGGAACTGCTAAAATCTTCTTGAACTTCAAACAAGCATAACTCTCTTATTGTTTTTCGGATTCCTGCAAATAATAGCTTGTTGAAAAGCTCTCTTCATCCTATTTCCAACCATCCTTTTTCTTTTCTGAAGGTTAGTATTTCTTTCTCTGAAGTTAAATCGAAATTCAGCGGAATTAGGCTTTTAAATTTTTATAATTCTGCCTTTGATTGATCTCTGATGTTGTTACCTTTATTCGTATGATTGTTTAATATCCATTCATAGTGAAAAATCGTGAATTCATCCTTTGAATCTTTTATATACATGAAATCAGTATGCCCTACCTTTGCCCTACTATCCTATTGTGCCTATCTTGATCAATTGATTAACCTATTGGATTCTGATCTTGTTTCTTTTGATTATACATGTTATAAACCCTTAATACTTCCTTGTTAACATGAGATCGCAACTCCTAAAACTTGTTAACATGAAATTGCAACTTACCCTATTGCCTTATTCTTAGTGCTGAAAATTGTATGATAATTAGGGATGGTAATTCAGGTTGATTCTTGTTAAGTTCTTGGCTATCACATCACACATCCAAGGGAGAGGTACCCGCGGCATCTGATCATTGGTTTCTGATAGGTTTGGTGAGTGGAATTGGTAAGGAAATAAGGTATTTAATTGGATATTGGATATACATACTTAGTTTGGTTTTGGCTTTGCCTTGTGATGATATAGGTAATGCAGAATTATTGAATAAAGACAAGGGAATAACTTCTTGTTCAGAGATAAGAGAGGTAGGATCTAAGCCTCATCAATTTCTCCAGAGATTCTTGTTGTTTACTTGTTAATTTCGGTGCCTTTACATGTAATGTTGTATGCGCATACGTTGTAGTAGGAATACTTGAATTACGGACCAAGATGCAATCTTCTAGGCTATACCGAATCTCTTAAGATAGGATATGAGTGCCTTAGTTTGCATGTGTTGTGTGTAATGAACATGTTGATTGTGTTCTAATATGATTAAGGATACCCTGTTATGGTATTATGTTTTGTACTTGCTTGTGTGTGCTGGTACATGTTGTGTGTCAGGATCCTTTTCTGGTGGCCATTCGGGGTAAGCGTTGATGCTCCTTGCGAGAGGGGAGGTTCTTATTAGTATGGGAGTCGTATGGGTGGCAATCCCCAGCATGAGCTCGCTGGATGTCTGGTCCTTGTGTGGCAGGAAGCCCTTGTCCTTGTATGGCTTGGGATGACTTGTCCTTGTGTGGAAAAATGAATAGGCTTATTGAATAGTTTGTGTGTTAACCATTTACCTTTTGTGCAGTAAGCCTAAGACAACACAGGTGGAAGGGGATGGCCTTTCTTCTTCTTTGCCGAGAGCAATCTGATGAGTTCTACCTGCCTATGTACTTTTGAGTTTTCGGAAGTATTTGTAGTCCCCTCTCAGCCTTAGATTCGGTCCTACCCTTTTTAACTGAGTTCTTGAATTGTGTGATCCCCTTTAGTTGCTAAGAATGATTTGATGTTGTTTGGGAGATTTGTGTTTTATGGTTTTTGCAGATCTTATGATGTTGTGACCCCTACTGAGATTCTTTTAATTTTCATTCTGTTGTTTCCACCATTTTTCAGGCTTAGGTACATTCATCGTTCGTGGTACCAATGTATGAGATCAAGGCTGCACGGCGGGGCGATATTGGATCACCTTTCCATTCCTATTTCCTTGGTTGCTTGCGCATACAATATGATCATAGATTGGACTACTTTTTCTAGTTTTTTATTCAAGATCCCTCTTATGCTTGTTATAGTTTGGATTATGTTGGAGGATCTCTTGCTGGTTATTTGGATCCCTATGGGACTTGTGTGTTTTGATTCCAATAATTAAATTTAAAAACTTTCGCTGATGTTTTATTCGCTCCGTATGATACCAGAATGATTGTCCACTATCATGCTGCATTTTTTACTAAAAATTTAATGGGTAAGCCTGGTGAGATTCAAATAGGTTCTAGGTGTCTTTGGGCTTGTTTGGATTTCACGGCGGTAATGGCCTTAATCGGAGAAAATTTTAATTGGTAGGAATTGGGGTCATTACAATAAATCCTCACAATTCATTCTCTCTTTTGCTCCAAAAACATAAGACTTCTCTCCCTTTTCTTCCTTTTATCTGCCGACTTTTACCCTAATCCCACAAGTGTCGAAATTTGTCATTTTTCATCAGATTCTTGCGTGTGATAGCTTGTTGGATTCCTCTTTTTTTTACTTCCTCTTCCTAGCTTGAATTCACAATCAAAAGGTTGGTTTTTTTGTTTTATTTTTTGTGCTGAGCTTCCCACTTTGAAGTGTGTGCCAAAATTCCTTCATCTCTTTTCTATGCTTCTGAATCTTGTTCTTCTTATTCGTATGATTAATTGGAACCTATTCCTCTTTTATTATTATTAAATCACAACCTATATCTTCATGTATGTTGAAATCAGCAATTCCTTCCCTAATACCCTAAGTGTGTCAAAATTTGTACTTGAATAGGATTGAATAATTAGGTTGATTCTTATTGAGTTCTTGGCCATCACATCATGCATTCAAGGGGAGGTTAAAACTGTATCCGATCATTGGTTTTTGGTAGGGTTTGGTGAGTAAAATTGGTAAAGGACCACAGAATGTTCTTTGTATTTCTGATTTGATATTGCATGCTTAGTATTGCTTAGTATTGTGTTGTCTTTGCCTTATGTTTGGTTAGGTGTTTCTGATCTTAGTGACAAAGGAAAAAGACTAGCTACTTGTTCAGACATGTGAGAGGTAGGATTTATACCTCATAGGTTTCTCCGGAAATCCGTTTACTTGTTTACTGATTTCGATTTGATTGCTAAGCCTATGTATGCATATAGATTGCTTGTACATGCTTGAGGATTGATTTCTGGTTCCTTAGGTGATTTCGAAACCTGTGGCTAAGGATTGATTGCCCTTATTTGGTTTAATCATATAATATTGGTTTGTGTATTGTCTTATGACTTGTTTGAGGATACCATGTTGTGTTGCTATGCCTTGCAATTGCTTGTGTTTGCTTATACTTGTCTGTGTGTAAGGATCCTCGTTCCGATGGCCATTTGGGGTAAGTGATCAACGTTCCTAGTGAGAGGAGAGGTACGTACCATACTGGGAGGCTTATGGGTGACAGTCCCCAGTAGGAGCTCGCTGGATGCCTAGTCCTTGTGTGGCTGGATGCCTTGTTCTTATGTGGCAAGATGCCCAGTCCTTGTGTGGCTCAGATGCCTTGTCTTGTGTGGCTCGGATGCCTTGTCCTTGTTTGGCAAGATAGAAAGACTTGCTTTGAGTTTGTTTTCCAACTATATTCCCACTTTTGCAACATAGTCTTAGACAACAAAGGAAGATGGGGATGAGTCATTCGGTTTGGAAATCAGATAGTGAAATAAGCCGCCTATGTGCTTCTGAATTAGTCTTGCGATAGCTGCCTACGAAGTGTATTGAGTCCACCTCTTACCTTACTATATTCAGCCCTACCTAGGTCTATGTGTTTTCTTGCTGATTGTTTGAGCCTATTGCTAGCATGTGCAATCTATCTATTCATATTTGAGAGATGTTTGATTGGGTTTCTGCAGATACTATGATGTTGTGACCCTACTGAGATTCTTGTAATCTCATTTTGTTATTTTTTCCATTTTTCAGACTTAGGTACATGTTCTGCTGGCGTTACTGGGTGTGAGATCAAGGTTGCACGGCGAGAAGATTTGCATCACATTTGGATTGCACTTCCTTGCTGATTTTTCTTTGATTATGCAATTCCTTATATATGCATACATGTTTGGACTTATCTTCTAGTTTCCGATTTCTGTTCCTTCTCTTCTTATTTTCGAATCTTACTACGAACAGATGTTAGAGTTTGAGACTCCTTCTAGACTTGTGTGTTATGATTCCACCAATTTTCTACATTTATGAAATCCTTCTGCTAATGTTTTTATTCATTCCGTAATATGCCAAAATATTTACTAATGAATTACACTCTCCAACCTTTAAAGCATCTTAATTGATTAATAAAATTGACAACTAGTAAGACTTGAGCCTTATGGGATTCAGATGAGTCCTTGGGAGGACTTTTTTGGGTGTCACAGTGATAAGGATCCTTATAGGTTGGGTTTGGATCCTTTCAGAACCACACACGCTTTGTGAAAAATTTCATCCTAGCTTGTTATTTTGCCAAACAACCCATGCCTAAGATCACGTCCAGCTCTCGGATGTCTAATGGAATCAGATCCACTTCAATCATAACTAAAAAAAATATGCATAGCACAGCCAATGTACACTAGATCACACATCAACTGTTCTCCCAAAGGAGTCAAAACCGCAATCGGAGGAACCAAAGAAGACAAGGGCCGATCTAAACTAGTTGCTACACTCAGACTTACAAAGGATCTATTTGCTCCGGGGTCTAACAAAACTTTAGCACATTGGAAAAAGATAGAGACGGTACTTGTCACCACGTCGAGAGTGTCCCAAGCCTCGGCATCCGTCAAAGTATAGAGTCTCATAGGTCTGGTCTGCGAACCTGATGCGGAACCACTAGGGGTTATACCGGGTGCATGGGTTGGGGGCTTAGATGGATTGGCATGCCCACCATTCAAACTTAATGCTCCGGAAATCCGTGAACCATCACGTCTCGGTTTAGGGCATTAATTTTGTATATGACCAAGCTCTCCACAATTTTAACACCTATGCGGCTGTGAACAAGGAGGGACATGATACTGATGGAAATTCGGACACCTCGGGGGCCTGCTTACACTCAAAATAGAACCTGCTGAGTGCATCTTGGAATTTCCATTGCCACTGCCTTTTGAATGAAATGATTTTGGAGGATAAAGTCTTGAACGACGGCCAAACTTTAAACCATGATAGAGCAGACCACCATTGTGAATTGTAAGAGGTTTCTTAATCAGAACCATCTTCTCAGCTTCATAGGCTACATCACCAACTCCTAAATTTTTCACAGGTGTCGTGCCAATGATGGTCTTGATATCAGTGCTCAAATCATCCTGAAAAAGTCATGCAAATTGGGATGGAATGCGGTCCTCTTTGAGTGCAAAACGGGATAACTCTCTCAGCTCCTTTTCGAACTCCATAACTGAGCAGGTACCTTGTTCAACCCTAAAGAAAGCTTGTCATTGTTCATTCTTGTGAAACCTGGGGTAGAACCTTTTACTGAATTTGTTCAAGAACTCGTCTGAAGTTGGCAAACGATTTCCGAATCTCAAGCTAACACTAGTCCACCACACAAGGGCCTCTACCTCAAGCAAGAATGTGGCAATGGCAACTTTATCATTATCAGTAATGCATAAGAACAAGGCAACACAGAAAAAAGCATCAATCCACTCTCAAGATGCTGTAGCACCTACTGAACCACTAAAATCTTTGCAACCTAATTAACGGTCTTCTTTCAGCAACTTGGTGATCATAACAGGAAGTCTCTCAGCCTCTTTTGCAATTGTTGGCTGAATCAGGGTAAGAGGTGGAATAGGGTCTAGTCCGGCGGTGCAGGCTCATGTCGGCCTGGTGCCTCAAGATGTTTCCGGTGCTCAATGATACCATGCAACATATCTTGTATCGAAACTAAAATCTGGACTAACACGGGGTCCTGAGCTGGTGCGACTTGGTTCTCTTCCTGAATTGGTGTGGCCTGATTGCCAGGCTGCTTGACCTGAATCTCAAGATCAACTTTCCCAACCTGCTTATTTTTCACGACTTGCTCAGCCGGCTCAACTTGCTCCACTTGTTCCTCATTCCTATCTTGATGAACCCTCATAGCATTACATGTCCTAGTCGACCTTGCCATACTAAACAAACACACACACAATATAATTCTTCAGTATATAAACATAAATGCATAACCAGTAAAAGAAAATGGTACCTGGTGGAGGGACATACATTGGATGATATGCATACATGCATAAAACACTCATACAGAAAACAAATCATACATACACATACAAAATACAACAAATCATAACATGTCTCAACACAACAAATGTGAAACCCCGAATTTTGAGTCCTAGAAGTCCAAAAGCCAGTGCAGGTGAAAAGACGATTTTTCCCCTGAAGGAAAGAATATGTGATGGCCGAAATAGGTAAGAGTGGTATGGTAGTTAATTCTAGTATAAATTACCTTTAATCTAAGTCCTTATAGATAGGTAATTGCCTTGGAGATTAAAATCCCTTAAAATAGGGGAAGATAATTACAGAATTTAATTCTGATAATTATCTTACTTTAATTAAGCCTTGAAGATAGGGATTATAATCTCATAACTATCTTATATAAATAGAAGCCAACCCCCTCAAAAATCATTCATAGAAAACACACAAAACTCGTATAGCCTAAAACCCTTACACCTCCCTATAGCTGCCAAAATTCGCTGAAAATTTAAACAAGCATAACTCTCACATCATTTGTCGGATCCCTGAAAATAATAGCTTGTTGGAAAGCTCTCTTCATCCTCTTTCCAATCATCTTTTTTTTTTTTCGGGAGGTTGAATCTTGTTAAGTTCCTGGCTATCACATCACACATCCAAGGGGGAGGCACCTACAACATCTGATCACTGGTTTCTGATAGGTTTGGTGGTTCAGAATTACCTAATAAAGCCAAAGGAGTAGTTTCTTGTTCAGAGACAAAAGAGGTAGGATCTACGCCTCATCGGTTTCTCCAGAGACCCCTGTTATTTTCTTGATGTTTTTGATACCTTCCCTTGTTGTATTGTATGCGATTTGATTATAGGGTGAGAGTATGAATTTTGGATTGAGATATGGATCTCATAGGCTATATCGAACCCCTGAGTTAGGTATTGAGTGCCTGGGTTGCATATGATATGTGAATTGAATATGCTGATTGTGTTTTGACATGATTGAGAATACCCTGCTATGGTATTATGCTTTGTACTTGCCTGTGTGTGCTTGTACGTGTTTGTGTGTCAGGATCCTTTTTCGGTGGCCATTCGGGGTAAGCGCTGATGCTCCTAGGGAGAGGAGAGGTTCTTACTAGTATGGGAGTTGTATGGGTAGCAAAGCCCAGTATGCGCGCGCTAGATGTCTGATCCTTGTGTGGCCGGAACCTTGTCCTTGTGTGGCAAGAAACCCTTATCCTTGTGTGATTTGGGATGCCCAAGTCCATGTGTGGCTTGGGAAGACTTGTCCTTGTGTGGCAAGAGGACTTACTAGGCTTACTGATTAGCTTGTGTGTTAACCGTTTACCCTTTGTGCAGTAAGTCTTGGAAAACACAAGTGGAAGGGGATGGCCTTTCTTCTTTATTGCCGAGAGCAATCTGATGAGTTCTACCTGCTTGTGTCTTCTGATGTTTCGGAAGTGATTTTAGTCCTCCCTCAACCATAGATTCGGCCCTAACCCTTTTTAATTGGTTCTTGAATTGCGTGATCCCCTTTAGTTGTTTAGGAATGATCTAATGTGAATTGGGAGATTTGTGTTTAGGGTTTCTGCAGATCTTATGATGCTGCGACCCTACTGAGATTCTTGTAATCTCATACCGTTGTTTTTACCATTTTTCAGGCTTAGGTACATCCACTTTCCGTGGTACCAGTGTGTGAGATCAAGGCTACACGGCAGGGCGATATCGCATCACATTTGCATACTTGTTTACTTGCGCATATAACATGAATGATTGTGCTACTTTCTGGTTTATTTTCAGATCCCTCCTTTGCTTGCTATTTCCGAAATATGTTGGAAGATTTCTTGCTGATTGTTTGGATCCATATGGGACTTGTGTGTTATGAACCCAATGACTTAATCTAAAGACTTCCGCTGATATTTTATTTACTCCGTATGTTACCAGAATATTTGTCCAATATCATGCTCCAATTGTTGTTAAACATTAAAATAAACATGCTATAAAAATCGGAAGTTAATGGTAAGCCTGGTGAGATTCAGATAGGTCCTAGGTGTCATTTGGGCTTATTTGGGTTTCACAGTGGTAATGACCTTAATCGGAGCAATTAGTAATAGATAGGAATTGAGGTCGTCACAACAAAGTACATACAAAGCAAAAACACATACCAAGAAGCAAAATATATAGCCATGCTCTGCTACCACCCTTGTAAGGACCCGAACCCAACCTATAAGAACCCTTGCCGCTATGATTCCGAACAAGTCCTTGCAAGGTTCTATTCGAATCCTACAAGGCTCTAAACGATTAATTATTAAATTTATTTTGTTAATTAAGTTGTTTTTAAGGTTGGAGCATGCAATTTCATTAAGTAAAATTCTGGCATAAAACGAAGTTAAAGGAAATACCAACGGAAGACTTTTATAAATAAAAACCACCAAAATGGAAACATAATACACAAGTTCCAAGGGAACTCAATCAGCAAGCATCTGTTCATGTAAATATGCAGAAATAAGAATAAGAATCGGAAAGACAAAAATGAAACTGAAATGTGGTATGAAATCATCCAACCATGCATCCCTGATCTCACACCTTGGTACCACTAGTAAAACACGAACCTAAGCCTGAAAAAGGAGAGAAACAATGGAATAAGATTACAAGAATCTCAGTAGGGACGCAATATCATAAGATCTACAAAAACCTAAACAAACATCTCTCGATCAACATATAAATCGCATATACATATATAATAAGCCCAAAACAAATAAGTCAATCAAACACAACAATATAAGGGTCGATTTTAATCAAAACAATGGGGAATACTCAAAACACTTCGTAGGCAACCATCACAAAATGGAAACCAGAAGAACACAGGCTGCCCAATACAATTTCAAAATCAAACGATTATCCTCTACCACCTGCGTTGTCCAAGGCTGTGCTGAAAAAGAAAAACGGTTAGCAAACAAACTTACAGCATGTCTTTTTCCATCCTACCAAACACAAGATATGGGGCATCATGTCAACACTAGACACAGGGCATCCTGCCAACACTAGATATAGGGCATCCTGCCAATTACTAGATATAGGGCATCCAACAAGTTGTTGCTGGGAAACAATCACCATACAACCAGTTCGGTAAGCACCTCTCCTCTACCTCAAGAGCATCAACACTTACCTAGCATGGCCAGCGACAAGAGGATCCTTCATACAAAACACGCATACATGCATATACACACATACATGCTTATAGAAACATAACAAGGTATCCTTAATCAAATCTCAACACAATGCACAAACTAATACACAAAAACCTATTCGAAATAGGACGATACTAAACCCTACATAGTTCCAAAATTACCAAGAACCAAAGCACACAATCTGCAAGCATATAAAACACAATTAGACAAACTGAAATCAAGGAAATCAAGCAATGAGATTTTTGGTGAAACCGATGAAGTATAGATCCTACCTCTCACAAATTTGAACAAAAAGCTACTCCTTTTCCTTGACCACAAGGATAAAAAATACCTAAACAATTATAAGGCAAAGACAACACAAAAACTAAGCATGCAATGTGAAAACAGAAAAACGAAGGACAACCTACGAACCTTACCAATCTTACTCACCAAAACCTACCAAAACCAATGATTAGATACAGCAGTAACCTCCCTCTGAATGCGTGATGTGATGTCCAAGTATTCAACAAGTTTCGACCTAATTATTCAATCCCTTTAAGATATACAATTTGGCAATACTTAGGGTTTAAAAGGGAAAATCACGATTTTCAAGAAACAAAGGGATATAATTGCAATTTTCTAATATTAAAAGGGGAATAGGTGTCAAATATTGATACGAATAAGAGGAACAAGATTCATAAATATTTGGAGAAGGAAAATTAAAAACGGCACACACTAGGGTAGGGAAAATTTTGGCAATAATATAATTAAAAACCACTAACCTTTTGAATGTGAATTCAAGCAAGAAAGATGCAGCACAAAGAGAGGAATCCAACAAGCTATCACATGTAACAATCTGATGAAGGATGCGGAATTTCGGCATTTTTGATAGTGAAGGTATAGGTTTCGGTCACACAAGGAAGAAAGGGGAATAGGACTTGTGTTTGTGAAGAAACAAAAGAGAGAATGAGAGTGTGAGGAATGGGGTGGCCGACCTATGCTAATATAGGTACTTAAAGGATAAATTTTCCCTACTTTTGCGCTTAAAGGATAAGATAAGATTAAAAAGAAAATTAAGCTTAAAGATAATTCCACTAAAAGATTATTGTCTACTTAGGATAAAAAGAGAATTATCTAAATACTTTGGATAATGGGGATTTAAACTATGGATAATTAACAACAAAAATACCTGAATAAATCATAAAAAAAAAACTGAAATAAATCTTTAAGGGTCATCCCGCATTCAGTCATCCGGGGGAAATGATCATTTCCGCTACACTGGTCCCTAAATGCCAGTTTTGACACAGTCTTCTAGAACATCTATTCTACCAAAGATC
Organism: Passiflora organensis; assembly: GCA_019739055.1. NCBI lineage: Eukaryota > Viridiplantae > Streptophyta > Magnoliopsida > Malpighiales > Passifloraceae > Passiflora > Passiflora organensis. The sequence goes on from JAEPBF010000146.1 coordinate 65,762, forward strand.
ATGGTCTCACACATGACAATACATAAAAACTAGCAAAAATACAATAAATGGCCAATGCAAAAATGAGTTGTCAAAACCCATGCCTCATTACTATTATTTTTGCAATTAATGTTATAATCGCATCCACTTCCAGCTTCCCTAGTGTTCTATCAATATCAAAATCTCTTATCCACGAACCAACCGATTGGTTACCATGAACCAACTGGTCGGTTCACATTGCTCCAAAATCCAAGGCCTAATCGACCAGTCGGTCCATCAGATACAGGAAGAAAACCATCGTGACGAAGCTCAACGGACCGGTCAGTTTATATTAACCGATCGGTCGACCGTACGAGATTGACACCAAAGATATCAGATAAAGACTATCATCTTACTGATAAATATTATCTTTTAAAATTCTATTATAAATAGACATCAGGGTTGTATTATTTTTCATCGAACACTTTATGCATTCAAGTCTTTTCTTCAGAACGTGTCCTCGATTATTCAGAGATCAATACGTTGGTATGTTTGTTTGAGTTTTAATTAATGTAAAGAATTTTTTTGGCTTAATTCTTTCTCTTAATCTTTTTCATCTTGATTTCTTGACGTAAAACTGGGTTTCAAATTCACTATGTTCCTATTGCAAGTTCTCAACCCTATTTCTAAATCTTGACTAATTAACAGACCTGACCAGTTTGTCCATAGGTAAGTCTTAAATGAATCGGAAGAAAAATTAAACTTCAACAACAGATTAGAAGTCCTAGGACATAGCTGAAACTTGGTAGAATAGGAATATATCTATCAAGCTTATGGCTCATATTAATTGGGCAAAACGATTCAAATGCTCAATTATCATAGGAATATAGTTAGTTAGGGTCTGGATTAGCTCCTAATAGTCTGGAAGGATATTAGGAGATTAAAAAATCATTAAGAATAGGTACAGAATATTGGAATTGAACAATAGTTGAATTGGTTCCAAATTAACTAACAACCCTAATTCTAACACCTAATTAGTTAATTTAAGTTTAATTTAATTACATCTCCTTATTCATTTTATTTAACTAGAATCGTGGATTAGGTGAATTGATTGATTTTAAACGGCTTTCCCTGTGGGACCGATACTCGTTCTTTCAAACTATATTACTTGTTGACAGTCCCGCACTTGTGACTAAAGGTAAATTCAATTTTATGCCACAGCTTCTTTACTCAGAAAATTCGAATTGATAGTTTCATTCAGCATAATCTTGTGTATCTCTAACAGTCCTCTGAAAAAGACGTCTAGTTGGAGGAAACTTGGAATGTGATGGTGTGGATACTTCTTCAGCAATCCCTTGAATTTGTCATAAGCTTCATAAAAAGATTCTTTTGAAGTTACTAATCTCATGTCTCAGTTGTGAAGTCTTCACCACTAGGAAAAAACTGGTCATAAAAGGATTCATCAGCTCCTTCCAAGTGGTGATAGAATTTGTTGCAAGCCCGTCCAACCATTCTGCTACCCAACCTGCTAAGGAGAACAGGAATAGATGCAACCTAATCACCTCCATGGGCACCCCTTTGAATTTGAATGTATCAATCAGCTTGACAAATGTCTTCACATGCTTCATTGGGTGCTCTTAATCCAAGCCAAAGTACTAATGATTTTCCATCATTTGAATCATGACAGGCTTGATCTCAAAATTGTTAGCCTGAATAGGAGATCTTCGGATGCTATCACAAAGGGCATCGATAGTAAGAGTTCCATGATCCATGACTATTCTACACCTCTACTATCGTTGTACCCCTATTGGGTCTATAGAGTGGGTGTATAGAGTCACCTCTATTTTGGGCATTAATATCAACAAGATTCTACTGATCCATGGTTTGATATGATAACTTGACCTTCTTAATTTCTATATCATCTTCTCAATCGACAAATCAATAGGATCCAAGTCTAGCTTCTTGATTCTCAAGTTATACCTATTCTCTAGTTCTGTGAACACAAAAAAAATAATAAAAAAAATAATCTAGAAAAAAAATTAGGGACTAATTGTTATCTTAAAGAATTATTTCTCCAGTAACAATATCAAAAACTTGTTGCGTAATTTAGAATTACTACTCACAAGTATATGATTATCATAAATAATATAAGTACTTAAATACCAGATGTCAGTCTCACAGAAAACTCGTTTAAATCCAATCAATCAGCCTAATTCAGTATTTTAATTAAACAAATCAAATTTAATTTGTAATGTAAACTAAAATAAAGAAAACTATTATATACTAAAATAAGGATCATAAATGAATTAAATAAAGAGTTGAAATTTGCACCGATAACCTTTTATCACTTCAGACCTGAAAATTCATTCTTGATTTCATTTGTCTTATAATACATTATTATTAAGTTAATCAAATTAATCTAGTTAATTATATTTCTATGACAATCTTGTGATTGAATTAATTAATATGTAATGAATATGAACCCTAGACTGATAGATATACATTTCTAATTTATCAATTTTAATGAATAACCTAAGAATACTATTCCTATTTAAAAGCCTAAATTATTCTCTCGAATTAATCCAGATTCACCTAAACACAAACTGATCAAATTTGCTAATTGATTCTTGAATAGAATTTCATTCTTAATCTAAGATTAAGACAAGTGTGGTCAGAGCTTCGGATTAAAGTCAAGCAATCAAGACAACTGAAAATACAGGAGAAGAAGAAAATACTAATAAATAGCTTTATGATAGTGGAGCTTATCTTCTCCAACGAGAGCTAAACTATTTTTCCATCATTTTCATAATTTTCATAATTTTCATAATTTTCATAATAGCCGCTGAATCAACTAGTGTTCAGAATGCTAATTCCTCGGCAAATAAGTCTTCAGTTAGTGAGCAATTTAGAAGCTCATGATCTGTAGGGTGATTTAGATGGCTCTAAACAATGTCCTGCCCACAATATTACCATCAATGACACTACTATTGAGAACTCTGTGTATCATATCTGGCTACGACAAGATCACCAAATTCAACAAGCTAAGATTGCCTCGGTCGCTTCCACGATTGTCTCCACTGTTGCTACTGCATCCACAGCTCAGAAAGCATGGAACCTTCTTCATAATTTCTGAGCTAACAAAAGTCAACAAGCATAGAAAAATCAAGTGTGGACTAAGTCATATATCATTAGATGGTCTTGATCTCTTACCGATACTGTTTCGTATTGTTTTTAGCACCGGGGATGCACTGCTTCACACTCAACCAAACTAACTCCCAACGAAATCTCTACAAAACCATTGATAACCAATATGCAACCAACAGACAGCCAATACACAGTCAATAACCAAATTCACAAGTAGAGAAGAGTTTTTCTCGAAAGGTCGCAATCGGTGGAGGTTCACTTCTAGCAGACAAAACTACTGAAAGTTTTGTCGAAGGTCTTTGTGATAGGGATTGCTGGGAGATGATTTTTGAGCCAGATGCTCTAGTTTTGGAGGATTGAGTTGATAGGATCAATTTTATTTGTGCGTTTAGAAATTTTAAGGCAGTAGCTTTTGTAATAGGTTTAAAAGGTCATCTAAATCTACAATTACAAAGGATTGCCAATTTTATGTGCATCAGACTTCAATTTAAAAGACAAATACTGCCCAATTCATTTATAATCAGTGGAATTTGGAAAATGAGTTTTCAATTTATATGTGATTTGGACTTTCTATCCAGTAAAAATTTTAATTATCGACCACCCTCTTTACCATATTTGACTTTCTATAATTAGAATCTCTTAATCGATTTATTCAAAAAATAAAATAAAATAAAACAAAATCTCAATAATTGTGTTGTGATTTTGTATATCTAGATTTTTCTTTTCTTGCTTCATTCCGTAAGGTAGGGCTTGATGGATTCTAATTGTTAAGAGAAACTACACTTTTCATTAAATATTGATACATCCTCATAATAAACAATAATGCTGATATTATTAGTTAGCATGATGAGTTATAACATATTTATCATGTTTTGGATATACAACACCTTAAAAATATTCAGATCAACTAGATTCAAGAGATTAGTCACTATTAGTCACTATTAGTCACTGTTATCGAAAATAATAAATATCTTTTAATTAAGAAAAAAGAAAACATACTCATCATCATGAACAATGAATGCTTTACTCAATTGACATAATTTAGAACCAAATATAATCTATTAGTGCCAATAAAAACCTATGAATTGCTTTTATTGATAAATACGTTAATTAAATGTACGTGTAATAATGGATCAGAGCTACCAACCATTTATCAACCACGGACTTACAATGCATAGTATCACTATTGATAATTATAGAATTTACACCGAAATCTCAACTCCCTCATCTAATTGTTTTTCAAATGGAATTACAAAACGTTTTCCACTGACATAACTATCACTTCCTATACAAAGGTTCCGGTTTACTTTATTGCAAAAGGCTACATTCCATTACGGCAAGGTCGACTCTCCCAGCAGCCAGTAGAATTGCAAAACGAAAAGGCAATTGTGTAAAATAAATTTGTCATTGAGATTGTTAGCATGACTAGGGGGATTTCATTCAATCCAGTTCCAAAACCACTTTACCTGGGAATTGGCCTTTCTCTTTTGCCTCGTGAGCCTCTCTCACTTGAGTGATGGGAAATGTTTTCTCCACGGGTATTCTCAATTTCCCTGAATCTGATAGCCCACATATCTCATGAAGACCATCTGAATCACCTCTCATATATGTCCACCAATATTCTGCAGAATGAAGTAGCTAGTGGGTCAGTGATGTTTAGCACAGTGGCCGCATGAGGTAGAATGCTCAAAATAAGCAAGTGAAAATGGTTTCCTTCCATCTGCATTGAGACATCTAAAAGGAAACTTTGAGGCAGAAACTTGTTCCATGGATAATTCCGAAGGAAATATGAGAACGAAACAAACTTTTCACATGCTGATAGATGCTGTTGTGGGAGATGATATACAATTCTAACACCCTATGCCATCCCTAAAGAACAGCCACAATTCAGGATGCTGTATTCCAAGAAAGTTGATATCGATGCATTAATGAAATTTTCAACAGTGAGGAAAATAAAAGATCAGAATGTTTGCTAGACAGTTGGTTGGAATTATGGCATGGTTCAACGATCATCATTTTCAAGTCTTTTGAAATTCATCAAAAACACAGCATCCATTTCAAAATTACACATCGTATAATTTTTTTATTCAGTTATAGTTTTGTATAATTGTACCCTGCTACCCTATCAAGATACAAAGTAAGACATATTTTAAGCTACAAAGTCTAATATAACACAAAAATGTATGAGTCCATGAATATAACCTTTTAGAATCATAATATTTATTTTCGAAAGGCCATTAGGTCAATAGAGTTGTGTAGCTACCTATTCCATGGGAATATCGATATTGAATCTGTTTCTTGAGTAATATAGCTGTAGCAACAGGAAGCCCAACTGCTAGCCCATACCTATCAGCCAAGGATGCTGCTTCACCCTGCCATGCAAGAGAAAAACGGGCAATAGGTGTTCAGTGCAAATGAAAGTAGCTCACAGAATATGGTATAGCAGGGGTGATAACGAACTTCTATCTCTGACCTGAAGTGTCATATAGTGTCCACCCCTTTTTAAAAAGCTGATACCAACCCTTTCTGTCTCTGGCACACCGATGGTATCTAAAACAGCATCAAACTTCCCCTTTATTGCAAGTTCAATGTCCTGTGTTTCGAACGTGTAAGCTCATAACATCATATTTTAGAATGTAAAATGAACTTGTTACAAGATCCTTTTCCATTTGCTTTATCCTATACTCATTCATAAAACTAGCTGATTCAGTCTGAAATTTTATTACAGCTGTAATGCAGAACTTGGTCCCATACATAAAGTTAGTTCCAGAAATGTATCAGAAAACAAGACAAATTACCCACCTCATAGAGGCAAAATAGAGCCTTTAGTACCAAATTCAAGCACAAATTTAGCAAAGACTAAAAGGGACAGGCTTATGACCAGAGAGTTGGAGACCATTTAAATTGGAAGTGGAAATAATGATGGCATAATAACGGGGCAGGGTGGAGAAAATTTGAAGTGGGGAAGAAATGCCAGGACTAATTTATTTTGTCCCGAGTGTTGTAGGGAAACATACTCTAAGTTTTACCAACCTAAACAAAAAGACACCAGAACTGAAATAGCTGGCAAGAACTGAAGCATAATGACAGAAGATATGATCACCTCGGTAACGTAGTCAATGGCCTGCTCAGCACCAGCTTCCAGTACTCTATGTATACTTTGACTTCCACACGTAGTTGTAACACGGCACTTGGTTGATACTGCAAGCTGAATTGCAGCAAAACCTACGGCTCCACCGCCTCCAACTACTAACACCCTTTGGCTGTGGAAATTGAATTAAAAGTAGCATTCCAGTGAAACTTTAGAATAATCATATGCTAACTATCAAAAGAAACTGATAGCAGGTTAAGGAAATCCTCGAATAGATAACATATAGCATAGGTTCAATCGCCAGTAGCTGTTTCTGGCATGCAAAAAAAAAATGCTGAATAAGGAAAGAAAATAAATTTGATATGGAGAAATTTATGCCATACCCCTCGGTTATCCTAGCAGTACTTCTGAGAGCACGCCAGGCGGTTAAGGCCGCAAAAGGAATAGCACTTGCTTCCTGTTAGAATCGGGAAAAAGTATAATGGAAGAGCAGTGAACAATGAAGATAAAATGGTAACATAGAAACGGGCGTTGCATCGCACGACACACTAAAAAAGAATAGTGTTAATTGGAAAGGCAGGAGAGTACCACGTGGGTAAGAGATGCTGGTTTTGGAGCAAGTTCTTCTTCAGAAAGAATGGAATAGTCAGAGTAAGTACCCCTGACGGCAGTGGGATGCAATGCGCCGAAAACTTGCTGTCCCACACGCAACGATCGCACGGAAGAACCAACCGCAGCAACTTCACCACTGACATCACGGCCCAAAATGAGAGGCAGATGGGCTTCAAATATGGACCGTCCGTAACCCGATCGCATCTGAAAACCGCCATGGACAATGCTCATTGGAAACAAAACAACGATAATACCACACAAGACAATCAAACTGAACAAGGATTCAATTGGAGGCGGCAGGACAGGACTCACTCTGGTGTCAAGGGGATTGACGGAGACGGCTCGGGATCGGACCAGAACCTGGTTGGGCTGAAGGCTGGGGACATCCACGTCGGGTCGGAGTTCCAGCACATCGGGCCGGCCGAAGCGGGGAAGAAGCACGGTCCGGCAACTGGTGACGAAGAACCTCTGCAAGAAACCATCAAAACTAAGAACTCTGTGATTGAGGGTGCGAGATGGAGTTGTAAGCATGATCGTGTTTGTGATGAAGTAGGTTGGGGTTTTAGATAACAAAACAAAATTAATTTCATGAAAATAGAAAACCCAGTGAAAGAGGAGACCGAAAGCAGGAGAAATGAAAATGTGGCGGGCGAGGAGGGACGGACGTGTGCTGGTCTCTGTCCGCACAAGCAAACAAAAAAAAAGCTATGAGTTCCCGTTAAACAACAAATTACAAAATTCCCATTTATCACTAAACCAATTTATGATAAAATTTTATTTAAGAATGAATAGCTATAACTAATTTTAAATTTTAATGAGAAAATATTTATATTTATTTTTCTATTTTTAATATTTATAAATAAAAATATCAGTAAAATTTTATATAAAATTAAAATTAAATTTTTTATGGATTAAACTATCCTAGTGAGTAATCCAAAATTCAAAATTAAACTGATTAGTCTTACCATTTAATCACTTTCGTATTGTCTTACACATAATTTTAAATTATTTTAATTTTGCTGTTTATTTAAAATTGCTATTGGGTATGATAAATTTGCGCTCACCACTAACATTAATACTAAATTATGTGAGCACATAATTATAAAAGGTAAATTATTTAACTTGTACACTTGAACGTCGTCACGTGACAAGTAAGGCAATCGATATTGATATTGGTTATAATAGGAGTTCTATTAATAAAAATTATAACTCAACAAAATAAAATAAAATTATTATTACTGTGATAAATATCTATTAAATATATAAAAAAAATTATTTTTTAATAATAAAGAATATTTTTCTTGGTAATCACACTAACTCAACCGTTTCTGTTAATTTTTTTTAGAATTTAATCCAAGATTATAAACTGATATGATATTATATTCATCTCAAAACAGTATGAAACCACTCCTAATAAATCTTATAATTAATAAGATACAATATGTGATAGATCTTTGTGTCAATATTATTATTAAAAAAGCTATTATTAGGATAAACTTGACCTCTCTCCAATTGATATATGTTGTGAGTTTGGAAAAATATAAGAGGATGACTGTCGTGGTGCAGAGGGTTTTAGATTTCTTGAATAATGTTACTCTCCGTATGGCATCAATAGACAAAATAGTCCTTTTTATTATGGGCATGTTACCCTTTATATGATTTACATTTTATTTATTCTTATATTAATTCTTTGGTTATAATATATCATGAATGTAGACTAGGAGACAAAATAGTCCTATAATCCACAAAAGAAATCCTAACCTAGTATTGCACTAATTCCTAATTATCCTTTTGTTTAGAGGGAACCCATGATCACACCCAATAATTTTGTTCAAACGCAGTTGTAAGGATCTGATAGAAGTTTATCAGGTGAGCAGACGAGAAAAATATATATGACACAACATATGCATCATACAACTCAATGCTAAACATATAAGCACACAATAGCAATAGAAATTCACAACCAACACATTTAGTTAAACCATGCACATAAGACCAAGACTGGATAGTCAATAACTCTCAGTCCTTTCAGTGCCAGGATTAGGACTAGGATCCATCAATGGTACTTTAAGTTTACATTTACCTTTGTCTTTACCTTTCTTTGCCCAATTCCATTGACAGTGCAAGGGTGTTAGGTGAAGATAACTCTACCTAAGTAGTCCCCACTCTGTAGGATCCCATAGTCCCTATCCTTCCTTATAGCCACATTTTTAGGCATCTCCACGCCTCGCTATTAAATCCAGAGAGTTCTCAAGGATTTCATAGGTTATCCTATGTGAATTTCATGCTTTGCACAACACATAACCCGAAAGCATCCAATGCATCACAATATAAAGTATATCAAGGCATATTCAATCAATTCATTTGTCACATCATACCATAGCACTTAATATGAATGCAGTACATAGCATAACAACACACATGCCTTTTATAGAACATACCATATTTCAATTTATTAACTTATTATCGTTATTAGCTTGCATGCAATAATTCATGCCAACATTCAAAATAATAAAAGTTTCATCCATTCATGGGTTTCGAAGCCCATACATCACTTTATAGTTTGCCAAACCAATTCCTCAATGTGCTGCCATTATAGGTATCCACCTACGCATAATCATTTCTAAATTCTCATGAAACAAATCTATTTAGTTATAAATACATAAAATAACATTTTTAAACCCTCTACCCAACTAATCGCAACCCTAGATGTGAGGTTTCGTACCTTAGAGGGTTAGGCTTTAAGCTCAATAACCCAAAAAATCATAAATTGGTAAGCCCATAACCTTTGGGTCAGGGCTATAAGAAGATAGAGATGCTATCAAAATGGTTAGGTATGGATAAGGAATCGGCAAAGACCGAAATTAGTCGTTGTCAGGCTATAACATAAGCGTGCGACTCGATAGTAGCTGATTTAGATATTTTATTCATACTCCTTCCAATTGAGTCATTTGGACTCACATGTGTGTTTCTTGACTCCTGACACCTTTGAAAGAGCCTCAGGTGGTATATTTCTTAGAACTCGGTATTTGAGAGTAATTTCGTCTTTTTACACCCCGATACTTGTCAATCTTGTAATCCAAGTCTTTTGATAACTAAGATTCTTAAGTCTATTCTTTGAGACTCATAAGAAATAATTTACAATCTAAGAAATGAATATGGGTTATTAAATTTTTCTGTAAGAATAATTACATATAATTTGAGAATTTTATACATTGGATTATGTATATATGTGATATAAAAATAAAAAGGATGAGATAAAAAATAATTTTGATGGTTAGGACCATGGATAGATCCCTATATTGAGTACTAGTATTTGAAAATTTTTGGAGATTTTTTGAAAGGATAATTCCAATTATTAGTATTTTTCTAATAAATATCATATGGTATTATAAATTTTAGTAAATTATGTATATGAGAAAAAATATAATTTTTGAAGTTAATTAGAGTCTACTGTTCATAAAGAGGGTAATTTTCTGTTTGACATACTATTTATTATAAATTATCAAAAGTTTAGTATATTAAAAAGAAATAATAATTATATTATTATTATATAAAAAAATAAATAAAAAAACATCAAAACGTTGGCTATCCCATTGTTTTGACCAAAGTGGTCAAAACAACAGGATGCTTTGCCTTTTTGACAGCTCGGCCTTAAGCCGAGCCTATGTCATTCACATTGGAAAGACGTTGTTTCACTTTCGGGAAGGTCGCCGGTTTGTCTTGTCCAACGACCCATCGATTGGAGAAGTATATGTCATTTTCAAATCGGGATAAGGTCATTTTTTATGCTGAGCCTGAATTTTTCTCCTCCCTTCGCCAAATTAATATATGCCATTTTCAAATCGGGATAAGGTCATTTTTTATGCTGAGCCTGAATTTTTCTCCTCCCTTCACCAAATTAATCGGCTTCTTCTCCCGAGTGCGAGCATGTACCTTTTGTCCATTTTCAGACTATTTTCGAGTGAGTATCACCATTTCTTTGCTTGTAATTTTGAATTGATGTAGATCTTTGATTACGACATGATAGGGTTAAATTATTAATGGGTTTTGTTGCGGATTGAGTAGGAACATTTTTGGTATAAGTTTGATGAAGTATTTTGAGGAGTAAGAAAAATAGAGTTTCTGGAAAAAAGGTGGGTGCAGGAGGTTGAAGATGACTGTCATCCACAGGCCATCTAAGTGACATGTCATTCGCAGACAAATCGAATGACATGTTGTCTATATACGAGGGTGTGTGACTTGTCAATCATTTGGGTTTGGTAAGTTGGTTAAAGGTTGGTACCGAGTCAAATTTGGGTAGAACATGGTCGTGTCATAGAGTGACACGTGTCCCATTGACTTTGATAAAAAATGGCAGAAATTGTTTAAAAATAGAAAAATATGAAAAAATTCTAAAAAATAGAGAAAAATATGAGGAATCTGATGATATAAAGTTTGGATGATTTTGATACATTTTGATAGGTATAAAAAATAGTAAAAGTTTACAGTAATTAAGAAAAAATACGGAAAGTATCCGGATTGAATCTAAGAGCGATCGAGGAGCTTCTAGAACCGGGTTGAGGTTCTAGAAATGCTTATTATGAGGTCATTAAGATTCATAAGATGATATTAAGTATCGGACTGTGATTATATATGTAGGTGTGCAGTAAGAGGATCAGGAATCCAGATCAGACACTGATAAAATCGAGAAAGAGAATTGGGATGCTAAATGTCACTATTCGGCCTTTGGATCCCAGCCCTGTGGGCCCCAACGTGTTTGTGTGTATGATGGATCACAACTGCAATGCTAAGTTGGGCTGCTAACCATATAACCCAAAAGATGCATCTAGTTACAAATAATCTATTCACATAGCACATATAAGCCCAAGACCTTCTCCACTCATTTCCAATGTGGGATTGGGTAACTTGACCTCCCTACGCAGGCTGGGTCTCACAATCTCCTATCCTTATAGAGCTCGTATCCTCACGAGGGGAGCCCAAACGTAACTGATTTGAGCCCAAACTCACGGGCCTAAATGTGAATTGAACACACAACACGACACAAACCAACATGAAAGAGGGAGCGAGATTGGCTCCACTACCATCCACAACCCATCCCCCAGACCCCAGGAGACCCGCACAGCAGGCCCGAACTTGTATGCTTGCATGATGGATCACAACTGCAATGCTGAGTTGAGCTTCTAACCACATAGCTCAAAAGATGTATCTTGTTACAAATGATCCATTCACACAACATATAGAAACCCAAGACCTCCCCCACTCTTTTCCGATGTGGGATTGGGTAACTTGACCCCCTACGCAAGCTGGGTCTCACATCAAAACTGTGAGTAGATGATTTTAAATTTCTTCCCATGTTCTAAATGAATCTAGATTGATTCCATGTGATGTGTGATATTTGCAAGTTTCTTGCATGCATAAATGCATGATTAATGGGAAATTTCTTAAATCATGACAATTCTCGATTACATGCATTTCTTTGAAATGAAATATAATTCTGTGGTTACTTTCCGAGTCGCATTTGTATATTGCGATTATGTTTGAGATAATCGTGAAGTGGGAAATAATAGTATTGTACTGCCTAGTAGGAATTGTGAAAATAATTCGTATGGCTTCAAAATCATATGAGAAGAATATCGAATCTTGTGTTGGAAAGACACAACACTCAAGTAACAGAAATAATAATTGAAGTAAGAATAAATTAAGAATATTAAGGGATTCAAATCCTACTGATAATAGGCCTTAACCCCTGCTGATTATAAGGAAATATTCTAATAGTATTACATTTGACTAACTAATCATATGAAATGATACTAATTGGGCTGAGAATGAGGCACTACCGTATAAGAAAACCGAAATCCAAGGTAACAAAAGAAAAAAATGATTATAGGGTCAACCCAATATAGGAAAACTAAAGAATTCCTATTAAGATTTATCTAAGAATTGATGAAGATTAATTGAGAAACCATCGATTGAGCTTTGCAAAGGAAAATTAAAGAGATTATAAGAGTAAAAACAAATTAAGAATATATGAATGAAGTAAGTGATGACTTAAGGTTAACTAAGTAAATTACGATAGTAACAAATGAAGATTGAGGGTGGTTAGCCAATACTGTACTAACCTTAATAGAATGAAGGATATGAGACGAGTTAAATTATCATTATACTAACTCTAGTATAATAAAAGGAATAGTAATTTATGAGATGAGTCAAATATCGATATCCTAACCTTTGAGGAGTATAGAGGTATGAGTCTATTTTGGAGTGATTACCCCAACAAATCAGATTATTGTGTGTTAAATCAAACTACAGTATGTTCCTAGATTACTACGTGCTCCTAGACCAGTGTGTGTGATTATAAATCCTAATAAAGAGGGAGCGATTATAATATTAATCTTTGATAATGGTTTGATTATACTAGCCATCTATTAGAATGATTATTGATTGTATGCTAAGATTTATAAGATCTCTACCTATTTGAGATGCGTGTGGAATATGATGATATTGCTTAAGTGTAATCCTGATGATAGAGTTACACGTTGTGTGCTATGACTTCCTGTAGCATTGTTTTGCCTTGATTTGTCATTGATGCATTATTATGATTGGAACTGAATGATCCGTAGCAATGATTCTAGTTTTGTGCTTGTTAAATCATATGATCAAAGTAATATATAATCTTGTTTAGATTTAAAAAGGAATTGAAAAGGAAAACATTCACTCACCTTGTCACGACCTGGGCCTCGGACCCCCAGCCCAGTGGGCCCGAACGTGTATGTGCGTATGATGGATCACAACTGCAGCGCTGAGTTGGGCTTTTAACCACATGGCCCAAAAGATGCATATTATTACAAATGATCCACTCACACAACATTATAAGCCTAAGACCTCCCCTCACTGCTTTCCAATGTGGGATTGGGTTACATTGACACCCTACGTAGGCTGGGTCTCACACACCTAGTTTCCATGCCAGTGTCTAATAGGTATCTCGAGTTTGAGCAAAAGGATTGACTTCGCTCTAGATCGCAGGCTCTCTGACTGAGTACGAATTACAAGGTATGACTGAGGATTCGAGTTTGGACTTGTGGACTAATTGCATATGACATTTTGTGTTTGTATGTATTGTGAATTGGGATCCCATACTATATGAATAATCAAATTAAGACTTTTGATTCACTTCTTTGCATGATGTTAACTCCGCAAAATTTTATACATTAATTCGACCAATAAGTTTTCTTAATCTTGGGGTTGCTTCCCGAGGTACATCAAGCATTTAAAAGATGAAATAAAATTTAATCAAATTTCGTTCTCACCTTTTGTAGTTACTGTATATTCTTAGGATGGTCATCTAAGCTTGTACAATTATTATACGATGATTGTTATGTCCTGGTGGATTCCAGGGCGTGACATTAGACCAAATCCGAGATCAATCTAGAAAATTTTCCTATTTTTCTATATTTTTCTGAAACTTGTACTATTTATTTTACCTATCAAATCAACTCCAAATTTTACAAACTCAGAATCACTAGAATTCAAATTAATTCTAGTATTTTTGGTATTTTTTAATATTTTCCATAATTCTCTACTTTTTTTCTCTATTTGATATCCTTTCTGTCCATTTTTACCATTTTTAGTAATTTTAAATATTCGAGCAACCAGATCACGCCACCTGGCAGAAACAAGCACAGCCACACTAACACCCAAAACACCAGAGGGTGACATACATTTGTTTCTAGGCGTGCCATGCCTCATTCGAGCCTCATGCTCAGACCAAACCTATTTCCCTTGCTTAACAATGATATGTCATCTTTCCATGTAGGCAACATGTTGTTTGGCCCAACAACCCTACAAACCATCATCTGAGGTCATCTTTTGTGAGGACCCGATCTCGGATACCGGACCTCACCGCCGTAGGACTCGAATTGACCCCACCGAGGGACCAACCAGAACCCTACAAGGCTTCTCTTACAAAATCCGTAAAGTTATAAAATTCTGGTTGCCGTTTATCAGCAATACAACCAAGTTTATTGGATTCTCATATATTCAAGGAAACCTGTACTAACTCATGAAAAATTGTTTGAGCATGGTTCTAAAATCTTTGTATTTGTAATGGGTTTGAAAATATTTATTATTTTAAAAGAACAACTTAGTTTATTTCAAACACCAATTTGCAGAGTTGTTTAGCAGAAGGCTTTGTAAAAGAAAAAAAAAGAATAATAAAAAAAAATTGGAAAACCAAATCAACCCAGAAAGGATGAAAGTCCAGTCCAAATTATTTATTGCAGTACGAAATATAAATGTCAAAGAAATGTAAAATGCATGCAATCCACAAACACAACTGCACAGCCATAGTTCAGCACCTACTGTCCGATGTTCTAGGGGAGGCTAGGCTTCTCCTCAGCTGAACCTGAAAGGGATAATAAATGGGGGTGAGATCACTAGGACCTTCGTGAGAGACACAACATCATAAGCGTTCACGGGGAATGAGTAGAGGCAATACGAAAAACTTTTTCTTTTAAAATGCAAGTATAAAACCGGTGTAAGTAACATGACTAGTGAAAGTTCAAAAATCAGACCCAATGGTCCAAAATGAGTGGTTACGGTAAACGCATCATATAGTATCGAGAAATCCCACGGGACAGATGTAAAACACTACACGAATCGGTTCGGCGCGTACAACCGTCGGAGGCCCAATGGTAGTAGAGTTTGAGTTATTACAAATTATGAATAAATGTCCCGCCGCCATTGTTGTCTGTGGAGCGGAGGGAATACACACGTCCTCCACGCTCCATACTCACGACCTGTGATCAAAGGTCACATAACGCAACTATACAACTCCCTACGGTAAGAATCGCTCCCCTACTACGGGACGTCCGAATACTTACCTTGCATTGGCCAAGCGCTTCGTGTAATTCACGGTATCATATCTCTCATATATATACCCACCAAAATGCCCCCCAAAATTCATAAAATCATTTCAATGGGAAAATTTACACATGTTCAAAATATCATACAACACATGTGTATCGAAATGGTAAAGTAACCAAAAATCATGCTAAATCATCTTTCATAAATTTTTTTTTTAAACATGCATCCTTGTAAGTTCTTAACACCCCAAATCATGCCAAAAAAAAGAGGAAAAATACTTAGAAAACGGCATGTGATACTCGACAACATCAAGGGTAAACATCACCATCCAAATTTCTATTCTTCATCTTAAACACATTTAAACATTTGGGTAGTTTTCACGCATATTTCACAAAACCAAAACTCATACATAAATATTAATTTTCAAACACATGCCGAGTACATCACTAGTCGCAATTAAACCATTTCAAACATGCCTCATACTCAAAACCAAAACAAAATCATTTATGTAAACTATATAAAAGTGAGTAGTCGATCAAACCGATGATACGAAGTCTCCCACCTTTTGTCTCTGATCACGGAGTCCTTTCCTACAAGCCCTACTATGCCTACCATAAGATCGTAACATACTCATGGTTAGGATCCATCAGATCTATACTCAAAACACTTATGGATCTACTTGACCCAAGTATATATATATATACTATCAACAACTTACCTTGATGTATCTTGTTTGATTGTGACACTTGTGGATCTAAGGGTACTTCCGATAGGTTAAACTTAACTATTTCTCATGTACTTTTTATCGTAAATTTCTGACATTATAAGAAGAACGTGGATATGAAGAATAGAAAATTTGGCCGAGTAGAAAAAAAGATAGAAAATCTACAAGTTGCGGAAACTGTAGGGTGACGAGTTTGGCTTATGAACTTGGGGAATGAATTTCTGGGTTCAGTCTTGAGTTTCTTGGCAGGTTGGTTCAATGAAGAGTTCAAGGTATCAGAGAGGGTGTTTAGATAGGCTTAGAGAAGGAAGAAAAATTGAAGAAGATAGGTACCAAGATCAAGAACAGATTAGTTCCAAAGATAGAAGAAAAGGTCTGGTTGCAGCAGCACAAGTTTTGGTATTTCAGGTGAGACTTCTGGTGACTTAGGTGTACATTCAAGCAAGCAAGAATAGACCAGAAAGTGAAAGAAAATGCATACCAAAGATAGGGAAAGTCGGACTCAAGAGGGGGCACACAAGAGGAACCAGAATTTGCAAGATGGTGAGTGATCAAAAGGGTTCCCAAACCAATGGCAATCAGATGAAAGTGAGTGGGAATCTTGCAATGGCAGACAAGGGTAAGTGTAGAGGTGTGTTTTAGCTGGAAAAGGAGAGAAAATTCTAGTGGGAGGGCCAGGAAATGATGCTTAATCAAGTGTGTTAGGGGAAGGTTGAAGTTTGAATTAAGCATATGTGTAATGTCTAGTTAGGTGGGTTATTAACCAATATAAAACAAAGAAAAATTCAAAAGAATCACCACCAGGAGAGGAATTCCGACTTTAGCTTGAAAGGAAAAGCATCAGGTATGAAAATGGCAGACAACTTTGATTTAGAATGTGGCCTACACAAAAGGTTAAGCATGTGAAGGCAGATTTGAACAATAATGGCACAACTAGACACTCAACTTGTATAAACACATAAGGGACCCAAATTGTGGCTGTATTTGGTGTGGACCCTGAGGTAAATATGGTAAGGTAATGTAGGTTTAATCCAGGTGAAAATCTTATGTAATTACCCACTGTAATTGCTGAGTTACGGTACGGAAAAAAATCAGGAATTTACGGTGATCAATTTTTTGTGATTTGTGTAATCTGATTTTACTCTATGATGATTGTCTAATTACATGGCTGATTTAATCAATGTAGAATGAGTACATTGGACCTTAGGAACTTTCAGAATGGACTTGGGCCTTGGGAATGGTAATCGGACCGAAAATATGAAGTTTACATTGCCAAAGATCTCATTACTCACTGTTTACCTTTCATAGGGTTACTCAGGTGTCTAAGGTTCACTCAGGTCCACCTAGGATCATTTACGGACTCAATCATAAAATGTTACCGTTACACGGTAAAAAAAACTCATCCGGAGTCCTCGACTGGGTAAAACTCGGGGACTTACCAAACTAACCTCACCACTTCCTCAAAATAATCTATCAGGGTAAAGTTTACCATCTGAAAAAAATATTTATCATACGGTAGAAATGGATACAGTAAAAATTTAGGCATTGCCGAAATGACTAGTACGGGCGTCGAAGTCATTAGCTAATAGGTCTAGTAAATAACTAACACTCGAAAATGCTGAAAAATAACTATACGATAAAAGAGCGAGGTCTCACATCTTTAACCTCCGGACGACGAAAACTTACAATGGAACCCAGAAAACTTAACCTCCTTATATCTTAATCCAACTTAATCAAGCCTACCCCGAATCAAAGCATACATCAATCCAAACTTAACCATGTATAAATCATCAAGTATAATAGCAAAAAATGGTCAAAATCAAAGTTAGAAAACCTAGTTTTTTTTCCAGGCATAAATTTACCCAAATCTAACAAGATTTAGTCAGAAAATAAACTATTCCACTGTAGAAGGAAGGATGAGGTTAGGGCGAAGCTCATGAGAAGATATTTTAGCTCGGAACTGGTTGATTCAAGTGAATGGGGAAAATGGGTTCTTATCTCGTAAGTGCATCGGCCATAGATGGTGACTAGAAGAATTGAAGGCGACAACTGGTTATATGTAAAATGATGTCATTTGGCTTTTAGTAAAAATGACAGTTCCCCTCTACCCCTCGTTAAAATGACAAGAGGCGTTGTTGTTTTGACTTATAGAATATAATAATAATAATAATATTATTAAATACATTAATAATATAAACCTCATCAAAAATCTATAATAAATATAATATTCCTCAGAAAAATTTCCAAAAATTTTCTATAAACTCTTTATGAACACTACAATCCATCAGAACTTTAAAAATTTAATTATAAGTACTCTTTGCCGTGTATCGTTGACTTGTTCGACCAGCTCCAGGGTGCCGTCGTATTCTCCAAGATCGATCTCAGATCTGGATACCATCAATTGCGTGTTCGTGAAGTTGATATTCCGAAGACCGCATTCAGATCGCAATACGGCCACTACGAATTTCTGGTTTTGCCGTTCGGTTTGATCAATGCACTAGCTATGTTCATGGACCTGATGAACCGTGTGTTCCATAGGTTCCTGGATAAATTTGTGATAGTCTTCATCAATGACATTCTAATTTATTCAAAATCGGAAAAGGAGCATGTTGAGCACTTGAGGATTGTGTTGAATATTTTGAGGGATCGACAGTTGTTTGCAAAGTACTCCAAATGAGAATTTTGGTTATGCGAAGTTGGTTTCTTTGGCCATATTGTTTCCGCCCAAGGTGTCCTTGTTGATCCGAAGAAAATTGAAGCAGCAGTTGCTTGGGAACCCCCACGAACTGTATTTGAAGTTCGTAGTTTCCTTGGCTTAGCCAGATACTACTGTCGCTTCTTGGAAAATTTTTCATCGCTTGCTGGATCATTGACGAAACTGACGTGCAAAGGCAAGTCATTCGTGTGGAACGAGAGATGCCAAAAAGGTTTTGAAGAATTGAAAAACTGGTTAGTTTCCGCACCTATCCTCACCTTACCAGTTGGTGGGAAAGAGTATGTGGTTTACAGCGATGCGTCGAAATCCAGACTTGGATTGTATTAATGCAAGATGGGAAAGTCGTCGCCTATGCTTCCCGACAACTGCGACCGCACGAAAGAAATTATCCTACACATGATTTGGAGCTTGCAGCCATGGTGTTTTCATTGAAAATATGGCGACATTACTTATATGGCGAGACGTGCCGAATCTTCACCGACCACAAAAGCCTGAAGTACCTCCTCACGTAGAAAGAATTGAATATGAGACAACAAAGATGGGTGGAGCAGATTAAAGACTATGATTTGATCATCGAATATCATCCTGGAAAAGAAAATGTTGTTGCTGATGCCTTAAGCCAAAAGTTTCATCCTCCTTCTCCATCAGTTTTGGCTTACATACGCACCCAATACATGCCAATGTTGCTGGATTTGAAAGCTACGCGTGTGCATCTTGGCACTGATTATTCTGGTTCGTTGTTGGCATGAATCGAAGTTACGCCTACCTTGATTGAGGAGATCCAGAATCAGCAATCAGAAGATTCGAAACTGGCTGAAGTTCGGAAGCATCTATTTGATGGTGTTGATGCCATAGCTCACGATTTCAGAGTACGAGATGATGGAGTTCTTGTCTTCAGAAACCGGGTATGTGTTCCATAGGATGTTGATATTCATAATTTTATTTTATCTGTTGTGCATAGTTCGAAGTTCGCTATCCATCCTAGTAGCATAATGATGTACCGAGATTTAAAGGAGCAGTATTGGTGGCCGAACATGAAATGTCACATTGCTGAGTTCATTGCCCGATACTTCGTATGTCAACATGTAAAGATCAAACATCAAAGACCCACACAATGGATTTTGTGACCGGTTTGCCTAGATCGCAGCGAGGATATGATGCCATTTGGGTGATCGTAGATCGATTGACGAAATCTGCACACTTCTTACCTGTTCGTGTGACAGACACACCTAAGAAATTGGTTGTTTGTTAGTTGGACGAGATTGTCTGATTGCATGGAGTGCCAGTTTCCATCATTTCAGATCGTGATCCTCATTGCACATCACAATTTTAGGAGAAATTCTAGAATACGCTGGGTTCAAGATTGAATTTCAGTACAGCATTTGATCCCTAGACTGACGGTCAATCAGAGAGGACGATTTAGACACTCGAAGATATGCTACGTGCGAGTGTGTTGGACCAGATGCCTACCATTGGCAGAATTTTCTTACAACAATAGTTTTTATGTAAACATCGGTATAACACCTTATGACGCACTATATGGGAGACGTTGCAGAACTCCCATTTGCTGGAATGAAGTAGGCGAGAGACGCCTAAACAATTCAGAATTGATTGATCAAGCAATGGAGCAGTTGAACTTGATTCGACAACGGCTAAAAACAACCTATGATCGGCAAAAAAACTACGTTGATAATTGACGAAGGGAGCTGGAATTTACAGTAGGTGACAAAGTGTTCTTCAAGGTTGCCCCATGGAAAGGAGTCCTTCATTTTCAGCAGCGAGGTAAGCTAGCACCTCGTTACATTGGTTTGCATGACATTTTCGAGAGGATTGACCCTGCTGCATACTGACTTGTCCTACCTCAGAATATGGAAAGAATTCCCAATGTGTTTCACATTTCAATATTGAGAAAGTATGTGTGAGACCCTGCTCATGCACTCAAAGAACCACCAGTCGAAGTTGCTGAAGACCTATCCTATCCCGTACAGCTAGTTGCCATACTAGATCAGTCAATTTGTCAGCTTTGCAGTCGAAACGTGCCTATGGTATGAGTTGTTTGGCTTAATGGCCAAATCGAGGAATAGTCTTGGGAGACTAAGGAATCTATGCTTATAAAATTTCCTTACCTATTTGCTTAGGTGCTTGTGCTAAAATTTCGAGGACAAAATTCTTATAAGGAGGGGAGGATGTGAGACCCCGAATTTTGAGTCCTAGAAGTCCAGAAGTTAGTATAGGTGAAAAGACCATGTTGTCCCTAAAGAAAAGGGTATATGATGGCCGAAATTGTTAAGGAATGTCTAGTAATTATTTTTGGTATTATTTCCCTTTAATTTGGTTAGTTGATAATTACCCTAGAAAATAAATCCTTAAAATTAAGGAAAGATAATTACAGAATTTAACTATGATAATTATCTTACTTTACTCTAGCCTTTAAAGTAGGGAAATTAATCCCATAACCACCCTATATAAAGAAGAAGCCATCCACACTTAAATCTTACATAGAAAATACACAAAATTTGTCCAAACAAAAACCCTACACCTCCCTATTGTTGCCGAGATCTTCTTGAACTTCAAAATAGCATAACTCTTTTATCGTTTGTCAGATTCCTTCAAATAATAGCTTTGGAAAGATCATTCTGTCCTCTTTCCAACCATCTTAGTTTTTTTTCCTAGAGGTCAGTTTTTCTTTGTCGTAAGTTAGGTCGTAATTTGGCAGGATTAGGTTTCAAAATTATGTGAATCTGCCTTTAGTTGATTTCTATTGTTGTTCCTCTTATTCGTATGATTGTTTAGCATCCATTCATGTTGTAAAATCATGAATTCATCCTTTGAATTTTCTCTATAAATGAAATCAGTATGTCTTACCCTTGCCCTATTATTGCCTATCTTGATCAATTGATTAACGTATCGGATTCTGATCTAGTTTCTTTTAATTGTACAAGTTATAAATACCTAATCCTCCTTTGTTAACATAAAATCGCCACCCTTACACGTTGTATGCATGAAATCACAATTTGTCTTGTGTCCTATGCTTAGTGTCAAAATATGCATAGTTAATTGGGATGATAACTCAAGTTGAATCTTGTCAAGTTCTTGGCTATCACATCACACATCCAAGGGGGAGGCATCTGATCACTGGTTTCTGATAGGTTTGGTGAGTGGAATTGGTAAGGAAATAGGGTATTTACTTTGTTATTGAGTATGCATGCTTCGTTTGGTTTTGTCTTTACCTTGTAATGCTATAGGTAGTTTAGAACTATTAAATAAAGGCAAAGAAATAGCATCTTGTTTAGAGACAAGAGAGGTAGGATCTATGTCTCATCGGTTTCTCCAGAGATCTTTGTTGTTTGTTTGTTGTTTTCGATGCACACTCTTGTTATTATTGTATGCGATTTGATTGTATGGTGTATACATGAATTGTAGATTGACATATCATTACTTAGGCTATACCAAACCCTTGAGAAAGGTTATGTGTGCCTAATTTGCATGTGTTGTGTGTATTGAACATGCCGGTTGCATTCTAACATGATTGAGGATATCTTGTTATGGTGTTGTGCTTTGTGCTTGCCTATGTGTGCTTGTACATGTTTGTGTATCAGGATCCTTTTCTGATGGTCATTCGAACGCTAATGCTCCTTAGGAGAGGGGAGGCTCTTACTAGTATGAGAGTTGTATAGGTGGAAATCCCCAGCTTGCATGCACTGGATGCCTAGTCCTGTATGCTGGCTAGATGCTTAGTCCTTTGTGTTGGCTAGATGTCTTGTCCTGTGTGCTGGCAAGATGCAATAATCCTGTGTATTGGTTAGGATGCCTAGTCCTGTCTGCTGGCTAGATGCCTTGTCCTCTGTGCTGGCAAGATGAATTGGCTTGCTGATTAGCTTATGTGCTAACCTTTTACCCTTTGTGCAACAAAGCCTTGGATAACACAGGTGGAAGGGGATGACCTTTTTTTTTCCTACTGCCGAGAGTAACCTGATGTGTTTTCCTGCCTGTGTACTTGTGATTTTCAGAAGTGTTTGTAGTCCACCATCAGCCTTAGTTTCGACCCTAACCCTTTGGGTTGATTCTTGAATTGCGTGATACCCTTAGATGAGTAGAGTTGATCTGATATTGTTTGGGAGATGTTTGTTTAAGATTTCTATAGATCTTATGATGCTGTGACCCTACTGAGATTCTTGTAATCTTATCCTATTGTTTTCACCATTTTTCAGGGTTAGGTACATTCGCTATTCATGGTACTATTGTGTGAGAATCAAGGCTGC
Organism: Passiflora organensis; assembly: GCA_019739055.1. NCBI lineage: Eukaryota > Viridiplantae > Streptophyta > Magnoliopsida > Malpighiales > Passifloraceae > Passiflora > Passiflora organensis. Next base: position 89,134 of record JAEPBF010000146.1, read on the forward strand.
ACGACGGGGCGATATCGCATCACTTGCACATATAACATGATCATTGATTGGATTTTTTTCTAGTTTTCTCAAGATTCCTCCTTTGCTTGTTTTTTCCAAATTATGTTGGAGGATTACTTGCTGGTTATTTGGATCCCTCTGGGACTTGTGTGTTATGGATTTATTGATCAAATTTAAAGACTTCCTCTTATGTTTTATTCACTTCGTATGATACCAGAATATTTGTCCAATATCATGCTCCAAACTTTAAAATCTTAAAGGAATTAATATGCTAAAATCGAAACTAGATGGATAAGCCTTCTGGGATTTAGATAGGTCCTAGTTCGGGCTTGTTTGGGTTTCACGGGAGTAAGGATCCTAATAGGAACAATTACTTATAGGTTAGGATTTGGGGTCCTCACAGTTTGAGATTCTTGTTATTCTTGATTTCTTCTTATTTCAATCATTTTTTCACAAAATTATGTTTCGAATCAATTTATGTATGTAATCAACATTTGCCATGATTTAAGAAATTTTACACCAATCATGTATTTATGCGCTCAAGCAACTCACGGATATCACGCATCATGTAGGGACAATTCAAATTCATTAAAAACAATGGGATTTAAATTAAAATCGTCCACTCACAGTTTTGTCGTCCCGATTTCCTTTCTTGCTTTGATTCATATCCACTTCGGATTCCCTAATCTTCTTAGTGTGATCTACACATATAACCATAATTTGATATTTAATATCATCATAAAATTCTTAATAATCTCATAGTAAATACTTCTAGGCCCTCAAACCTGTCCTAAAAATCCTATGACCATCCTCGGATTCGATCCAGACAATTTCCATATTTTTCCATAATTATTGAAAATTTCAACTAATATTTATACTTATCAAAACTCATCAAAATTATCAAAACTTTATATCATCAGAAGTTTCATAATTTTTTCAATTTTCTGGAATTTTTCCATATTTTTCCCGAATTTATTTCTAATTTTCTTGATTTTCAAACAATTTCTGCTTTTTTATGAAAATCCGGTCAAAGTCAGCCTAGTCAACATGACATCTGTCACCCAGAGACACAACCACGTGTTTACCAAATCTGACTCGATCTCAACCCAATACCAAGCCTGTACCAACCTTACTAAACCAGACCAAATGACATGTAAGGACCCAAACCTAACATATTTCGACCATTACTGTCGTGAAACCCAAACAGATCCTTCCAAGGACCTATCTGAATCCCACAAGGCTTAATCATACTAATTATGTTTTATTACATTCATTTTTATACTTTTTAAAAGTTGAAGCATAATAATATTAGACATATATTCTGGTAACACATGGAGTGAATAAAACATCAACGCAAGTCTTTATAATTAATCAAAGGAACCATAACACACAAGTTCTAAAGGAGATTTAAAATCTAGCAAGTTGCTCTCAAATATATTTCCGAAATGAGTAGGCATAGGAGGGATCTAAAGAACCAGAAAGTAGTCCAATCAAATTGCATGCTCAGGCGTATATGCACAAGCAATCAACAAAGAAATAGGTATGCGAATGTGATACAATATCATCCCACCGTGCAACCTTGATCTCACACCTCAGTACCACTGACAGAAGATGTACCTAAGCCTATAAAAGGAGAAATAACAATGGGGTGAGATTACAAGAATCTCAGTAAGGTCACAACATCATAAGATCTGTAGAAATCTAAACAAACATCTCCTGAACAACATAAGATTCGCCTACACATCTAAAGGGATATCACGCAAACATTAGTCAATTAATAAGGATCAGACTGAAAGATATAGACTAAGGGCGGACTGAAAGCTATAGGCTAAGGGTGGACTGTAAACACTTTTGAAAATCATAAGTACACAAGCAAGAAAATCATCAGTCAATCTCATCAATAGAAAAGAACATCCCCTTCCACCTATGTTGTCCAAGGCTTTGCTGCATAAAGGGTTAAAGGTTAGCACACAAGCTAATCAGCAAACCTATTCATCTTGGCAGCACACAAGACAAGGCATCTAGCCAGCACATAGGACTAAGCATCGTAACTACACAAGGATTAGAGCATCCAAACCATAGAAGTACAAAGAAATCTTGCCAACACACAGGACTAGGCATCCAGAGTGCACATGCTGGGGATTGCCACCCATACGACTCTCATACCAGTACGAACCTCTCTTCTCCTTAGGAGCATCAATGCTTACCTAGAATGGCCACCAGAAAACGATCTTGACGTACAAACATGTACAAGGACACACAAGCAAGTACAAGGCATAACATCACAGCAGGGCATCCTCAATCATATCGCAACACAATCAGCATTATCAATGCACACATCACATGAAAATTAGGCACACACAACCTATCTCAAGGGTTTGACATTGCCTAATGTATCATAGCTCAATCCGCAACTCATGCATACACTATACAAAGCATGCACATATAATCATCAACAAGAACATGCACCAAAAACATCAAATAAGCAACAAGGATCTCTGTAGAAATCAATGAGGTATAGATCCTACCTCTCTTGTCTCTGAACAAGTAGCTAATCCTTTGCCTTTATTAAGAGGATTCAAACCACCTATATAACCACAAGGCAAAGACAAAACCATACTAAGCATGCATATTCAATAACCAAGTAAACATCCTATTTCCTTACCAATTCCACTCACCAAACCTATCAGAACCAGTGATCTCCCTTCCTTTTGATTTATGATGTGATAGCCAGGAACACAACAAGAATCAATCTGATTTATCATCCCAATAAACTATATAAATTTTGGCACTAAGTTAGGGTACAAGGGCAATTACCATTCTTGCACACAAGGTTTAGGGGTTGCAATTTTGTGATTACAAGAAAAGATTAAGTGTTAATTACATATACAATTAAAAGGAACAAGATCAGAAACCAATAGTTAAGTCGATTGATCAAAAATGACAATAATAAGGCATAAGTATAGGGCATGCTGATTTCATACATAAGGAAGATTCAAAGGATGAATTCATGATATTACGACATGAATAGGTGCCAAAAAACATACAAACAAAAGGAATAACAATATAACCCCATTGAAAGATCAATCAAAGAATTTTGACACCAAACCCTAAGAAATTGCGATAAAGAAAAGTACAAGGGAAATCTAATCTTCTAATGATGAAACCAAGATAGAAGGATAGAGGATGGAAAGATCTTTCCAACAAGAAATTATTCACAAAAATTTGATAAAGGATGAAAGAATTTGACTAGGATAAATGTTTAGAAATTTTGGCTGCAAGGGTAGGGAAGAAGGGTTGATTGCATGATGATTTTGTGTATTTTTGGTGTGTGTGGATATGTATGGCCAACTAGTATGTTTATAGGATTAGTAAGATTAATTTTTACTACTTTTAAGGTTAGATATAAGGAGGTAATCATTAAGATTAAATTCTGGAATTATCTCTTAATTTTAGGACATATACCATTTTTGGTAAGGATGAACCAAGAAGGAAATGAAATCAACCAAAAGCGGAAATAACCTTCAATATCATTTTCAGTTATCACACATCCATTTCTTCAAAAGAAAAATGGTCATTTCAGCTGCACTGGCTTCTAGACTTCTAAGACATAAAAGTTAGGATCTCACACATATATCCTAGCATAGGGATTCACAACTTCCTAGGAAACCACAAACCAATCTGCAATCATGCATATCAAACCCTAAGCATGTGCATATGTCAAGGAACACAATCGAAACATCAACAAACAAAAAAGATCTCTGGAGAAAACGATGAGGTATAGATCCCACCTCTCTTGTCTCTGAATAAGTAGGTAGTCCTTTTCCTTTATCAATGAAACCAGAACCACCTATACAATCATAAGGAAAAGAAAAAACCACACTAACAATGCATATTCAGCAACCAAATAAACATCATAGTTCTTTACCAATTTCACTCACCAAACCTATCAGAAACCAGTGATCAGAAACTACTGGAACCACCCCCTTGGATGTGTGATGTGATAGCCAAGAACATAATAAGAATCAACCTGATTTTTCAACCAATTCACTATGAAAATTTTGGCACCAAGTTAGGGCATAAGGACAAATTGCAAGTTCATGCATAAGTAAGTTAGAAGTTGCGATTTTATGATAACAAGGAAGAATTAAGTGTCAATTACCCAAATGATTGAAAGGAACAAGATTAGAACCAACAGGCAACCCAATTGACAAATTTCGGCAATAATAGGGCAAAGAGTAGGGTATGCCTATTTCACATGTAAATAGGATACATAGGCTGAATTCATTATAACAAGAATAGGTGTCAAATAATCATATGAAAAATAGGAACAAAAACTATAACCAATTGAAGGAAGAATCAAGGAATTTTAATACCAACACCATAGGAATTGCGTTAGCAATAAATATAGGTAAACACTAACCTTCTGATAATGAAAACCAAGATAACAAGATGAAAGATGGAAAGAGATTTCCAAAGTGCTATTATTTACAGAAATCAGAAGAAGGATGAAAGATTTTGGTTATGGTTTGTGTGGGGTGAATTTCGTTAGCAAGGGAAAAGAAGAGAGGGTAACACGTGACAATTTAGTGTGTTTTTGTTGTGTAGACATATGTGTGGCTGACTGTTATATTTATAGGGTTTAATGGAATTAATTTTTCATATTTTTAAGGCTAGATATAAGGAGATAATGCTTAGGATTTAATTCTGAAACTATCTCTTAAGGATAGAAAATAAACCATTTATGATAGTAATGAAACAGGAAAGAAATGAAATCAAAAGAAGAAAAAACCTTCCATACCATTTCCGGCTACCACATAACTATTTTTTCAGGGGTAAAATGGTTATTTCAGCTTCACTGGTACCTGGACTTCTAGGACATCTACCAAGGAAAGGATAAGGGTCTCACATCCTCCCCTTCTTATAAAAATTTCATCCTCAAAAGTTTAGCACAAGTACCTAAGAAAACATGGAAGGAAATCTTGCACGCAATGTTTCCTCAGTCTCCCTAGATTGCTCTTCAACTTGGCCATTATGCCAAACAACTCGAACCATAGGCATATTTCGACTACAATACAACTGACCTGCCTAGTATGACAATTGGTTGTACAGGGTAGGATTGATCTTTCGCAACCTCAACTCGTGGTTCTTCAAGTACATGAGCAGAATCTCAAACATATTTTCTCAACATCGAATGTGAGACCTGATCTTTCGTAGTGTAGATGTCCGGAAAGTCCAAGAGTCAATGCATCTGAAATGGCTATTTTGACTTTGAAGAAATGGATGCGTGATGGCCTAAAATGGTTGCTGCTAGATATTTCCTATTTTAATTATGGTATTTTTATATTAATTATCCTTATTTTATCCCTTATTATCTAAGATATTAGATAATTCTTCCTTTTAATTAAAATATCTATTTTAATAAAATTATCCTTTTAAATAGAATTATCCTTTAATTATCCTTTTAAGCTTTAAAAGTAGGGAATTTTCTCATAGCTAAACCTCCTTAGACACTTATAAAAGAGTGGCCAGCCTACCTTACCTAAACATACCAAAATCCACCTGGAAAATTTTGAAATTTATCCCCTTTTCGTCCTCTCAATTTCCGATTTTTGCCTACCGTAAACCCTAGCTGAAATTCCTTGATCTTTATCCTAGCATAACTCTCTCATCCTTTGTCAGATTTCTACAAATAATAGTTTGTTGGAAAGCTCTTCTTATCCTCTATCTAGTTATTTTGGTTGGTCATCAGAAGGTTAGTTCTTCCCTATCAAAATTCATGTCGTAATAAGTCAGTTTTGATGCCAAAATTGTGTGATTCTTCCTTCAATTGGTTTCTGTTGTTATTCCTTTTGTTCGTATGTTTGTTTGGCATCCATTAATGTTGTAAAATCATGAATTTATCTTTGAATCTTCCCTATACATAAAATGTGAGACCTAGCCCGTAGTAAGTTTGGCTCCCTTCGTGAGGACACGAGGTCTATAAGGAGGGGAGATTGTGAGACCCAGCCCGTAGGGGGGTCAGGTTACCCAATCCCACATCGGAAACGAGCGAGGGAGGTCTTGGGCTTATTTGTGTTATGTGAGTGGATCATTTGTAACAAGATGTATCTTTTGGGCCCTGTGGTTAAAAGCCCAACTGAGCGTTGCAATTGTGATCCATCACGCGCACATACACGTCCGGGCCTGCTGGGCCGAGGGTCCGGGGGCCTGGTCGTGACATGAAATCGGCATGCCTTATTCCTAACCCTATGTTTGTCGAAATTATATCGATTTACTTGTCTATTTATTTCAGATCTTGTTCCTTTTAATCGTTTGAGTGTCTAGCACCTATTCCTTCCTTATTCACATGAAATCGCAGCTTCTTCTTATGTGTATGATGAAATCAAAATTTACCTTATTAAGCACTAAGGTATTGCCGAAATTTGTATAATGATTAGGGTGAATAATTAGGTTGTTTCTTGCTGAATGTTTGGCCATCACATCACGCATTCAGGGGGAAGATATTGCTGCATCCAGATCGCTAGATTTTGGTAGGTTAATTGGTAAGGATTCCCAATGCCTTTCATTTTTAATTAAGTAAACTTATGGCTTAGTATTCTGTGGTCTTTACCTTATGATTGTTTAGGAGGTTCTGATCTTATGGGAAAGGTAGAGGATTGTATCTGATTCAGACTCGTGAGAGGTAGGATCTATGCCTCATCGGTACCTTTGGTTACCTTTGATTTTATGCTTGATTTGTTATTGATTTTGGTTTGGTTAACTTTGAATTGATTGCCACAATTAGGTGATTTATCTTTGGATTAATCTCAAAAATTAGAAGGGCATACATACGGTTATGATATGCTTACTGATTTGTGATTGTATTGTGATTTGATTGAGGATCCGTTGTTGTGATTTGTGTATATGTGTACTATATGTGTATGCGTGTACTATGTGTGTATGCGTGTATGTGCCTTGTTTGTGTTTTGTTTTAAGGATCGTTTTGTCGCTGGCCATGCGAGGTAAGTATTGTTGCTCTTAGGGAGAGGAGAGGTGCTTTCCGAACTTGGAGGTTTATGGGTGGTTATTCCCAGTAAGAGCTCGCTGGATGCCTTGTAAGCCGGTTCAAGTCCGGAAGTTAGGATGTCTTGTAGGTTAGTTCAAGTCTGGATGTCAAGATGCCCTATAGAGCAGTTCAAGTCTAGATGTTAGGATGCCTTATTTTTGTGTTGCAGGATGACTTGTATGTGCAACTGCAAGAGTGCTCCTAGGCTAGTTAAAGTCTGGATGTCGGAGACAACTAAAAGGCTTGTTGTAATATTGATTGTCTAGCCGTTTTACCCTTCTTACAGCATAGCCTTGGACAACATGAGCATATGGGGACAAACCTTGGTTTTGAAAATCAGATTATGTTATAAGCTGCCTGTGTGCTTCTGAATACAAAATATTTTCAATCTTTCCCCTTATTTTCTACCAATTTTGGCCTACACTCATAGCTGGTTTTGGTCCCTATTGTGTGTGATTGATGCTTACAATTTGAATTGGATATCTTAGCTGGTTTTAGGTGTTAATCTTTGGGTTATTGGGAGATGTTTGATTGGGAATCCCTAGGACTTATGATGTTGTTACCCTACTGAGATTCTTATAATCTCATCCCTTCTTTTCTCCCCCTTTGTAGGCTTAGGTGTGTTCTTTGTTGCTGGTATCAAAGGTGTGAGATCAAAACTGCATGGGTGGACGAATTTGCACTCTATTTTTGCCCCTTTTCTATTGAATGTGCATGCCACATCTTTTAACTTATGTAGATTTGCATTCTGGCTTTCCATTCCCCCTTCCTCTTTCTTATTGCCTCAAAATAAGCATGATACTATTGGTTGTTGTTTTGAAATTCCTATGGAACTTGTATATTATGTTTCCACTTGTTTTGGGTACTAATATAAGTCTTCCACTAATGTTTTCTTTCGCTTTGTATAAACCAGAAATTCATTAATATATAAACATGCTCCAACCTTTAAATAACATATGAATCAACCAATAAAATTGACAATTAGGTGACTTGAGCCTTGTAGGATTCAAATAGGACCTTCTAAGGGTTTATTTGGGTTTCACGGTGGCAAGGGTCCTAATATTTGGGTTTGGGTCCTTACAAGTTTGGTAGGGGAGCATGGTTTAGTAGATTGTGTGATTTGCATGATATTATGTTCTTTATTTTGGAAGCATGCATATATGTATGTATGTACTTTGATTGATTCTTACTTACAAGTATGAAAGCATAATTATAAGATTTGCATGCTTTTTTATGTTGATTGCATATTGATATGTATGATTTGCTGATTGTTGTGTGCTTTTTGGGTTTGCCAAAATATGTGTGTGATGCCGAGTATGCTATGGGTATTTGCGAGTGTATACTGAGTTAGGTGAACTACTATGTTTCATTTCTAGCAAAATGCAAATCGTCCGGTGCACGCCTCTCCACTAGCATTTTCTTTTCTAGTTTTGGTTTTCATATTGAAGAGTTATGTGGCATCTGTTTTTTGTTTAATATGGCAAGGTCGACTAGGAAGTGAAGTGGAGCAGCGAAAGAATGGTAGGTCCACAACCCATAGTTCTTGTGTAGAAATTTTGAGGACAAAATTTTTATATGGAGGGGAGGATGTGAGACCCCGATCTTTCATAGTGTAGATGTCCGGAAAGTCCAGGAACTGATACAGCTGAAATGATTATTTTACCCTTGAAGAAATGGATGTGTGATAGCCTAAAATGGTTGCTATCGAATATTTTCTATTTTAATTCTTGTTTTTTATATTAATTACCCTTCTTTTATCCCTTATTATCCAAGATATTAGATAATTCTTCTTTTTAAATAGAATATCTCTTTTAATAGAATTATCTTTTTAAATAGAATTATCATTCTAATAAGAATTATCCTTTAATTATCCTTTTAACCTTAAAAATAGGAAATTATCTCGTAGCTAAATCTCATTAGACACCTATAAAAGAGTGACTAGCCTACCCTACCTAAACATACCAAAACCCACCTGAAAATTTTGAAATTTATTACGTCTTCTTCCTCTCAATTTCCAATTTTTGCCTACCCTAAACCCTAGCCGAAATTCCTTAATCTTTATCCTTGCATAGCTCTCTCATCCTTTGTCTGATTTCTACAAATAATAGATATTTGGAAAGCTCTTTCTATCCTCTATCTAGCTATCTTGGGTTGGTCATTAGAAGGTTAGTTCTTCCCTGTCGAAACTCAAATCATAATAAGTCAGATTTGGTGCCGAGATTGTGTGATTCTTCCTTCAATTGATTTTTTGTTTTTATTCCTTTTGTTCGTATGATTGTTTAGCATCCATTGATGTTGTAAAATCATGAATTTATCCTTTGAATCTTCCCTATACATGAAATTGGCATGACCTATGTTTGCCGAAATTTAATCAATTGACTTGTCTTCTGGTTTTAGATCTCGTTCCTTTTAATCGTTTGAGTGTCTGGCACCTATTTCTTCCTTATTCACATGAAATCGTAGCTTCTTCTTTTGTGTATGATGAAATCGCAATTTACTCTATTAAGCTCTAAGGTGTTGCCAAAATTTGTATGATGAATTAGGGTGATTAATTAGGTTGTTTATTGCTGAATTTTTGGCCATCACATCATGCATTCAGGGGGAAGATATTGCTGCATCCGAATCGCTGGATTTTGATAGGTTAGTTGGCAAGGATTCCCAGTTCCTTTACTTTTTAACTAAGTAATCTTATAACTTAGTATTGTGTGGTCTTTGCCTTGTGATTTTTTATCAGGTTCTGATGTTATTGGAAAGGCAGAGGATTGCATCTGATTCAAACTCGTGAGAGGTCGAATCTTTGCCTCATCGGTTTCTTTTGTTACCCTTGATTGTATGCTTGATTTGTTGTTGATTTCGGTTTGGTTATCTTTGAATTGATTGCGCAATTGGCTAATTTATCTTTGGGATAATCTCGCAAATTAGAAGGGCATACATATGGTTATGATATGCTTACTGATTTGTGATTGTATTGTGATTTGATTGAGAATCCTTTGTTATGATTTGTGTATGCATGTACTATGTGTCTATGCGTGTATATACCTTGTTTGTGATTTGTTTGAAGGATTCTTTTGTCAATAGCCACGCGAGGTAAGTATTGTTGCTCCTAGGGAGAGGAGAGGTGTTTTCCGAACCAGGAGGTTTATGGGTGGTTATTCCCAATAAGAGCTTGCCGGATGCCTAGTTGGCCAGTTCAAGTCCGAACTCAGGATGCCTTGTAGGCCAATTCGAGTCTAGATATCAAGATGTCCTATAGGTCAGTTCGAGTCTGGACGTTAGGATGCCCTATTTTTGTGTGGTAGGATGACTTGTATGCGCAACTGCAAGAGTGCTCCTAGGCTAGTTAAAGTCTGGATGTCGAAGACAATTAAAAGGATTGCTGTAATATTGATTGTCTAACCGTTTTACTTTTTTTGCAGCAAAGCGTTGGACAACATGGGTAGATGGGGACAAACCTTGGTTTTAAAAATCAGATTATGTTATAGGCTCCCTGTGTGCTTCTGAATACGAAGTGTTTTCAGTCTTTTCCCTTGTTTTCTACCAATTTCGACCTACCCTCATATTGTGTGTGCCTGTGATGATTTCAGTCTCTTTTATGTGTGTTTGATGCTTGTGATTTTAATTGGATATCTTAGTTGATTTTAGGTGTTGATCTTTAGGTTATTAGGAGATGTTTGATAGGGAATCCCTAGGACTTATGATATTGTGGTCCTACTGAGATTCTTATAATCTCATCCCTTCTGTTCTCCCCCTTTGCAGGCTTAGGTGTGTGCTTTGTTGCTGATACCAAAGGTGTGAGATCAAGGCTGCACAGCTGGACAAATTTTCACTTTATTTGCACCATTTTCTATTAAATGCGCATGCCATGTCTTTAAACTTATGTAGATTTGCATTTTGGCTTTCCTTTCCCTCTTCCTCTTTCTTATTGCCTCAAATAAGCATGATACTATTGGTTGATGTTTTGAGATTCCTATGGAACTTATGTGCTATATTTTTCACTTGTTTTGGGTGTTAATATAAGTCTTCCATTGATGTTTTCTTTTACTCCGTATGTGAGACCCCGAATTTTGAGTCCTAGAAGTCCAAAAGCCAGTACAAGTAAAAAGATGATTTTGCCCCTGAAGGAAAAGATGTGTGATGGACGAAATTGGTAAGAATTGTATGGTAGTTAATTCTGGTTTTAATTCCCTTTAATCTAAGTCCTTATAGATACATAATTGACTTATAAATTAAAATCCCTAAAAATAGGGGAAGATAATTGCAGAATTTAAATCTGATAGTTTTCTTATTTTAATAAAGCCTTTAAAGTAGGAATTATAATCCCATAACCATCCTCTACAAATAGGAAGCCAGCCACATAAAACTCTTACACCAAAATACACAAATTTCGTAAACCCTAAAAACCTTACGCCGCTCTACTTTTGTCGAAATCTGTTGGGATTTCAAACGAGCATAACTCTTCCATCATCGGTTGGATTCTTGCTAGTAATAGCTTGTTGGAAAGCTCTCTTCATTATCTTTCCAATCATTTTTGGATTTTTGTCGTGAGGTTAGTACTTCTTTTTCTAAAGATAAGTTGAAATTCGACGGCACTGCCAAATCTTCTTGAACTTCAATGTAGCATAACTCTTTCATCGTTTGTCGGATTCCTAAAAATAATAGCTTGTTGGAAAGCTGTCTTCATCTTATTTCCAACCATATTTTTTTTGTTGTTTTGAAATTAATATTTCTTTGTCAAAAGATAAGTTGAAAATCGGTGGTAGAATTAGGTTTTCGGCAAAACTGCCAAAATCTTCTTGAACTTCAAAATAGCATAACTCTTTCATCGTTTGTTGTATTTCTACAAATAATGGCTTATTGGAAATACATCCATATCCAAAAGCATGTATCAACCCAAGTTCACTAAGCGGTCACAATGTCAATGAGCAAGCATGTAAAAAAAGATAAGCAAGTATAACACAATCCAAAATACAAAAGAAAGTGTCAAGTTTTTAAACGTGTCATATGCAGTAGTCTAGCCCTATGACAAACCAGAAACCTCGACCTCAAAAGGAATTCATCTACACAAGCTCTTGACCTAGTCTTGAAAAACAGCAATAAGAAGGAGGTGATATCTCGAAGACCTCAGTGAGAGTCACAACTTCATAAACAATTCCAGTGGAATAGAGGCATATATGAAAACAAGTATAAATATTTTATAATAAAATCACAGTAAGACCATAATGCTAACTGTGCAAACAACCTCATATCTAAATATGATCAAATGCACATGCATGAGTTTGATAATAAATACGTTTATCTCAGGTCTATGCCCAATTAGTACACAAATCTAAAATCTCATTCTCGTGGGCTACTTTCCCCAAAAACTATCGGGGTGGACCTCTATAACCGCTTCACTGATAACCCCGACGAAAGGGAAATCGGAAACCCACTGGTGGTTAATTTAATGCACATTTTCAAAATAAGTATAAGTCCCCTACCACCAGTGTCGTCCTCGGGGAGAGTGGAGAAGTCACACAATCACACGATTCCCAACTCACACACAACTCAAAAAGCCCGAAGGCACATCTATCCCATCACATCACATACTCACACAATGCATACACAATCCATCCATACTCCTAGGCAAGGGATTACCCTTCTATCTAAGGAGACTCATTCACTTACCTTCGCATTGGCCAAGTGCAATTCGTCAATTTCAAGTCAAACCTAGAAATTATATATATGCATATTCTTTGTAAAAGTATAGAACAAATCCCAAATCATATTATAATTTAAATAAAATATAGTGCACTCAAAATCAACTCAAAAGCTCCCTAAGAACCCCCACAACTTAAGAAATCAAGATATATATAATTATTCTCACAATGCATTTCAGTCACATCACAAACATGCATATAAATCCAAAATAAAAATTTTATGCATCATAAATATGCCTCACACATAATGAACCTAGCATGACAAGTCATTCATCAATGCACGTATTGCCTCCATTCAAAAACAATAATTTACCAAATTTTAATTAATAAAACAAAATAATTCTGTGCGTAAAAATGAAACATAGTCTTCCACCTCTTGACACGCCGACAACTCAACGCCAATACCTTTTCCCTTATCGACCGCTGAAGCACCACCTAAACAACCAAGCACACAAAACCACACTAAGAACAAAGCTAAACATAATATACTCGAAAATGATCAAAATTAAAAACAACCTAAGAGACCCCCTAAACACTCACTCTAAGTCTCAATTCACTCAATACAACCTCTAGAAACACAAACCACACAATTCCTTAAGAGGAACAACCAACCACTTCACACACCCAAGCCTTCCTAAGCTCAAATTTCAATTCCAAGCTCAACCAACATGAAAATTGGTTTTCTCAATCCACAAACCTTCTCACAACACACAAATAACCTTACTCAAGCAATGGAATCAACCAATTTCATCCAATTCAATCAAAACATAAATTTCCTGAAATTAACAAAATTGCCATCGAAAACTCTAAATGATCAACCATGGATTAATTATTGTTTTCATGCAATCTAAAGCATCAGACCATCACAGGAAACATCTAAGCATGCTAAAAAAAAAAATCAGAAAGAAAAAGGAAGAAATTAAGTATTTACCTCAAAAATTGAAATTGACCCAAAACATTTAAATTTGGCCAAATCCACTCCTAACCTAACATACACAACTAAAAATTAGGGGATATGGGTTGAGTTTATGTTTTAGAACAATACTCACACATTAATTTTGAGGGGAAAAGAAATTTTGGGGCTTTAGGGGCTTTAGGGGCTATAGGCGTGCTCTCGGCCAAGAGGAAAACAAAGAGAAACAAAAATTGTGCTTGAGAAACAAAAATCGGGCCCACCAAAGGTAAGTCAGCCTAAAGACCTCTGGCCAGTCAAAATGGGCCTCCAAAACTCATACGTGGGTCAAAGGAGATGAAATTGGTATACCCATTGGACTCAAGCCTCGAACAACACACCAGTTGATTAACTATTCTATTGTACACTAAAACTCCAAAATGACATGACTCGCAAATTATCGACACACTACCAGCGACATGACTTTCTAGACATCCTAAACATTACACCTAAGCTCTATGATTATGTCCAGGTCACTTGGTCAAAAGGTCAACTCCGACGGTCAATTGGTTAACTCTCTCAAACCGACCAATCAGAAAAATCTGACTGAATCCGTGTGAGACCCCAAATTTTGAGTCCCAGAAATCCAGAAGCCACTGCAGATGAAAAGACCATTTTTCCCTTGAAGAAAAAGATGTGTGATGGCCGAAATTGGTAAGGAATGTTTGGTAATTATTTCTGGTATTAATTCCCTTTAATTTGGTTCTTAATTTGTTGATAATCACCTTAGGAATTAAAATCCCTAAAATTAAAAGAGGATAGTTACAGAATTTAAATTTGGTAGTTATCTTCCTTTAATAAAGCCTTTAAAGTAGTAATCTTAATTCCATACCAATCCATTATAAATAGGAAGCCAACCCCACAAAAATCATTCATAGAAGACACACAAAACTCGTATAGCCTAAATCCCTTACACTTTCCTATATCTGTCAAAATTCGCTGAAAATTTAAACCAACATAACTCTCTCATCGTTTGTCGGATTCCTGAAAATAATAACTTGTTGGAAAGCTCTCTTCATCCTCTTTTCAAAAATCTTGGTTTTTAGTCAGGAGGTTAGTATTTCTTTCTCGCAAGATAAGTCAAAACTCGGCAGAACTGCCAAAATCTTCTTGAACTTCAATGTAGTATAACTCTTTCATCGTTTGTTGGATTCCTGAAAATAATAGCTTGTTGGAAAGCTATCTTCATCCTCTTTCCAACCATATTTTTTTTTGGACATTTGTATTTCTTAGTCAAAAAATAAGTTGAAAATTGGCGACGGAATTAGGTTTTAAGATTTTTATAGTTCTGCCTTTGATTGATCTCTGATGTTGTTACCCTTGTTCATATGATTGTTTAGAATCCATTCATAATGAACAATTATGATAATCCCTTGAATGCATGAAGTAAAAAATTGTATTGTGCTTTACTTTTAGTGTTGAACTTTGCATAGTTAATTGGGATGGTAAATCAGGTTGAATCGTTAAGTTTCTAGCTATCACATCACACATCCAAGGGGGAGGCACCTGTGGCATCTGATCACTGGTTTCTGATAGGTTTGGTGAGTGGAATTGGTAAGGAAATAGGGTATTTACTTGGTTATTGCGTATGCAGGCTTAGTTTTTTTTTTTTTGTCTTTGCCTAATGATGACTTAGGTGGTTCGAAAGTATCTAGTAAGGGAAAAGGAATAGCTTCTTGTTCAGAGACAAGAGAGGTAGGATCTATGCCTCATCGGTTTCTCCAAAGACCTCGTTGTTTGCTTATTTGATTGCGGTACCTATGATTATGAAACTGTATGCGCATTATTAAATAATGCATGCTTTAGTTACGAATTGAATTGAGGAGTTTCTAGGCTATAACGAATCCCTTAAGGTAGGTTAGAAGTGCCTAGCTTGCATATGTGATGTGTATTGAACATGCTGAATGTGATCTGACAGAATTAAGAATACTCTGTTGTGGTTTTCTACTTTGTGCTTGCCTGTGTGTGGTTGTACATGTTTGTATGTCATGATCCTTTTCCGGTGACTATTCGGGGTAATCGTTGATGCTCCTAGTGACTATTCGTCCTTGTGTGGCTAGAAGCTTTGTTCTTATGTGGCAGGAACCCATTATCCTTATGTGGTTTGGGAAGCCTTTATCCTTGTGTGGTTTGGGTTGCCCTTGTCCTTGTGTGGCTTGGGATGTTTTGTCCTTGTGTGGCATGATGAATAGGCTTGCTGATTAGCTTGCATGTTAACCAATTACCTTTTGTGTAGTAAGCCTTGGACAACACAGGTGTAAGGGGATGACCTTTTCTTCTACATTGCCGAGGACAATCTGATGAGTTCTGCCTGCTTGTGTACTTCTGATACTTTTCGAAAGTGTTTGTAGTCCCCCTCAGCCTTAGATTTCTACCCTACCATTTTTGATTGAATCTTTGAATTGCATGAATCCCTTTAGTTGCGTAAGAATGATCAGATGTTGTTCGGGAGATTTGTGTTTATGATTTCTGCAGATCTTATGATGTTGTGACCTTACTGAGATTCTTGTAATCTCATTCCGTTGTTTTCACCATTTTTTTCAGGCTTAGGTATATTCACTGCTCGTGGTACTAGTGTGTGAGATCAAGGCTGTACGACAGGGCGATATCGAATCACTTTTGCATACCTGTTCCTTGATTACTTGCGCATATAACTTGAATAAAAATTGGACTACATTCTGGTTTAATTTAAGATCTCTCCTTTGCTTGTTATTTTCGACTATATTGGAAGAATTCTTGCTGGTTATTTGGGTCCTTACGGGGCTTGTGTGTTATGAATCCAGTGATGTAATTTAAAGACTTCCGCTGTTGTTTTTACTCACTCAGTATGATACCAGAATGATTGTCCAATGTCATGCTCCAACTGTTATTAAACATGTAGAATGAACATGCTAAAATTTGAAAACTTAGTGAGTAAGCCTGGTGGGATTCATATAGGTCCTAGGTGTCTTTGGGCTTGTTTGGGTTTCATGGCAGTAATGACCTTAATCGGAGCAAATATTAATAGGTAGGAATTGGGGTCGTTACAATCCGAGTGTTGACTAGACTCTCAAAAGGGCAGGGTCTCACATCCTTCTCTCCTTGTAGGAATTTTGTCCTCTAAATTCATTTACCCGAATCCTCAAACAAATGCAGATACTGCTGTCTCATCAACTACTTTGGCTCCCAAGTCCGTTACTCCATACGGTCACTATGCCACAAAACATAAACCATAGGCACATTTCGGCTGCGCAACTGTCTCACCGCTCTATCCACTATGGCCACTGGCTAAGTCGAATAAGAAAAATCACTGGCAATCTCGATCGATGGTGTCTCTAAGATATGAGTTGGATTTGGCACGTACTTCCTCAACATGAACACATGGAAGACACTGTGGATCATCTCCAACTCTGGTTGTAACGCCAATCTGTATACCACTGAGCCACTCACAAATATTCCTTTGCCTTTATTTAATGGTTCTGAACCACCTATAGCATCACAGGGCAAAGACAAAACCAAACTAAGCATGCATATTCAATAACCAAATGAATACCCTATTTCCTTACCAATTCCACTCACCAAACCTCTCAGAAACCAGTGGTCAAATGCCGTAGGTGCCGCCCCTTTGGATAAGTGATGTGATAGCCAAGAACTTAACAAGATTCACTACGCCACAAAACACAAACCATAGGCACATTGCGGCTGCGCAACTGTCTCACCGTTCTATCCACTATGGCCACTGGCTAAGTCGAATAAGAAAAATCACTGGCAATCTCGATCGATGGTGTCTCCAAGATATGAGATGGATCTGGCACGTACTTCCTCAACATAGATCCTACCTCTCTTGTCTCTGAACAAGAAGTTATTCCCTTGTCTTTATTCAATAATTCTGCCCAACCTATAGCATCACAAGGCAAAACCAAAACCAAACTAAGTATGCATATCTAATATCCAATTAAATACCCTATTTCCTTACCAATTCCACTCACTAAACATATCAGAAACCAGTGATTGGATGCCGCAGGTACCTCCTCCTTGGATGTGTAATGTGATAGCCAAGAACTTAACAAGAATCAACCTGAATTACAATCTTTAATTATTATACAATTTTAAACACTAAGAATAGGGAAATAGAGAAAGTTGAAATTTCATGTTAACAGGTTGTAGGAGTTGTGATTTCATGTTAACAAGGAAGGATTAAGGGTTTATAACATGTATAATCAAAAGAAACAAGATTAGAATCCAATAGGTTAATCAATTGATTAAGATAGACACAATAGGGCTGTAGGGAAAAGGTAGGGCATACTGATTTCATGTATAGAAAAGGTTCAAAGGATGAATTCATGATTGTTCACTATGAATGGATATTAAACTATCATACAAATAAAGGTAACAACATCAGAGATCAATCAAAGGCAGAATTATAAAAATCTGAAAACCTATTTCCTCCAAATTTTGATTTAACTTTAGAGACAAAAATACTAACCTTCAGAAGAAAAATAAAATATTTTTGGAGAGAATATGAAGAGAGTTTTCCAACAAGCTATTATTTACAGGAATCCGACAAACGTTGAGAGAGTTATGCTTGTTTGAAGGTCAAAAAGATTTTGGCAGTTTCGCTGAATTTTGATTTAACTTTAGAGAAATAAATACTAACCTTTGGATAAAAAACCAAAGATGGTTCGAAATAGGATGAATATATCTTTCTAACAAGCTATTATTTGCAAAAATTCAGCAAAAGATGAGAGAGTTATGCTTGTTTGAAGTTCAAGAAGATTTTGGCAGTTCTGCCGAATTTCGATTTAACTTTAGGAAAATAAATAATAACCTTCAGACACAAAACCAATGATGGTTGGAAATAGGATGAAAGTAGTTTTCCAACAAGCTATTATTTTCAGGAATCTGACAAACTATGAGAGAGTTATGCTTGTTTGAAGTTCAAGAAGATTTTGGCAGAAATTGGGAAGTGTAGGGTTTTTAGGTGCTATGAATTTTATGTGTTTTCTGTGTAAGATTTTTGTGTGGCTGACTTCCTACTTATATAAGATCATTATGAGATTATAATCCCTATCTTCAAGGCTTAATTAAAGTAAGATCATTATCAAAATTAAATTCTGTAACTATGCCTGTAAGACCCCGAATTTTGAGTCCTAGAAGTCCAGAAGCCAGTACAGGTGAAAAGATAATTTTGCCCCTGAAGAGAAGGATGTGTGATGGTCGAAATTGGTAAGATTGTATAGTAAATTACTTTGTTTCTAATTCCTTTTGATTTAGGTTCTTGTAGATGAGTAATCTCTTTAGGAATCATCCTTTAAAGCAGATAGTTGCCTTAGAGATTAAGCCCCTAAGAATAGGGAAGGAAATTTAAGAGTTTGGTTATTTGGTAAATTATATTGGATTGATGAATTGATAGATTGATTAAAAGTAGTAGACATAATTCTATACTCATTGAATATAAATAGGAAGCCAATTCCACAAAATTTTCTCCTAAAACCTTACAAAATTTGTATTGGCTTAAAACCCTATACTTCCCCTTAGCCGTCAGAATTCGCAGAAACGTTAAACCAGCATAACGCCCTCATCGTTCATTGGATCTCTGAGAATAATAGCTTGTTAGAAAGCTCTCTTCATCCTATTTCCAACCATTACTGTATTTTCTTCGGGAGGTTAGTATTTCTTTGTCTAAAGTTACTTTGAAAATCGGCGGCGGAATTAGGTTTTCGCCAATTCTTCTTAAACTTCAAAATAGCATAACTTTCTACTCGTTTGTTGGAATCTTGCAAATAATATGTCGTTGGAAAGATCTTTTCATTCTGTTTCAAAAATTATATATATCGCAGCCTGGATTTAAATATTTTGTTGTTTTAGGTTGAGACGAAATCGTTCTATGTCCTACTTTTAGCGACAGGTTTTGCATAGTTAATTGGAATGGTAAATTCAGGTTGAAACTTGTTAAGTTCCCGGCTATCACATCACACATCCAAGGGGAAGGCACCTGCAACATCTGATCGCTGGTTTTCTGATAGGTTTGGTAAGTAGTATTGGTAAGGAATAGGGTATTCGATTGATTATTGAATATGCATGCTTAGTGTGTTTTGTCTTTGTCTGGTGATGATTTAGGTGGTTCAGATTTACTTAATAGAGGCAAAGGAGTAGCTTCTTGTTCAGAGACAAGGGAGGTAGGATCTATACCTCATCGGTTTCTCCAGAAACCCCTGCTCTTATATGATGTTTTTGTTACCTGCCCTTGTTGTATTTGTTCGTGATTGGATTGTAGGGTGTGAATATGAAATCTGGAATGAGATATGAACCTCCTAGGCTATATCGAACCCCTGAGTTAGGAATTGAGTGCCTGGGATGCTATTGTTATATGATTTGGATGTGTTGATTGTTTCCTGACATGATTGAGGATACCCTGTTGTGGTATTATGCTTTGTACTTGCCTGTGTGTGCTTGTACATGTTTGTTTGCCAGGATCCTGTTCCGCTGGCCAGGCAGGGTAAACACTGATGCTCCTAGTGAGAGGAGAGGTACTTACCGATTTATGGGAGGTGTATGGGTGTTGAACCAGCAAGCTAGAGCTGGATATCTGACCTTGCGAGGCCAGATCCCTGTATTGCGAGACAGGAAGCCCTTATCTTGCGAGATTTGGGATGCCCTATTTGCGACTAGGGAAGACTTGTCCATGTGGGGCTAGTCGACTTATCCTTGCGAGGATAAAGTGAAAGGCTTACTGATTAGCTTGTGTGATAACCATCTACCCTTTGTGCAGTAAGTCTTGGACAACACAGGTGGAAGGGGATGGCCTTTCTTCTACATTGAGAGCGATTTTGTTGTATTTCACCTGCCTGTGTACTTCTGAACTTTCGGAAGTGTGGTCCTCCCTCAGCCATAATCTCGGCCTTAAACTCTTTTGGTTTATTGTTGAATTGCGTGATCCCTTTAGTTGTTTAGGGAATGATCTTATGTGAATTGGGAGATTTGTGTTTAGGGATTCTGTAGATCTTATGATGCTGCAACCCTACTGAGATTCTTGTAATCTCATATCATTGTTTTTACCATTTTTCAGGCTTAGGTACATCCTCTGTTTGTGGTACCAGTGTGTGAGATCAAGGCTGCACGACGGGGCGATATCGCATCACAAAGACTTACTTGTTACTTGCGCAAATAACTTGAATGATTGGATGATGTTCTGGTTTATTTTTAAGCATTCGTTTGGTTTACTATTTCCGAAATATGTTGATGAACTTCTTGCTGGTTATTTGGATCCCTATGGGACTTGTGTGTTATGAACCCAAAGGATAAATTTAAGACTTCCGCTGATGTTTTTATTTACTCCGTATGTCACCAGAATATGTGTCCAATATCATGCTCCAATTGATCGAGAAGCAACAAAATAAACAAGCTTAAAATCGGTACCTTATGAGTAGCCTTGTGGAATTCTAATAGGTCCTAGGTGTCATTGAGACTTATTTGGGTTTCACGGCAGCAATGACCTTAATCGGAGCATCGAATAATGGTTTAGGAATTAGGGTCGTTACAAGTTTGCTAGCGGAGCATGGTTTAGGTTTATAACTTGTTATTTACTGACTTAGTGGTTAATTGGTGATTGCAGGTAATTGCAGGTAAGAACATGGGCACACACTCACTCACTTAGGGACTAAAACTGAAAGGGAATTAGAGAGAACATGGGAGTTAAATGGAAATAATAATAGCTGTTGTGTTGATTGTTTATCTTTAGTATGCCTTAATATGTTTGAGTGGATGATTAGCTATGTTTCTTGTCATTACCGAATGAATATGCATGTGAGTGATTATGTGTATTGCCGAATATGGATAATGTGTGCAGCTATAATTGCTTGATGTTTGTTATGATTTCTATGCGGGTTAATGTTATTGCCGAGTGTGCATAGCATGTGTGCATATGATTTTCGAAATCTGTATATTGTTTTCCAGCATATGCATATCGTCCGGTGCATGCCTCTCCACCAGGTACCACTCCTATTCCTAGTATCGTATTTAGTGTTTGTTTGAGTAACAATCGTACACTTGTGTAGTATGGCACGCTCGAGGCAACAGAGGAACCAACGGGGTAGGTTTGAGATTCAGAACGAACAGCAACCTGTTGAGCAAGAGGAGCCAAATGCACAAAATGAGCAGGAAGGGCAAGCTGAGACACCAGTCGCACCAGGCATTGACCCTGTCATGGCACAGATCTTAAACGTGTTACAAGGAATTGCTGCAAATCAGCAGCGAATGGAGGCGCAATTTCAGAGTGCTCCTGCGCCTACACCAAGACCTATTCCACCACTTGAACCTGTACAGCCGGCACAACAGAAGGAGACAGAGAGACTTCCCGTTATGATTACAAAGTTGCTGAAGGAAGCTCGACAACTTGGATGTAAAGATTTCGGTGGTTCAGCTGGAGCCGCAGCCGCTCGGGAGTGGATGGATACCTTATGCCGAGTATCCTTGTTCCTGCGTCTCTCTGATGACGATAAGGTTGCCATTGCTACATTCTTACTTGAGGGAGAAGCCCTCGCTTGGTGGACATCTGTTAGCTTGCGATTCGGCGATCGCTTGCCGACGTGGGAAGAATTCCGGTATGAATTTGATGAAAGATTTTATATGAGATTCCATAAAAGTGAGCAGCGGCAGGCATTTTACAAACTTGAACAAGGCACCCGTTCGGTGCTGGAATACGAGAAGGTGTTGAGGGAGTTGTCCCGTTTTGCACCTGAAGAAGATCGTACATCGTACCAGCTGGCAAGACGATTTCAGGATGGGTTGAGTGTCGAACTCAAAACCATCGTCGGTACAACACCAGTGCAGAATTTGCAAGAACTAATAACTGCCGCAACTGAAGCTGAAAAGATCATGCAAACCAGGAAGCCACCCGCAGCTACTAGTGGCGGATCCTATAGGCGTGATTCAAAGTTCAACCAAAGAAGGGGACCCTATCCCTTACGGTCTCATTCTCCGCAGAACAATGGGAACACCAATAGGAGGAACTTTTCTGGTTCCAATTATAATGAATCGTCATGGCAGAATCCACAACAGCGATGCTTCACCTGTGGCGAGATGGGACATATTCGGGCAGCCTGCCTGAAACGGCAAATCCCAGGGGTACCTAACACCAGCCGAGGTGGGAATATCTATCCCGCTAGACCCCCAGAACGCGCACCAGGATGGCCACCCAACGGATCCACAAGTGAGGCGCAACCAAGACCAACAAGGCTCTTTACTTTGACTAATGCCGAGGCTAGTCCTGATGTGGTGACAGGTACTATTTCCATTTTTTCTCAAAACGCTAAAGTCTTAATTGATCCAGGAGCAAATAGATCGTTCGTGAGTTAAAGGATAGCACTTAGCGCTGATCATCCTCTATCTCCCTTGACTCCTCCTATTGCGGTTCTAACTCCTTTTGGAGAGCAACTGATTTGTGATCTGGTCTATATCGGCTGTGCTATACGTATGGGATCGAGTGTATTTGAAGTGGATCTCATTCCATTAGACATCAAGGAGCTGGATGTGATTTTAGGCATGGATTGTCTGGCAAAATATCAAGCCCGTGTGGAGTGTTTTACCAAGCGGGTGTGGTTCACGTTTGCTGATGGTACCGAGTACTGTTTTGAAGGCGATAGGCGAGTTGTGCCAACTTGCATGATTTCCTGGCTTAAGGCGGAGCGATTAATCAACAAAGGATGTATAGCATACCTTGCGCATGTACAGGATATTTCTAATGAATCCGCAGGTCTGAATTCTGTTCCTGTGGTTTGTGAATTTCCGGAAGTATTTCCAGAGGACATAGCCGGATTGCCACCAGCAAGGGAAGTAGAATTCGGCATTGAGTTTGTGCCAGGTACAAATCCGATTTCCATTCCTCCGTATCGTATGGCTCCTGCGGAAATGAAGGAACTAAAGACGCAGTTGGAAGATTTTCTGGATCGTGGTTTTATTCGACCTAGTGTGTCACCCTGGGGAGCACCTGTGCTGTTCATGAAAAAGAAAGATGGTTCGCTGCGATTGTGCATTGACTATCGACAGCTGAACTGTGTGACCGTGAAGAACAAATATCTTTTGCCACGCATCGATGATTTGTTTGACCAACTCCAAGGGGTAGCGGTATTCTCCATGATTGATCTCAGATATGGATACCATCAATTGCGAGTTCGTGATGCTGATATTCCGAAGACCGCGTTCAAATCGCGATATGGCCACTATGAATTTCTGGTTATGCCATTCGGCTTGACCAATGCACCAGCTGTGTTTATGGACTTGATGAATCGTGTGTTCCGCGAATTCCTGGATAAATTTGTGATCGTCTTCATCGACGACATTCTGATTTACTCAAAGTCGGAAGAGGATCATGTTATGCACTTGCGGCTTGTGCTTAAAATCCTGAAGGATCGACGGTTGTTCGCAAAGTACTCAAAATGCGAATTCTGGTTACGTGAGGTTAGTTTCCTTGGCCATATTGTTTCCGCCCAAGGTGTGTTTGTTGATCCAAAGAAGATTGAAGCCGTGATTGCTTGGGAACCTCCGCGAAGTGTGTTCGAAGTTCGTAGTTTCCTTGGTTTAGCAGGTTACTACCGTCGCTTTGTGGAAAATTTTTCATCACTTGCCGGACCATTGACAAAACTGACACGCAAGGGTGAGCCGTTCGTATGGAATGAAAAGTGCCAGCAAAGTTTCAACGAGCTAAAGAATCGGTTAGTTTCTGCACCTATCCTTACCTTACCTATTTGCGGAAAAGAGTACGTGGTTTACAGCAACGCGTCGAAATCCGGACTTGGATGTGTATTGATGCAAGATGGGAAAGTCATTGCCTACGTCTCAAGGCAATTGCGACCGCACGAGATGAACTACCCTACACATGATCTAGAACTTGCAGCCGTGGTCTTTGCCTTAAAAATATGGCGACATTATTTATACGGCGAGACGTGTCAAATCTTCACTGATCACAAAAGCCTGAAGTACCTCCTCACACAGAAAGAATTGAATATGAGACAACGAAGATGGATGGAGCTAATTAAAGACTATGATTTGATCATCGAATATCATCCTGGAAAGGCGAATGTTGTGGCTGATGCCCTGAGCCGAAAGTGTCATCCTTCTTCCCCAACAATTCTGGCTTATATGCGCACTCATTATCTGCCAATGATGTTGGAATTGAAAACTAATCGTGTGCATCTTGGCACCGATTTCTCTGGTTCGTTGCTAGCACGAATTGAAGTTGCACCTACCTTAATTGAAGAAATCCGGAATCAACAGTTAGAGGATCCGAAGCTTGCTGAAATTCGGAAGCAACTTGCTGATGGTGTTGATGCTATAGTTCGTGATTTCAGAATACGAGATGACGAAGTTTTAGTCTTCAGAAACCGGGTATGTGTTCCACAAAATGCTGATAGTCGTAACCTTATTCTATCAGAGGCGCATAGTTCGAAGTTTGCTATCCATCCAGGAAGCACAAAGATGTACCGAGATTTGAAGGGGCAGTATTGGTGGCCTAATATGAAGCGACATATTGCTGAATTTGTTAAGGTTGAAACTTGTTAAGTTCCCGGCTATCACATCACATATCCAAGGGGAAGGCACCTGCAACATCTGATCGCTGGTTTTCTGATAGGTTTGGTAAGTAGTATTGGTAAGGAATAGGGTATTCGATTGATTATTGAATATGCATGCTTAGTGTGTTTTGTCTTTGTCTGGTGATGATTTAGGTGGTTCAGATTTACTTAATAAAGACAAAGGAGTAGCTTCTTGTTCAGAGACAAGGGAGGTAGGATCTATGCCTCATCGGTTTCTCCAGAAACCCCTGCTCTTATATGATGTTTTTGTTACCTGCCCTTGTTGTATTTGTTCGTGATTGGATTGTAGGGTGTGAATATGAAATCTGGAATGTGATATGAACCTCCTAGGCTATATCGAACCCCTGAGTTAGTAATTGAGTGCCTGGGATGCTATTGTTATATGATTTGGATATGTTGATTGTTTCCTGACATGATTGAGGATACCCTGTTGTGGTATTATGCTTTGTACTTGCCTGTGTGTGCTTGTACGTGTTTGTTTGTCAGGATCCTGTTCCGCTGGCCAGGCAGGGTAAACACTGATGCTCCTAGTGAGAGGAGAGGTACTTACCGGTTTATGGGTGGTGTATGGGTGTTGAACCAGCAAGCTAGAGCTGGATATCTGACCTTGCGAGGCCGGATCCCTGTATTGCTAGACAGGAAGCCCTTATCTTACGAGATTTGGGATGCCCTATTTGCGACTAGGGAAGACTTGTCCATGTGGGGCTAGTCGACTTATCCTTGCGAGGATAAAGTGAAAGGCTTACTGATTAGCTTGTGTGTTAACCATCTACCCTTTGTGCAGTAAGTCTTGGACAACACAAGTGGAAGGGATGGCCTTTCTTCTACATTGAGAGCGATTTTGTTGTATTTCACCTGCCTGTGTACTTCTGAACTTTCGGAAGTGTGGTCCTCCCTCAGCCATAATCTCGGCCTTAACCTCTTTTGGTTTATTGTTGAATTGCGTGATCCCTTTAGTTGTTTAGGGAAATATCTTATGTGAATTGGGAGATTTTTGTTTAGGAATTCTGTAGATCTTATGATGCTGCGACCCTACTGAGATTCTTGTAATCTCATATCGTTGTTTTTACCATTTTTCAGGCTTAGGTACATCCTCTGTTTGTGGTACCAGTGTTTGAGATCAAGGCTGCACGGCGGGGCGATATCGAATCACAAATACTTACTTGTTACTTGCGCAAATAACTTGAAAGATTGGATGATGTTCTGGTTTATTTTTAAGCATTCGTTTGGTTTACTATTTCCGAAATATGTTGATGAACTTCTTGCTGGTTATTTGGATCCCTATGGGACTTGTGTGTTATGAACCCAAATGATAAATTTAAGACTTCCGCTGATGTTTTTATTTACTCCGTATGTCACTAGAATATGTGTCCAATATCATGCTCCAATTGATCGAGAAGCAACAAAATAAACAAGCTTAAAATCGGTACCTTATGAGTAGCCTTGTGGAATTCTAATAGGTCCTAGGTGTCATTGAGACTTATTTGGGTTTCACGGCAGTAATGACCTTAATCGGAGCATCGAATAATGGTTTAGGAATTAGGGTCGTTACAATGCCCCTTTAAACTTAGGATTTTTATTTCCTAAGGTAATTATCAACCAATAAAGAATCAATTTAAAGGGAATTAATAGTAGAAATAATTACTAGACATCACTTACCAATTTCAGCCATCACACATCCTTTATTTCAGGGGCAAAATGGTCTTTTTCACCTGCACTAGCTTCTAGACTTCTAGGACTCAAAATTTATGATCTCACATCCTCCCCTTCTTATAAGAATTTCGTCCCGAAATTTTTTACACAATTACCTAAACAAACAGATAAGGAAATTTTGCATGCATAGATTCCTCAGTCTCCCAAGACTGTTCCTCAATTTGACCATTACGCCAAACAACTCGCACCATAGACACGCTTCGATTGCGAAGCTGTCGAACTGACCGATTTAGTATGGCAACTGGCTGTACGGGATATGATAGATCTTCAGCAATTACAACTGGGGGTTCTTCGAGCATGTGAGCAAGGTCTTGCACATAATTTCTCAATATAGATACGTGGAACACAATGTGAATTCTTTTCATATTTGGAGGTAGGGCAAGTCGGTATGCAATAGAGCCGATCCTCTCGACAATGTTATACGGACCAATATAACGAGGTGCTCGCTTACCTCACTGCTGAAAACAAAGGACTCCTTTCCATGGGGCGATCTTCAGAAACACTTTATCACCTACCTCAAATTCTAGCTCCCTTCGTCGATTATCAGCGTAGTTTTTCTGTCGATTCTGGGTTGTTTTGGCCATTGTCGAATCAAGTTCAACTGTTCCGTTGCTTGACCAATCAATTCTAGATTGTATAGGCATCTTTCGCCTTCTTAATTCCAGAAAATGGGAGTTCTGCAATGTCTCCCTTGTAATGCTTCATAAGGTGCCATACCGATGCTTACATGAAAACTATTATTGTAAGCAAATTCTGCCAACGGCAGACATCGATCCCAACCAGTTTGTTGATCCAACACACTCGCTCGTAACATGTCTTCGAATGTTTGAATCGTCCTTTCTGTTTGGCCATCGGTCTGGGGATGAAATACCGTACTGAAATTCAATCTCGAACCCAGTGCATTCTGGAATTTCTCCCAAAATCGTGAGGTGAAACGAGGGTCACGATCTGAAACAATGGAAACTAGCACTTCATGCAATCGAACAATCTCACCCAAGTAACGAACAGCCAATTTCTCAAGTGTATCCGTCACATGTATAGGGAGGAAGTGTGCAGATTTTGTCAATCGATCCACAATCACCCAATGGCATTGTATCCTTGCTGCGATCTAGGCAAACTGGTCACAATATCCATTGTGACATCTCCCACTTCCATTATGGAATCGGAAGTGACTGAAGTAGTCCAGCGGGTCGTTGATGTTCGATCTTTACTTGTTGACATACGAGGCATCTGGCAACAAACTCAGCAATGTGGCGTTTCATGTTTGGCCCCCAATACTGCTCCTTTAAATCTCGGTACATCCTAGTGCTTCCAGGATGGATAGCGAACTTCGAACTATGCGCCTCTGATAGAATAAGGTTACGAATATCAATATCTTGTGGAATAAATACTCGGTTTCTGAAGACAAGCACTTCGTCATCTCGTATTCGGAAATGACGAACTATGGCATCAACACCATCAGAAAGTTGCTTCCAAATTTCAATTAGTTTCGGAACCTCAAATTGCTGATTCTGGATTTCCTCGATCATGGTAGGTGTGACTTTGATTCGTGCCAATAATGAACCAGAATAATCAGTGCAAGATGCACATGATTAGTCCATAAATCCAGCAACATAGGCATGTAATGGGTGTGCATATAGGCAAAAACCGATGGGGAAAGAGGATGAAACTTTCGGTTTAAGGCATCAGCAACAACATTTGCCTTTCCAGGATGATATTCGATGATCAAATCATAGTCTTTGATCAGCTGTACCCATTTTCGTTGACTCATATTCAATTCTTTTTGCATGAGTAGGTAATTCAAGCTTTTGTGATTGGTGAAGATTCGGCATGTCTCGCCGTATAAGTAATATCGCCATACTTTCAACGCAAACACCACGGCTGCAAGCTCCAAATCATATGTAGGATAGTTGCTTTCATGTGGTCGTAACTGTTGGGAAGCATATGCAATGACTTTTCCGTCTTGCATCAATATGCATCCAAGTCCGGATTTCGACGCATCGCTGTAAACCACATACTCCTTTCTGCAAATAGGTAAAGTAAGGATAGGTGCGGAAACTAACCGATTTTTCAGTTCTAGGAAACTTCTCTGGCATTTCTCATTCCACAGGAACGGCTCACCCTTGCGCATCAGTTTTGTCAATGGTCCGGAAAGCGATGAAAAATTTTCCACAAAGCGACGGTATTATCCTGCTAAGCTAAGGAAGCTATGAACTTCGAACACAGTTTGCGGGGGTTTCCAGGCAATTACGGCTTCAATTTTCTTTGGATCAACCAACACACCTTGGACGGAAACAACATGGTCATGGAAACTAACTTTGCGTAACCAGAATTCACATTTGGAGTACTTTGCGAACAACCGCCGATCCTTTAAAACATTCAGCACAATCCGCAAGTGCTTAGCATGTTCTTCTTCCGATTTTGAATAAATCAGAATGTCGTCGATGAAGACTATCACAAATTTATCCAGAAACTCATAAAACACATGATTCATCTAGTCCATGAACACAGTTGGTGCATTGGTCAAACCGAATGGCATAACCAGAAATTCGTAGTGGCCATATCGCGATATGAACGCGGTTTTCGGAATATCAACATTGCAAACTCACAATTGATGGTATCCAGATCTGAGATCGATCTTGGAGAATATGGCTGCACCCTGGAGTTGGTCGAACAAATCGTCGATGTGTGGCAAAGGGTACTTGTTCTTCACAGTCACACGATTCAGCTACCGATAGTCAATGCATAATCGCAGCGAACCATCTTCACGGACAAGACAGGTGCTCCCCAAGGTGACACACTAGGTCGAATGCAACCACGATCCAGCAAATCTTCCAATTATGTTTTTAGTTCCTTCATTTCCGGAGGAGGCATACAGTACGGAGGAATGGAAATCGGATTCGTACCAGGCACTAACTCAATGCCAAATTCAACTTCCCTTACTGGTGGTAGACCGGCTATGTCTTCTGGAAATACTTCTGGAAATTCGCAAACCACTGGGACGAATCCAAACCTGAGGATTCTTTGGAAATATCATGTATGTGCGTGAGATACACAGTACATCCTTTGCTGATTAGTCGCTTTGCATCAATCTAGGATATCATGCAAGTTGGAACAACTCGCTTATCACCTGTCACCACATTAGGACTAGCCTCAGCATCAGTTAAGGTGAATAGCCTTGTTGGTCTTGGTTGTGCCTTACCTGTGGATCCGTTGGGTGGTCCTCTTGGTAAGCGTGTTGGAGGTTTGGTGGGGTTAGCATACCCACCTTGGCTCGCACTAGATGTGCCTGTGATACGTCTCGGCTTCTGGCATTCCCGCTGAATGTGCCCCATTTCACCACAATTGTAACATCAACATTGCTGAGTATTTCACGTAGTTCCACTGGAAATCGAACCAGAAAGTTCTTATTGTTGTTACTTCCATTGCCGTTAATTTTCGGAGGATAGGACCTGAAAGGATAGGGTCTCGTATGCCGATTAAATTTCGAATCTCACCAGAAGGATCCACCACTAGTGGCTGCGGATGGCTTTTTGGTTTGCACGATCTTTTCAGCTTCAGTCACGGCAACAATTAGTTCTTGCAAATTCTGTATCGGTATCGTACCAATGATGGTTTTGAGTTCGGTACACAGCCAATCAGGAAATTGCCTTGAAAGCTGGTACGGTGAGCGATCCTCTTCAGGTGCAAATTGGGACAATTCCCTTAATGCCTGTTCATATTCCAGCACCGAATGGGTTCCCTGTTCAAGCTTGTAGAAAGCTTGTCGCTGCTCATTTTTATGGAATCTTGTATAAAACCTTTCGTCGAATTCATATCGAAATTCTTCCCATGTAGGCAGACGATCGCCAAATCGCAAGCTCACAGTTGTCCACCAAGCGAGGGCTTCTCCCTCCAATAGGAAAGTGGCAATGGCTACCTTGTCATCATCAAAGATACGTAAAAACAAAGATACTTGGCACAAGGTATCGATCCATTCGCGAGCGGCATCAGCTCCGGCTGAACCACTGAAATCTTTACATCCCAACTATCGAGCTTCCTTTAATAGTTTGTAATCATGACGGGAAGTCTCTCGGCCTCCTTAGGATGTGCCGGCTGTACAGGTTCAAGTGGAGGAATAGGTTTTTCCACAGGCGCGGGTCCAGGAGCATTCTGAAGTTGCGTCTCTATACATTGTTGATTTGCAACAATTCCTTGCAATACATTTAAGATTTGTGGCATCATATGATCGATGGCTGGTGCCTCAGATTGATTTTCGGGTTCAGCTTGCTCTTCCTGCTAAGTTTGTGCATTCGGCTCCTCTTGCTCAATAGGTTGCTGTTGGGCCAGAACCTCATACCTACCCCGTCGATCCCTTGTAGCGTTCAACCTTGCCATACTATACAAACATACGATTGTTACTTAACACAACTAAATACGATACTAGGAAAAGAAGTGGTACCTGGTGGAGAGGCATGCACCGAACGATATGCAGATGCTAGAAATCAAAAATACTCATGCACACGAGTATGGAAATTTTTGAAACCACATGCACACATGCAATGCACTCTCGGGAATTATCTCTACACACACATAAGCACTCAACAACAATACAAACCATACAAAGAAATCATGCAAAACCACATCTCATGCATTCGACAACAAACATGTCTCACACATATTCACATTAGGAAAACATAGGTTCACACAAAACATACTTGACTTGCATACAAATCAATCACATGCTCGGCAAACTTGATAACAATACATAAAGACATACCTTGCAATGATAAGAAATCACATAGGGATACTCAGCAGTATGCACCAACAAATACACATTCTCGACAATGATAAGAAACCCAGCTAAACACTAAAAAACACATCAATTCATACAAGACATAGAAATACTCATAGACACGCAACAAGTTAATCATCAGACAAGACATCTAAACATTTCTAACCATGTTCTTAACATATGACTAATTTTTGGTATTAGCCCTCTAAGTAAGTGGGTGCGCGTGAATGTACCTTCAAAAATCAACAATCTAGTTAGCATAAAATAAATCATATACCCTAAACCATGCTCCGCTACCAAACCTGTGATGAACCCAATTCCTAGCTATTAAAATTTGCTTCGATTAAGGCCATTATCGCCGTGAAATCCAAACAGGCCCAAAGACACGTAGAACCTATCTGGATCCCACCAGGCTTACCCATTAAATTTTTAATAACAAATGGAGCATGACCTTGGACATTCATTCTGCTATCATACCGAGTGAATAAAACATCAATGGAAGTCTTTAAATTTAATTATTGGAATCAAAACACAAGTCCCAAAGGGATCCAAATAACCAAGAATAGATCCTCCAGCATGATCCAAATATAACAAGCAAAAGAGGCAACTTTAAAAACCAGAAAAATTAGTCCAATCTATGATCATATTGTATGCATAAGCAACCAAGGAAATAGGAATGCAAAGGCGATGCAATATCGCCCCGCCGTGCAGCGTTGATCTCACACACTGGTACAACAAATGGTAAATGTACCTAAGCCTA
This sequence comes from Passiflora organensis, assembly GCA_019739055.1. NCBI lineage: Eukaryota > Viridiplantae > Streptophyta > Magnoliopsida > Malpighiales > Passifloraceae > Passiflora > Passiflora organensis. The sequence goes on from JAEPBF010000146.1 coordinate 121,647, forward strand.
AAAATTGGTGGAAACAACAGAATGAGATTACAAGAATCTCAGTAGGGTCATAACATCATAAGATCTGCAGAAACCATAAACATAAATATCCCAAACAACATCAGATTATTCCTAGCAACTAAAGGGGATCACACAATTCAAGAATTCAGTTAAAAAGGATAGGACTGAATCTAAGGCTAGGGGGGACTACAAATACTTCTGAAAACTCAGAATTACACTGGTAGGTAGAGCTCATCAGATTGCTCTCGGCAATGAAGAAGAAAGGCCATCCCCTTCCACCTGTGTTGTCCAAGGCTTATTGCACAAAAGATAAATGGTTAACACACAAGCTATTCAGTAAGCCTATTCATTTTTCCACACAAGGACAAGTCATCCCATGCCACACAAGGACCAGACATCTAGCGAGCTTATGCTGGGGATTGCCACCCATACGACTCCTATACCAGTAAGAATCTCCTTTCTCACAAGGAGCATCAGCGCTTACCCCGAATGGTCACCGGAAAAGGGTCCTAACACACAACACGTACCAGCACACACAAGCAAGTACAAAACACAATACCTTAACAGGGTATCCATAATCATGATAGAACACAATCAACATGTTCAATACACACAACACATGCAAACTAGGCACTTGTATCCTATGTTAAGGGATTCGGTATAGCCTAGAAGATCGCATCTTGGTTCACAATTCAAGCATTTCTACTACAATATATGCGCATAAAACATTACTTGTAGAGGCACCAAAATTAGCAAGCAAACAACAAGGATCTCTAGAGAAACTGATGAGGCTTAGATCCTACCTCTCTTGTCCATGACCAAGAAGTTATTCCCTTGTCTTTATTCAGTAATTCTGCACTATTATTACATCACAAGGCAAAGCTAAAACCAAACTAAGTATGCATATCCAATATCCAATAAAATACCCTAATTCCTTATCAATTCCACTCACCAAACCTATCAGAAACCAGTGATCAGATGCAGCAGGTACCTCCCCCTTGGATGTGTGATGTGATAGCGAAGAACCTAACAAGAATCAACCTGAATTACCATCCTTAATTATCATACAATTTTCGGCACTAAGAATAGGGCAATAAGGCAAGTTGAGATTTCATGTTATCAAGTTGTAGGAGTTTCAATCTCATGTTAATAAGGAAGGATTAAGGGTTTATAACATGTATAATCAAAAGAAACAAAATCAGAATCCAATAGGTAAATCAATTGATCAAGATAAGCACAATAAGGCAGTAAGGCACAAATAGAGCATACTGATTTCATGTATAGAAAATATTCAAAGGATGAATTCATAATTTTTCACAATGAATGGCTATTAAACAATCATACGAATAAAGGTAACAACATCAAAGATCAATCAAAGACAGAATTATAAAACTTTGAAAACCTAATTCCGCTAAATTTTGATTTAAATTTAGAGAAAGAAATAATAACCTTAAGATAAAAAAACAAAGATGGCTGGAAAGAGGATGAAGATAACTTTCCAACAAGCTATTATTTTCAGAAATACGACAAACGATTAGAGAGTTATGCTTGTTTGAAGTTCAAAAAGATCTTGGTAGTTCCTCCGAATTTCGATTTAAATTTAGAGAAAGAAATACTAACCTTCAGATAAAAAACCAGAAATATTTTTAAATAGGATGAAAAGAGCTTTCCAACAAGCTATTATTTTCAGGTATCCGACAAACGATGAGAGAGTTATGTTTGTTTGAAGTGGAAGAAGATTTTGGCAGAAATTGGGAGGTGTAGGGTTTTTAGGTCTTACGAATTTTGCATGTTTTCTGTATAAAAGTTTTGTGTGGCTGACTTCCTATTTATATAAGATGGTTATGAGATTATAATATCTATCTTCAAGGCTTAATTAAGGTAAGATAATTATCAAAATTAAATTCTGTAACTATCCCCTCTTAAACTTAGGATTTTTATTTCCTAAGGTAATTATCAACCAATAAATAATTAATTTAAAGGGAATTAATACCATTACTAGACATCCCTTACAAATTTTAGCCATCACACATCCTTTCCTTCAGGGACAAAATGGTCTTTTTCACCTGCACTGCCTTCTGGACTTATAGGACTCAAAATTCAGGGTCTCACAGTACATTTCAGCACTAAGCATATGACACAAAACAATTTGCGATTTCATGTTAGCTAGGTGTAAGGGTTGTGATTTCATGTTAACAAAGAAGGATTAAGTGTTTATAACTCGTACAGTCAAAATAAACAAGATCGGAATCCAATAGGTTAATTAGTTAATCAAGATAGGCAATAATAGGACAAGGATAGGGCATACTGATTTCATGTATAGAAAAGATTCAAAGGATGAATTCAAGATCTTACAACATGAATGAATACCAAAAAATCATATGAACAAGAGGAACAACAACAGAAATCAATTGAAGGCAGAATCACACAATCTTGAAATCTAATCCTGTAGAAATACGACTCAATTTTTTACAAAGAAAAACTAATCTAAAGACATAAACCACAACATATCTAGAAATAAGATAAAGAGAGCTTTCCAACAAGCTATTATTTGCAATAATCCAACAAAGGATGAGAGAGATATGCTATTTTGAAGTTCAAGTAGATTTTGGCAATTCTGCCGAAATATAATTTAACTTTTAAAAAAGAAAACCTAACCTCCAGATAAGAACCTAAGATTTTTGAAAACAGAATGAAGAGAGCTTTCCAATAAGCTATTATTTGCAAGAATCCAACAAAGTACGAGAGAGTTATGCTTGTTTGAAGTTCCAGTAGATTTTGGCAGAAATAGCGAGGTGCAGGATTTTGGTTGGACGAATTTTGTATATTTTATGTGAGAGGTTTAAGTGTGGCCGGTTTCCAATTTATATAAGGTAGTTATTGGATAAATTTAACTTCTTTAAAGATTAGATTAAGGTAAAATAATTATCAAAATTAAATTTAGTAATTATCCTCTCTTAATTTTAGGGTTTTTATTTTCTAAAGTAATTATCAACAAATAAAGAACTAAATTAAAGGGAATTAAAACCAGAAATAATTAATGGACATTCCTTACCAATTTTGGTCATCACACATCCTCTTCTTCAGAGGAAAAATGGTCTTTTCACCTGTATTGGCTTTTGGACTTCTAGGACTGAAAATTCGGGGTCTCACAAATACTCATTGGAAAGCTGTTGTCGTAGGCAAACTCCATTAAGGGTAAGCATCGATCCCAAGTGCTCGACCTATCCAACACACAAACTTTGAGTATATCCTCTAGGATCTGTATAGTCCACTCTGACTGATCATCTATCTATGGGTGGAAAGCTGTAAGCTCTGTACCCAATGCTCGGTGAAATTTCTCCCTAAATCGAAAAGTGCACCTCGGATCCCGATCTGACACTATAGTCATCGTCACACCAAGCAATCTGACAATCTCATCCATGTACCTCGATGCTAACCTCTCTAGTGTATCTGTCACTTTGATGGGGAGGAAGTGCGCAGACTTGGTGAGTCTGTCCTCTATCACCTATATGGCATCGTATCCTCATTACACATGTGGAAAACCAACCAAAAAGTCCATATTGATATGCTCCCACTTTCACTCTGAAATGGGAAGCGGCTGTAACATGTGACGACTCAAATTCCTAACTATTACTGTTTGCTCCGATTAAGGTCATCACTTCGGTGAAACCCATATAAGCCCAAATAACACCTAGGACCTATCTGAATCTCACCAGGCTTACCATTAACTTCCGACTTTTAGCATGTTTATTTTAATGTTTAACAACAATTGAAGCATGATATTGGATAAATATTTTGGTAACATATGGATTGAATAAAACATCAGCGGAAGTCTTTAGATTAAATCATTGGGTTCATAACACAAAAATCCCATAGGGATCCAAATAACCAGGAAGAAATCCTCTAACATATTTCGGAAATAGCAAGCAAAGGAGGGATCTTAAAATAAACCAAAAAGTAGCCCAATCATTCATGTTATATGCGCAAGTAAACAAGGAACAAGTATGAAAATGTGATTCGATATCGCCCCGCCATGCAGCCTTGATCTCACACACTGGTACCACAGACAGTGGATGTACCTAAGCCTGAAAAATAGTAAAACAACGGTATAAGATTACAAGAATCTCAGTAAGGTCACAGCATCATAAGAACTACAGAAATCTTAAACACAAATCTCCAAATTAATATTAGATCATTCCTAAACAACTAAAGGGGATCACGTAATTCAAGAACCAATCAAAAAGGGTTAGGGCCGAATCTATGGTTGAGGGAGGACTACAATCACTTCCGAAAAATCAGAAGTACACAGGCAGGTAGAACTCATCTGATTGCTCTCGACAATGAAGAAGAAAGGTCATCCCCTTCCACCTGTGTTGTCTAAGGCTTACTGCACAAAAGGTAAACGGTTAACACACAAGCTAATCATTAAGACTATTCATCTTGCCACACAAGGACAAGTCTTCCCAAGCCACACACGGACTAGGGAATCCTAAACCACATAAGGATAAGGGCTTCCTGCCACACAAGGACAGGGTTCCGGCCACACAAGGACCAGACGTCCAGCGCATGCATGTTGGGTTTGCCACCCATACAACTCCCATACCAGTAAGAACCTCTCCTCTCCCTAACAGCATCAGCGCTTACCCCGAATGGCCACCGGAAAAAGATCCTGTCATACCAACATGTACAAGCACATACAGGCAAGTACAAAGCATAATACCACAACAGGGTATCCTCAATCATGTCAGAACACAATCAACATATTTAATTCATATAACATATGCAACTCAGGCATTCAATACCTAAATCAGGGGTTCGATATAGCCTATGAGATCCATATCTCAATCCGAAATTCATACTCTCACCCTATAATCAAATTGCATACAATACAATAAGAGCAGGTATCAAAAATATCAAGAAGATAACAAGGGTCTCTTGAGAAACCGATGATCCTACCTCTCTTGTCTCTGAACAAGAAGCTACTCCTTTGTCTTTATTAGGTAATTCCGAACCACCTATATTATCACTCGGCAAAGATGAAAACAAACTAAGCATGCATATTTAGTATTCAATTGAATACCCTATTTCCTAACCAATTCCACTCACCAAACCTATCAGAAACCAGTGATCAGATGCTGCAGATGCCTCCCCTTTAGATATGTGATGTGATAGCCAGGAACGTAACAAGATTCAACCTGAATTACCATTCCAATTTAACTATGCAAATTTCGGCGTTAAGAGTAAAGCATAGGACAATTTCGACTTCAAGTATAGAAAAGTTTAAAAGAAGGAAATTCATGATCATAAATCATGAATAGATGCTAAGAAATCATAGGAACACGCGAAACGACAACAGAAATCAACCGAAGACAAAAATGGTAGAAATCTAAAAACCTAATTTCGTTGCCAATTTTTGACTTAACCTTAGACAAGTAAATATTAACGTACAAACCACAAAACATATATGTTTGGAAAGAGGATGAAAAGAGCTTTCCAAAAAGTTATTATTTGTAGAAATACAATAAAGGATGAAAGAGTTATGTTATTTTGAAGTTCAAGAAGATTTGGTAGTGCCGCCGAATTTCAACTTATCTTTATAGAAATAAATACTAACCCCTCGAAAAAAATCCAAAGATGGTTGGAAAGAGGATGAAGAGAGCTTTCTAAAAACCTATTACTCGCAAGAATCCTACCAATGATGAGAGAGTTATGCTTGTTTGAAATCTCAGCGGATTTCGACAGAATTAGGGCGGTGTAAGGTTTTTTAAGGTTTACGAAATTTGTGTACTTTGGTATAAGATTTTTATGTGGCTGGATTCCTATTTATAGAGGATGGCTATGGGATTATAATTCCTACTTTAAAAGCTTTATTAAAATAAAAAAAACTGTCAGATTTAAATTCTGCAATTATCTTCCTCTATTTTTAGGGATTTTAATTTTTAAGGCAATTATCTATCTATAAGGACCTAGATTAAAGAGAATTAAAATCAGAATTAACTACCATACAACTCTTACCAATTTCAACCATCACACATCCTTTCCTTCAGGGGCAAAATCATCTTTTCACCTGCACTAACTTCTGAACTTCTAGGACTCAAAATTCGAGGTCTCACATAACATACTTGCTTGTCTCTAATGCTCAGCCTTCACCTACTGACAAACTAAACATCGAGCAACAAACTCTGCTATGTGCCTCTTCATGCCTGATCACCAATAAGATTGTCTCAAATCTCTATACATCTGGTGTTACCTGGATGTACAGAGAATGCTGAACTATGAGCCTCTATCAAAATCCGTTGTCTCAACTCCTCATCATGTGGTACATACATACAACCTCGGAAAGTCAGAATACCATCATCTCTAACTTTATACTCACTGACTGAACTCTCTGCACTGTCACTGCTGTCCAAACTCTATCTCACCCCGACCAAAGCTGGATCCTCAAGCTGACCGGATAGAATCTCATCAATCAATATCAGTCTCACTAGAATCTGTGCAACTAGTGCTCCGGTCTCATCACTATCCAGCTGAAGTCTAGACTCCCTCAAACTCATCAACAAGGGCATATACTCAGTTCTCACATAAGCCAAGGAAGAAGAAGTCTTCCTACTCAAAGCATCTACAACTACATTGTCTTTACCTGGATGGTAATCAATGATTAAGTCATAGTCCTTGATCAACTGAAGCCAATCCTCTATCTCAAGTTCAACTCCTTCTGGGTGAGAAGGTACTTAAAACTGTTGTGGTCTGTGTAAACATAACACGTCTCACCATATAGGTAATGATGCCAAATCTTCAATGCGAAGAACACCACTGCAAACTCAAGGTCTTGGGTCAGATAGTTGCCCTTGTGTGGCCTCAACTGTCTAAAATCATAGGCAACTACCTTCTTATCCTGCATCAACACACATCCCAATCCAAGTCTCGAGGCATCAAAGAAAACAATATAGCCTCTGCCATTGACTGGTAAAGTCAACACTAGAGCTGAAACCAATCTGGTCTTCAACTCACTGAAACTCTTCTCACACTTCTCAGTCCACACAAACGGAACACCCTTGCCAGTCAAACGGGTCAAAGGTCCCATTAAAACCGAGAAGCCCTCTACAAACTGTCTATTCTAACCTGCCAATCCCAAAAAGCTACATACCTCTGTCACACTGCGAGGCGCTTCCCACGAAACAATAGCCTTTATCTTTTTAAGGTCTACGAATACTCCACTAGCTGCCACAACATGCCCCCAGAAGCTGACCTCACTCTACCAAAACTCACACTTAGAGAACTTAGCATAAAGCTATCGAGCTCTAAGTGAGACTAAAACTGTCTTTAAGTGCACCTCGTGCTCCTCCTAGATCCTCGAATACATCAATATTTCATCAATGAAGACAATGACAAATCTATCCAAAAACTCTCGAAATACCCCATTTATGAGGTCGATTAACACTACAGATACGTTCGTCAACCCGAACAACATAACAACAAACTTATAGTGTCTATATCTAGATCTGAATGCTGTCTTCGGGATGTTGGATTCCCGAACTCTCAACTGATGGTATCTTGATCTCAAATCTCTCGTCAAGAACACCGAAGCACCCTGCAACTGATCAAACAATTCATCTATCCTCACCAATGGATATTGGTTCTTTACTGTGGCCCAGTTCAGTTTCCTGTAGTCAATGCAAAGCCGAAGGGTACCGTCCTTCTTTTTTAAGAAAACGACAGGTGCACCCCACAGAGAAACACTCGGTCAGATGAAGCCTCGATTCACAAGATCCTCCAACTGACTCTTCAACTCCCTCAACTCAGCTGGTGCCATCCGATATGGCGGAATAGAAATCGGTGCTATCCCTGGCAATAACTCAATCTCGAATTCGAACTCTCGGACTGGAGGTAACCCTGTCACATCCTCGGGAAACACATCTGCATACTCTCTGACAATTGGCACACTACTTAACTTTGGATGGTCAACTGATACATCCTTGACATTAGCAAGAAAAGCTATGCAACCCTTGTGAATCAACTGTCTGGCACTAATCCAAGAGATCACACAAGTCGATAGTACCCGTCTGTCTCCCTCAAAACAATACTCTGTCCCATCTGGAAGACTAAACCATAACCTCTTCGTGAAGCACTCCATGCGGGCTCTGTATCTACATAAGCAGTCTATACCAACTACCACATAAAAATCTCTGATATCCAATGGTATCAAATCTGTCTCAATCTGCACTGTACCCACTGTCAACACACAACCCAAGAAAACAATAGTGCACGTAATCTGCTCACCAAGAGGGGTCAACACAACTATAGGCGGCTCTAAGGTTGACAACAGTATCTGCACACCAAGCCACTCTAGGACCAACAAATTACCTATTCGCCCCGGGGTCTAACAGGACTCTAGCAGAACATGAAAATGTAGAAATAATACCTGTCACGGCGTCCGGACTAGCATATGCCTTTGCATCTGCTAGTGTGAACAGGCGTGTCTGTGGCCTGTGCTGCAGTTGCTACTGAGTTTGACCTATATCCTGGCTGCTAGATGGTCGACTTGTCTATGATCTAGTCTGAGGCCTCGATGTGCTACCCATATGGCACACACTTGATCTCTGTGCTGCTGCCAAGGTTGGAACTCTGGGCTGAGAAACTGTAACTCTAGATACGCTACCCACTGGACAATCTCTAGCCAAATGCCAAAACTGATCACAAGTATAACATTTGGGTAGCTGTGGGCAAGGAAGAGGATGATTCTGTCTATAGTTCCCACACCTGGGATCCCTTACTAGTCTACTGATACTAGAAGCTGACTGAGCAGACTGTGTCCATCTCACAAAAGAAGATGTGCCCTGTGATCTGGTATACACTGCTGAGTAGGGAGCAGATATCCTACTCCTCTGCCTATGGTCAAACCTGCCACTGCACCTTTTAGGACCCTTGCTAGGTGCAAGTTCCCTATGCCTCTGAGTCTAACTACTCTGACCACGAGCATTCTTCTCTGACCACGAGCATTCTCCTCTGACTTCATTGCTTCTACCACAAGTTTCTCAAAGTCACTGCTAGTATTTGGACCCATCATAGTGTGAATGTCCTGGTTGAGGCCCTGCTCAAATCGACTATCCATCACTGCCACATATCGCCCTATCTCTAGAACAAAATAGGCTAATGACCTAAACTCAGTCTCATCTGCAACTGTCTTGTTCCCCTGGCGAAGCATGTAACTCAGGCCTCTTATTGTTATGAAAGTTTGGTGGAAAATATCGAACTCTCTCTCAAACTCCTCCCAAGTGGGCTGGCTCCCATATCTGTTCCTGACTGTACTCCACCAAGTGGCAGCATCAATCTTAAGTAATCGGGTAGCCAAAGTTACTCTGTCCTCAACATAAACCCTCAAGTCCTGAGCAGTGAGAGCAACCTTGTCTTTCCACATCTTTGCCACCATATCATCACTAGTTCCATAAAAACTCTCACAACCCAAATGTCTGGCCTCCTTCAGTAACTTAGACACCTGTAGTGGCAATCTGGCACCCTGTACCTCAACTGGTTGAACCCTAGGCTATACCTCTAGCTCTGCAATAACCTCTGGCTGAGCTGGTGCCTACTGTCTCTGCATCTGTAGCTGCTGAACTACTGTGGCCTGCATCATCTGTTTTGTCTACTGCATCTGATCGAAAGTTGCCTGAAGAGTGGCTAACATCTTAAGTAGGGCAGGGTCTTGAGCTATAGGTGCTGCCTGGCGTGCCTGTGTCCCCTATGCTGCTTGTGGCTGTTGTACTTCAGCTACTGGTCCATGAGCATCAGACTTCTCATCTGCATTAACTACTTGAGCACTACCTACTCGGCCTACTCAGCCTCTAGTAGCATGACAAGCTCTGCCACGGACCATCTTTATAAACTGGACACATAGTCATATACTAGGCCCTAAGAACAGAACAAGACTACTTGACGCAACTCTATGCTGGACCATGCATGTGCAATGTGAGTGTGATGCATTTTCAAAATATGCCATTTTAAAAAAAATTTGAAAACATTGCACACATAAACAACCATGCTTCACTACCAATCTTGTGAGGACCCGAACCCGGTAATTGGGCTTCTCACTGCCGTGCAGTCCCAATTGGCCCAACTCGTGGCCCAATCGAAATGACACAAGGCTTACTCTCAAAACAAATTTACAAAATATATAAAAATAAATATAAATTTGAAACTTTTCATTTTCTTTAAAAAGGAGCATGTATTTAAACGAAAACCTCGACACAATATAATAAGTCACGGAGTACAATCACAAATAGCGGAAGTCTTAATCTCACACACAGCAGGCCACACAGCCCCAAACATACTTCATCAAAATAAGTCCAATCAACTCAAGCTCAAGCACAACAAAACATGCCCAAGGCATCATACTCATATATCATAGGCTCAAAAGACCTTGACTTTGACTTTGATTCTTTTTTTTTTTAAAAAAAATTCTCAAAATCTGAAATAATTATGAAATGACTCACATATGCCTCAAATGGGCCAAAATAAAATTTAAAAGCTCAAAATATGAAAATTAGGCCTTTAAAACGTAATTAGGCTCGAGAAACAAAAATCGGACCCACCAAAGGTAAGTCAGCACAAAGACCTCTGGCCACTCAAAACAGGCCTTTAAATTTCATACGCGGGTCAAAGTAGAAATTGGTATATCCGTTGGACTCAAGCCTCGAACAATACACCAACGACATGACGTTCAAGACATCCTAAACTCGACAGATAAGCTCTGTGACTATGTCCAGGTCACTCGGTCAAAAGGTCAACTTTGACGGTCAATTGGTCAACTCAATCAAACCGACCAATCCGAAAAATCTGACTGAATCCGAGTGCTGACTAGACTCTCAAAAAGACGGGATCTCACACCAACCTTGGATTGATTATTGAATTATGTGATACCCTTAGATGTATAGGGATGATCTGATGTTGTTTGGGAGTTGTTTGTTTAAGATTTCTGTAGATCTTATGATGTTGTGACCCTACTGAGATTCTTGTAATCTCATCCTATTGTTTTTACCAATTTTTCAGGCATAGGTACATTTGTTGTTTATGGTACCAGTGTGTGAGAATTAAGGCTGCACGGCGGGACGATATCGAATCACATTTGCATATTTTTGTCTCCTTGGCTACTTGCGCATACAATATGATCATTGATTGGACTATTTTTTTCTGGTTTCTCAAGTTTCCTCCTTTGCTTGTTGTTTCCGAACTATGTTGGGGGTTATTTGCTCGATATTTGGATCCCTATGGGACTTGATTGTTATGGATTCATTGATTAAATTTAAAGACTTCTGCATATATTTTATTCACATGATATGGTACCAGAATATTTGTCTAATATTATGCTCCAAACTTCAAAATCCTAAAGTAATTAACATGCTAAAATCAAAACTAAATGGTTAAGCCTTGTGGAATTCAGATAAGTCTTGGTACGGACTTGTTTGGGTTTCACGGCGGTAAGGGTCCCATTAGGAGAAAATTTTTGAATATAGGATTCGGGTTCTTACAATTTCAAACCAAGTTTTTTTATCATAATATTATTTTATGTATTAGCCCCTAAGTGAGTGGGTGTGTGCCCATTGTCACGGGATCATTACTCTCTTCCCAAAAGACGCGTCTGGTGGGATGTGCAGCACCCACGCTTATAAGCCCAACGATCACTTAGTTCCCATCCGATGTGGGATCAGCCACCCTGCCTACTCCTCTTGGGCCTACAGGCGTGACATACTCTCCCCACCAAGCCCAACGACGCCTTCATCGTTGACTTGGGCCACCCTGCCTACTCCACTGGGCCTACAGGCGTGGACATTGAACTGGGGCCCGGTTTGGCTCCGCTACCACTTGTCACGGGGTCATTACTCTCTTCCCAAAAGACGCGTCTGGTGGGATGTGCAGCACCCACGTTTATAAGCCCAACGATCACCCAGTTCCCATCCGATATGGGATCAGCCACCCTGCCTACCCCTCTTGGGCCTACAGGCGAGTCAGCATGTTTCTTCCTACAAACACAAAAACAACAAAACAGGTTAGCATATAACAAATCTTAATTCCTAAACCATGTTCCGCTATCAAACCTGTAAGGATCCGAATTCCAACCTATTAGGACCCTTACCGCAATAAAATCCAAATGAACCCAACCTATGGACCTATCTGAATCTCAGAAGGCTTATCCATCTAGATCTGATTTTTAATAGACTTATTCTTAATGTCTTTGATGGTTGGAGCATGATAATAGAGATATATTCTGGCAATAAACGGAGTGATTAAAGCATCAGCGGAAGTCTTTATAATTTAACAAAGGTACCACAACACACAAGTCCCACAGGGATCTCAAAATCCAGCAAGTATATCCCTAGTAAATTTTGGTAACCAGCAAACAAAGGTGGCATTCAAAAATCTATAAATTAGCCCAATTGAATATCATGTTATATGCGTAAGTAATCAAGGAAAAAGATATGCAAATGTTATTCGATATCGCCTCGCTATGCAGCCTTGATCTCACAAAATGGTACCACAAACGGTGAATGTACCTAAGCTTGTAAAATGGTGAAAACAGTAGGATAAGATTACAAGAATCTCAGTAACGTCACAACATCATAAGATCTACAGAAATCTTAAACAAACATCTCCCAAACATCATTAGATCAGCCTATACAACTAAAGGATATCACGCAAGCATTCAAACATTCAAAGGTGTAGGGCCAAAACTAAGGATGAGGGTGGACAACAAACACTTCCGAGATTCAGAAGTACACAGGCAGGAAAAACTCATAAATCATCTCAGCAATAGGAAAAAGGCATCCCTTTCCACCTGTGTTGTCCAAGGCTTCATTGCACAAAGGGTAAAGGTTAGCACACAAGCTAATAAGCAAGCCTATTCATCTTGCCAGCACCTAAGACAAGGCCTCTAGCTAGCACATAGGACTAGGCATCCTAACCAGCATAAGGGCATCTTGCCAGCACACAAGACAAGGCATCTAGCCAGCACATGGGACTAGGCATCCAGCGTACGCAAGCTGAGAATTGCCACCCACACAACTCCCATACTAGTAACAACCTCTCCTCTCCCAAGAAGCATCAGCTCTTTCCCAGAATGTCCACGAGAAAAGAATCCTGACACACAAGCAAGTACAAGGCACAATACCACAATAGGGTATCATCAATCATGTCAGAACACAATCAGCATGTCTAATACTCAAAGCACATGCAAATTAGGCGCTCACAATCAGCATGTCTAAGTAAGCCTCAAATCAATCTGCAACTCATGCATAAACAAACAATAAGCACATGCACCGAATTTAACAAGCAATCAACTAGGATCTCTGGAGCAACCGATCAGGCATAGATCCTACCTCTCTTGTCTCTGAACAAGAAGTTGTTCCTTTGCTTTTATTCAAGGGATTCAGACTACCTATAATATCATAAGGCAAAGACAAAACCAAACTAAGCATGTATACCCAATAATCAAGTAGATATCCTATTTCCTTACCAATTCCACTCACTGAACCTATCAGAAATCAGTGATCAAATGGCGCAGGTGCCTCACCCTTGGATGTGTGATGTGATAGCCAAGAACTTAACAAGAGTCAACCTGAATTACCACCTCAATCAACTATATAAATTTTGGCACTAAGATAGGGTTCACAAGGCAATTACGAAAGGCTAGATAAGGGAAGATAATCATTAAAATTAAATTCTGAAATTATCCTTCCTTAATTTTAGGAATTTTATCACCTAAGGTAAGATTGAACCATTAAGGAAATAAACCAAAGGGAAACGAAACCAGAAATGAATATTAAACCTTCAATACCAATTTCGGTCATCATGCATCCTTTTTTTTAGGGGCAAAATAGTCATTTCATTTGTAGTGGCTTATGGTGAAATGATGCACAATCGCAGCAAACCAACTTTCTTCTTCACGAACAAGATAAGTGCTCCCCAAGGTGACACACTGGGTCGGATAAAACCACGATCAAGCAAATCTTCCAATTGTGTCTTCAGTTCCTTCATTTCTACATATGATACAGAGGAATGAAAATCGGATTCGTACTAGGCATTAGCTCAATGTTGGATTCCATTTCTCTTGCTGGGGGCAAACCGGTTATGTCTTCTGGAAACACATCTAGAAATTCACGAACCACTAGAACATAATCTATATCTGAGGATTCTTTAGAAACACAATTCACATGCGTGAGGTATGTAGTATATCCTTTGCTAACCAATCGTTTTGCATCGAGCCAGGAAATCATGAAAGTTAGAACAACTTGCCTATCACTTTCAATGTAGTACTCGGAACCATCAGGAAAAGTGAACCACACACGCTTGGTGAAACACTCCGTTCGGGCTTGATACTTCGCCAAACAATCCATGCCTAAGATAACATCCAGTTATCAGATGTCCAATGGAATCAGATCCACTTCAAGTACATTCGGACCCATATATACAGCACAATCGACATAGACTAGATCAAAAATCAGTTGCTCTCCCAAAGGGGTCAGAATCGTAATAGGAGGAAAGAAGGGAGACAAAGGCCAATCCGTGCTAAGTGCTATCCTTGGACTTACAAATGACCTGTTTGCTTCGGGATCTAACAACACTTAAAGATTTTTAGAAAAGACTGAAATAGTACCTATTACCATATCAGGGCTAGCCTCGGCATCAGTCAGGGCAAATAGCCTTGTTGGTCTGGGTTATGTCTCACTTGTAGATCCATTGGGTGGTCCTCCCAGTGCGTGTGCTGGTCGTTTGGCAGGATTAGCATACCCACCTTGATTGGCATTTGGTACGCCTATGATACATCTTGGTTTGGGATAGTCCCTCTGAACATGGCTCATCTTGCCACCATTATAACATCGAGGTGTCTGCAAATTCAATGTAGACCCATTAGAATTCAGACCATAAATGTTATTCCAGTTGTTACCTCCATTGATATTTCTTTTCAGAGGGTAGGACCTCAAAGAATAGGGTCTCGTATGCCAATTGAACTTTGAATCACGCCTGAAGGATCCGTCACTAGTTGCTGCGGACGGCTTCCATGTTTGCACTACCTTTTCGGCATCAACTGTGGCAATGATTAATTCTTGCAGATTTTATATCGGAGTCGTACCAATGATGGTTTTGAGCTCGGTACTCAGCCCATCCTGAAATGGTCTCGCAAGTTGGTGCGGTGAGCAATCCTCCTCAGGTGAAAATCGGGATAGCTCCCTTAATGCCTTCTCATATTCCAGCACCGAACGGGTGCCTTGCTTAAACTTATAGAAAGCTTGTCACTGCTCAGTTTTATGGAATCTTGTATAAAACCTCTTGTCAAACTCATATCGAAACTCCTCCCAAGTAGGAAAACGATCTCTGAACCGTAAACTCATGGCTGTCCACCATGCGAGGGCTTCCCCCTCAAGTAAGGAAGTTGCGATGGCAACCTTGTCATCGTCAAAGATTAGCAAAAACAAGGACACATGACAAAGTGTCCATCCATTCACGAGCTGCAGCAGCACCAGCTGAAACATTGAAATCTTTACATCCCAGTTGACGAGCTTCCTTCAGAAACTTCGTAATAACAACGAGGAGTCTCTCGGCTTCCTTAGGATAAGCCGGTTGAGCTAGCTCAAGTGGAGGAACAAGATATTCCTTAGATGTGGGTGAAGGAGCATTCTAAAATTGCATCTTGATACGTTGCTGATTTGCAGTAATTCCTTGTAATACGTTTAAGATTTGTGCCATCATAGGATCGATTGCTGGTGAGGCTAGTGCCTCAGGTTGGTTTTTGGGCTTAGCTTGCCCTCCCTACTCAATTTGTGCCTCGGGTTCATTCTGCTCTATAGGTTGCTATTCGGCCTGAATCCCATACCTACCCTGCAATCTCTGGTCGCATTAATCCTTGCCATATTATATGAACACACAATTGTTACCCAACACAACCAAAATACGAATACTAAGAAAAGAAGTGGTACCTGGTTGAGAGGCGTACACTAGGCAATATGCATATGCTGGAAAAAAAAAACACATATGCTCACAAATATAGAAGTTTTGGAAATCACATGCACAGATGCAAATTCACACTCGATAACTACACTAACACACTCAAGCACTCGGCAACAAACACCAAAGCATTCGGCAATCATGGACTCACACAAATCGTTCTTGGTAGTACCCTTAGTGTGAAACCCCGAATTTTGAGTCCTAGAAGTCCAAAAGCCAGTGCAGGTGAAAAGATGATTTTTCCCCTGAAAGAAAGGATGTGTGATGACCGAAATTGGTAAGAGTGGTATGGTAGTTAATTCTGGTATAAATTCTGTGACGACCCCAATTCCTAACTATTATTATGTGCTTCAATTAAGGTAATCACCGCCTTGAAACCCAAATAAGCCTAAATGACACTTAGGACCTATTTAAATCTCATCAGGCTTACCATTATCTTTCGATTTTTAGCATGTTTATTTTAAAGTTTAACAACAATTGGAGCATGATATTGGACACACATTCTGGTAGCAAACAGAGTGAATAAAATATCAGCGGAATTCTATCGATTAAATCATTGGGTTCATAACACACAAGTCCCATAGGGATCCAATTAACCAGTAAGAAATCCTCCAACATATTTCAGAAATATTAAGCAAAAGGAGGGTTCTTAAAATAAACCAGAATGTAGCCGAATCATTCATGTTATATGTGCAAGTAAACAAGTATGTAAATGTGATGCGATATCGCCCCGCCATGCAGCCTTGATCTCACACATTGGTACCACGGACAGTGGATGTACCTAAGCCTGAAAAATGGTAAAAATAACGGTATGAGATTACAAGAATCTCAGTAGGGTCACAACATTATAAGATCTGCAGAAATCCTAAACACAAATCTCCCAATTCACATTAGATCATTCCTAAACAACTAAAGGGGATCACACAATTCAAGAATCAATTAAAAAAAGGTTAGGTCCGAATTTATGGTTGAGGGAGGACTACAAACACTTCCGAAAAATCAGAAGTACACAGGCAGGTAGAACTCATGAGATTACTGTTAGCATGATCCTCTTCCGATTTTGAGTAAATCAGAATGTCGTCGATGAAGACTGTCACAAATTTATCCAAGAATTCGCAGAACACACGATTCATCAAGTCCATAAACACAGTTGGTGTATTGGTCAAGCCGAATGGCATAACCAGAAATTCGTAGTGGTCGTATCGCAATCTGAACGCGGTCTTCGGAATATCAGTATCATGAACTCTCAATTAATGGTATCCAGATATGAGATCGATCTTCGAGAATACGGCTACACCCTGGAGTTGGTCGAACAAATCGTCGATGCGTGGCAAAGGCTATTTGTTTTTCACAGTCACACGATTCAGCTGCCGATAATCGATGCATAATCGCAGCGAACCGTCTTTCTTTTTCACGAATAGAACAGGTGCTCCCCAAGGTGACACACTAGGTCGGATAAAACCACGATCTAGCTAATCTTCCAATTGCGTTTTTAGTTCCTTTATTTCCACAGGAGCCATCCGATACGGAGGAATGGAAATCAGATTCGTACCAGGAATTAGCTCAATACCGAATTCCACTTCCCTTGCTGGTGGTAGACCGGCTATGTCTTCTGGAAATACTTTTGGAAATTCGCGAACCACTGGAATAGAAGCCAGATCTGAGGATTCTTTAGAAATATCATGTACGTGCGCGAGGTACGTTGTACATCCTTTGTTGATTAATTGCTTCGCCTTAAGCTAGGAAATCATGCAAGTTGGAATAACTTGCTTATCACCTTCAAAACAGTATTCAGCCCCATCAGGAAAAGTGAACCACACATGCTTGGTAAAACACTCCATACGGGCTTGATATTTCACCAGACAATCCATGCCTAAGATCACATCCAGCTCTCTGATGTCTAATGGAATCAGATCCACTTCCAATACATTCGGTCCCATATATACAGCACAGTCGATGTAGACTAGATCGCAAATCAGTTGCTCTCCCTGTTTAATATGTGCATAAGGTTCATTCTGCCCTATGGGTTGCTGTTCAGCCTGAACCCTATACCTACCCCGTCGATCCCTTTGTTCACTAGGCATTGCCATACTATATAAGCATATGATTATTACTTATACATAACTAAATATGATACTAGGAAAAGAAGTGGTACCTGGTGGAGAGGCGTGCACCGGACGATACGCATATACTAGAAAGCAACATACAAATTTTCGGAAATCACATGCACACATACAAAGGTATTCTCGGAAATTACATCAACACTCATATATATACTCTTAGAAATCATCATCAAACATTAAGCAAGCATGGTTTCACACAACATCCATATTTGGCAATACAGACCAGCAATCACAAACATATACATTCAGCAATACAGGAGTCAAATAGGGACACTCGGCAGCATGCATAAATCAACACACACATTCTCAGCAATGATAAAAAAACACAGCAAACACTCACCGAAACATATCATGGCATACCAGGCATAAGAACATACACGAACAAATATCACATCAGATTATCATTCTCATCATTTAAATCTTACAAATCAATCACATTTTAGCATTAGTTCACTTTCGGTACTAGCCCCTAAGTGAGTGAGTGTGTGCTCATATTCTTACCTACAATTACCAAAATCAACAAATAAGTTAGCATATAACAAATTATATTCCCTAAACCATGCTCCGCTACCAAACCTGTGACGACCCCAATTCCTATGTATTACTAATTGCTTCGATTAAGGTCATCACCGCCGTGAAACCCAAATAAACCCAAATGACACCTAAGACCTATCTGAATCTCACCAGGCTTACCATTAACTTTCGATTTTTATAGCATGTTTATTTTAATATTTAACAACAATTGGAGCATGATATTGGAAAAATATTATGGTAACATACGGAGTAAATAAAACATCAACGGAAGTCTTTAGATTAAATCATTGGGTTCATAATACACAAGTCCCAAAGGGATCCAAACAATCAGCAAGAAAACCTCAAACATATTTCGGAAATAGCAAGCAAAGGAGGGATCTGAAAATAAACCAGAAAGTAGCCCAATCATTCATGTTATATGCGCAAGTAAACAAGTATTCAAATGTGATGCGATATCGCCCCGCCGTGCAGCCTTGATCTCACACACTGGTACCACGGACAGTGGATGTACCTAAGCCTGAAAAATGATAAAAACAACGGTATAAGATTACAAGAATCTCAGTAGGGTGGCAGCATCATAAAACCTGCAGAAATCCTAAACACAAATCTCCCAATTCACATTAGATCATTCCTAAACAACTAAAGGGGATCACGCAATTCAAGAATCAATTAGAAAGAGGTTAAGTCTGAATCTATGGTTGAGGGAGGACTACAAACACTTCCGAAAAATTAAAAGTACACAGGCAGGTAGAACTCATCAAATTACTCTCAGCAATGAAAAAAAAAAGGCCATCCCCTTCCACCTGTGTTATCCATGGCTTACTGCACAAAGGGTAGATGGTTAACACACAAACTAATCAGTAAGCCTATTCATCTTGCCTCACACGGGCAAGTCGTCTTGCTACACACGGAAAAATCTTCCCAAGCCACACATGGACTAAGACATCCCAAACCTCGCAAGGATAAGGGCTTCCTGCCTCGCAAGGACAGGGTTCCGGCCTCGCAACTCCCATACCAGTAGGAACCTCTCCTTTCCCTAGGAGCATCAGCGCTTACCCTGAATGGCTACCAGAAAGGATCCTGACACACAAACACATACAAGCACACACAGGCAAGTACAAAGCAATAATACCACAATAGGGTGTCTTTAATCATGTCAGAACACAATTAGCATATTCAATTCATATAACATATGCAACCCAGGCACTCAATACCTAACTCAGGGATTTTTTATAGCCTATGAGATCCATATCTCACTCCAAATTTCATACTCTCACTCTATAATCCAATTGCATGCAATAAAACAAGGGCAAGTAACAAACACATCAAGAAAATAACAGGGGTCTCTGGAGAAACCGATGAGGCGTAGGCAGGCCAGGCAGCACAGGACACTCTCGCAGCCCAAATGTCTCACCTCCTTCAATAACTTGGACACTTGGACAAGTAATCTGGCACCCTGTGCCTCCACTTGCTGAATTTTGGGCTCAGGTTGTACCTCAAACTCTACTGTAACCTCCGGCTGTACTGGTACGTGAGCCTGTACCTGTGGCTGCACCCGTGGCTGCTGAG
This sequence comes from Passiflora organensis, assembly GCA_019739055.1. Taxonomy (NCBI): domain Eukaryota; kingdom Viridiplantae; phylum Streptophyta; class Magnoliopsida; order Malpighiales; family Passifloraceae; genus Passiflora; species Passiflora organensis. The sequence goes on from JAEPBF010000146.1 coordinate 141,872, forward strand.
CTACTCCACCCTGTACTAACTACTATAGTGTGGCCTGAATATCTGCCAACATTTGAATTAGAATAGGGTCCTGTGCTGCCTGGCCTTCATGTGCCCTCGATGAAACCTGTGTTGCCTGGCCTGCCTACACCTCATCGGTTTTTCCAAAGAACCTTGTTATTTTCTTGACGTTTTTGGTATCAGCCCTTGTTGTATTACATACAATTTGATTATAGGGTGAGAATATTAATTTCGGATTGAGATATGGAACTCATAAGCTATATCGAACCCCTGAGATAGGTATTGAATGCCTGAGTTGCATATGTTATGTGAATTGAATATGTTGATTGTGTTCTGACATGATTGAGGATACCCTGTTGTGGTATTATACTTTGTACTTGCTTGTGTGTGCTTGTATATTTTTGTATGTCAGGATCTTTTTCCGGTGGCCATTTGGGGTTAGCACTGATGCTGCTAGGGAGAGGAGAGGTTCTTACTGGTAGGGGAGTTGTATGGGTGGCAAACCCTAGCATGTGCGCGCTGGATGTCTGGTGCTTGTGTGGCCGGAACCCTGCCCTTGTGTGGCAGGAAGACCTTATCCTTGTATAGTTTAGGATGCTATAGTCCGTGTGTGGCTTGGGAAGACTTGTCCTTGTGTGGCAAGACGTCTTGTCTTTGTGTGGCAAGATGAATAGGCTTACTGATTAGCTTGTGTGTTAACCGTTTACCCTTTGTGCAGTAAGCCTTTGACAACACAGGTGGAAGGGGATGACCTTTCTTCTTCATTGCCGAGAGCAATCTGATGAGTTCCACCTGCCTGTGTATTTCTGATTTTTTTCGGAAGTAATTGTAGTCCTCCCTCAACCATAGATTTGGTCCTAACCCTTTTTGATTGGTTCTTGAATTGCATGATCCCCTTTAGTTGTTTAGGAATGATCTAATGTAAAATAAGAGATTTGTGTTTAGGGTTTCTATAGAACTTATGGTGCTGTGACCCTACTGAGATTCTTGTAATCTCATACCGTTGTTTTACTATTATTCAGGCTTAGGCAATCGACTGTCCATGGTACCAATGTGTGAGATCAAAGCTGCACGGTGGGGCGATATCGCATCACATTTTTATACTTTTTCCTTGTTTACTTGCGCATATAACATGAATGATTGGGGTACTTTCTGTTTTATTTTAAGATCCCTCCTTTGCATGCTATTTCTGAAATATGTTGGAAGATTTCTTGCTGGTTATTTGGATCACTATGGGACTTGTGTGTTTTGAACCCAATGATTTAATCTAAAGACTTCCGCTGATGTTTTATTCACTCCATATGTTACCAGAATATTTGTCCAATATCATGCTTTAATTGTTGTTAAACATTAAAATAAATATGCTAAAATTCGAAAGTTAATGGTAAGCCTGGTGAGATTCAAATAGGTCCTAGATGTCATTTGTGCTTATTTGGGTTTCACGGAAGTGATGACCTTAATCGGAGCAAATAGTAATAGTTAGGAATTGGGGTCGTCACAGGTTTGGTAGCGGAGCATGGTTTAGGGAATATAATTTGTTATATGCTAAGTTATTTGTTGATTTTGGTGTTTGTAGGTAAGGACAAGCGCACACACTAACTCACTTAGGGGCTAATACCGAAAATGAACTAATGCTAAAATGGGATTGATTTGTAAGATTTAAATGATAATCTGATGTGTTGTTTGTTCGTGTGTGTTCTTATGCCTGGTATGCCATGATATGTTTCTATGAGTGTTTGTTGTGTTTCTTATCATTGCTGAGAATGTGTGTATTGATTTATGCATGATGCTGAGTGTCCCTATTTGACTCCTATATTGCTAAATGTATATGTATGTGATTGCTGGTATGTATTGCCGAATATGGATGTTGTGTGAAACCATGCTTTCTTAATGTTTGATGATGATTTCTGAGATTATATATATATGAGCATTGATGTAATTGCTGAGAATACCTTTGCATATGTGCATGTGATATCCCAAAATTTGTATGTTGCTTTCCAGTATATGCATATCGTCCGGTGCACGCCTCTCCACCAGGTACCACTTCTGTTTATCATATTTAGTTATGTGTAAGTAACAATCGTATGCTTATATAGTATGGCAATGCCGAGTGAACAAAGGGATCGATGGGGTAGGTATGGGGTTCAGGCTGAACAGCAACCCATAGGGCAGAATGAACCTGATGCACATATTGAGCAGGGAGAGCAACTGATATGCGATCTAGTCTACATCGGCTGTGCTGTGCGTATGGGTTCGAATGTACTTGAAGTGGATCTGATTCCATTAGACATCCGAGAGCTGGATGTGATCTTAAGCATGGACTCTCTGGCGAAATATCAAGCCCGTATGGAGTGTTTTAATCAACAAAGAATGTACAGTGTACCTCGCGCACGTACTTGATATTTCTAAAGAATCCTCGGATTTGGCTTCTGTTCCAGTGGTTCGCGAATATCCAGAAATATTTCCAGAAGACATAGCTGGTCTACCACCGGCAAGGGAAGTGGAATTCGATATTGAGCTAATGCCTGGTACGAATCAGATTTCCATTCCTCCGTATCGTATGGCTCTTGCAGAAATGAAAGAACTAAAAACGCAATTGGAAGATTTGCTGGATAGTGGTTTTATCTAACCTAGTGTGTCACCTTGGGGAGCACCTGTTCTGTTCGTGGAAAAAAAAGACGATTCGTTGCGATTATGCATCGATTATCGGCAGCTGAATCGTGTGACTGTGAAAAACAAATACCCTTTGCCGCACATCGACGATTTGTTCGACAAACTTCAGTGTTCAGCAGTATTCTCTAAGATCGATCTTAAAGAATGGCAGGAAGTCCTTATCCTTGTGTGGTTTGGGATGCCCAAGTCCGTGTGTGGCTTGGGAAGACTTGTCCTTGTGTGGAAAGACGACTGAACCCTGTCCTTGTGTGGCAGGAAGCTCTTATCCTTGTGTGGTTTTGGATGCCCAAGTCCGTGTGTTTCTTGGGAAGACTTGTCCTTGTGTGGCAAGACGACTTACTAGGCTTACTGATTAGCTTGTGTGTTAACCGTTTACCCTTTGTGCAGTAAGCCTTGGACAACATAGGTGGAAGGGGATGGCCTTTCTTCTTCATTGCCGAGAGAAACCTAATGAGTTCCACCTACCTGTGTACTTCTTATACTTTCGGAAGTGTTTGTAGTCCTCCCTCAACCATAGATTCAGCCCTAACCCCTTTCTGAATGATTCTTGAATTGCGTGATCCCCTTTAGTTGTTTAGGAATGATCTAATGTGAATTGGGAGATTTATGTTTAAGGTTTCTGAAGATCTTATAATGTTGTGACCCTACTGAGATTCTTCTAATCTCACACCGTTGTTTTTACCATTTTAGGCTTAGGTACATCCACTGTCCGTGGTACCAGTGTGTGAGATTAAGGCTGCATAACGGGGCGATATCGCATCACATTTGCATACTTCTTCCTTATTTACTTGCACATATAACATGAATGATTAGGCTACTTTCTGGTTTATTTTCAGATCCCTCCTTTACTTGCTATTTCCGAAATATGTTGGAGGTTTTCTTTCTGATTGTTTGGATCCCTATGGGACTTGTGTGTTATGAACCCAATGATTTAATCTAAAGACTTCCGCTGATGTTTTATTTACTCCGTATGTTACCAGAATATTTGTCCAATATCATGCTCCAATTGTTGTTAAACATTAAAATAAATATACTATAAAAATCGGAAGTTAATGGTAAGCATGGTGAGATTCAGATAGGTCCGAGGTGTCATTTGGGCGTATTTGGGTTTCACGGCCGTGATGACCTTAATCAGAGCAAATAGTAATAGTTAGGAATTGGGGTCGTCACACTTAGGGATCAAATTATCATGCAAAAGCACACATAAGCATTCGGTATTAGCAAAGAAAAACACAGCAAAACACATCAAATCATACAATGTATAAAAACATACTTAACCACACAGCAAACTAGACAATCATACATATCATTTAAATATTTCAAACCAAGTTTTTTTAGCATGAGTTTATTTTCTGTATTAGCCCCTAAGTGAGTAGGTGCATGTGCATGTTTCCTCCTATAAACACCAAACCAACGAAACAGGTTAGCATATAACAAATCATATTTCCCAAACCATATTCCGCTACCAAACCTGTAAGGACCCGAATTCCAACCTATTAGGAGCCTTACCGCCGTGAAATCCAAAATAAGCCAACGTATGGACCTATCTGAATCTCACAAGGCTTATCCATCTAGTTACAATTTTTAAGAGGTTTATTCTTTATGCTTTTAATGGTTGGAGCATGATAATGGACATACATTCTAGCAATAAATGGAGAGATTAAAACATCAATGGAAGTCTTTATAATTTAACAAAGGTACCACAATACACAAGTCCCCTAGGATCTCAAAATCCAGCAAGTATACCCCCAATAAATTTTGGTGACCAGAAAACAAAAGAGGCATTTAAAAATCTTGAAAGAAGCCCAATTGAACTTCATCTTATATACGCAAGTAATCAAGGAAACAGGTATGCAAATGTAGTGCGATATCGTCCCGCAGTGCAGCCTTGATCGCACACACTGGTACCACAAACAACGAATGTATCTAAGCCTGAAAAATGGTGAAAATAACAAAATGAGATTACAATAATCTCAAGAGGGTCACAATATCATAAAATCTGCAGAAATCTTAGGCAAACATCTCCCAAACATCATTAGATTAACCTATACAACTAAAGGATATCACGCAAGCATTCAAACATCCAAAGGTGTAGGGCTGAAACTAAGACTGAGGATGGACTACAAAAATTTCCAAGAATCATAAGTACACAGTCAGGAAAATCTCATCAATCATCTCGGCAATAGTAAAAGGCTTCCCCTTCCACCTGTGTTGTCCAAGGCTTCGTTACACAAAGGGTAAAGGTTAACACACAAGCTAATCAGCAAGCCTATTCATCTTGCCAGCACACAGGACAAGGCATCTAGCTAGCACACAAGACTAGGCATCCTAACCAGCAAATAGGATTAGAGCATCCAAATCACACAAGGATAAGGACATCTTGCCAACACTCAGGGCAAGGCATCTAACCAGCACACAGGATTATACATCTAGCGTGCGCAAGCTTGGGATTGCCACCTTTCGTTACACAAAGGGTAAAGGTTAACACACAAGCTAATCAGCAAGCCTATTCATCTTGCCAGCACACAGGACAAGGCATCTAGCTAGCAGACAAGACTAGGCATCCTAACCAGAAAATAGGATTAGAGCATCCAAATCACACAAGGATAAGGACATCTTGCCAACACTCAAGGCAAGGCACCTAACCAGCACACAGGATTATACATCTAGCGTGCGCAAGCTGGGGATTGCCACCCATACAACTCCCACACCAGTAAAAACCTCTCTTCTCCCAAGAAGCATCAGCGTTTACCCCAAATGGCCACTGGAAAAGAATCCTGATACACAAGCCCGTACATGCACGCACAAGCAAGTACAAGGCACAATACCATAACAGGGTATCATCAATCATGTCAGAACACAATCAGCATGTTTAATACTCAAAACACATGCAAATTAGGCACACACAACCTATATCAAGGGTTCGGTATAGCCTAAGTAAGCTTCAAATCAGTCCGCAACTAATACATACACTATCTCACCTATTTGCATACAAACAATAAGCACATGCACCAAATTTAACAAGCAATCAACAAGGATCTCTGGAGAAAACTAATGAGGCACAGATCCTACCTCTCTTGTCTCTGAACAAGAAACTATTCCTTTTCCTTTATTCAAGGGATCCAGGCCACCTATAATAACTTAAGGCAAAGACAAAACCAAACTAAGTATGCATACCCAATAATCAAGTAGATATCCTATTTCCTGACCAATTCCACTCATCGAACCTATCAAAAACCAGTAATCAGATGTCACAGGTGCCTCCCCCTTGGATGTGTGATGTGATAGCTAAGAACTTAACAAGATTCAACCTGAATTACCACCCCAATTAACTATACAAATTTCGACACTAAGATAAGGTTCAAAAGGCAATTGCAATTTCAAGATTACAAAGTATAGAGGCTGCAATTTCATGATTAAAAAGAAGGATTAGGTGTTAATAAAACATACAATCAAAAGGAACAAGATCAGAAACCAATAGGTTAATCAATTGATCAAAATTGACAACAATATAGCAAAGGTTAGGGTATGTTGATTTCATGTATAGGGACAATTCAAAGGATGAATTCATGATATTATAACATTAATGGATGCCAAACAATCATACCAACAAAAGGAACAACAACAGAAACCAATTGAAGGAAGAATTACACAATTTTGACACTAAACCTTATAAATTATGATTAAGATTTTGACAAGGAATAACTAACCTTCTGATGATCAAACCAAGATAGCCAAATAAAGGATAAAAATAATTTTCCAACAAGCTATTATTTATAGAAATCTGATAAAGGATAAAAGAGTTATGCTAAGATGAAGGTTGGAAATTTTCGATAGCAATAGGGTAAGGTGTAGGGTTTGATTGCTTGACAATTTTGTGTGTTTTTTGGTGTGTGTGGATAAGTGTAGCCAGCTACTCTTTATGTAAGGTCTAACAAGATTAATTTCCCTACTTAAAATGCTAGATAAGGGAAGATAATTATTAAAATTAAATTCTGGAAATATTCTTCCTTAATTTTAGGAATTTTATCACCTAAGGTAAGATTTAACCAATAAGGAAATGAATCAAAGGGAAATGAAAATAGAAATGAATTCTAATCCTTCAATACCGATTTCGGTCATCACACATCCTTTTCCTCAGGGGAGAAATGGTCATTTCACCTGCACTGGCTTCTGGACTTTTAGGACTCAAAATTCGGGGTCTAACGATTGCTCTTCAAAGAATATGACCTCAAAAGATAAGGTGTAGGAGGTAGATGATCTCCGAATGAATATCAGAATGAATCACCTTTATTTGCTGTAGGAGGTTTCTTGCTTTGCATAGTCTTTTCAGCTTCGATGGCAGCAACGATCAACTTTTTAAAATTATGCACAGGTGTCGTGCCCACAATAGTTTTGAGCTCGGTACTCAGCCCATCTTGGAATAGCCTTGTGAGTTTACAAGGTGTCCGATCCTCTTTTGGTGCAAAATGGGACAGCTCCCACAATTTTTTTTCATACTCTATTGCCAAATGGGTACGCTACTCAAGCTTGTAGAAAGCTTGTCGCTGCTCACTCTTATGGAACAGAGTGTAGAACCTTTCATTAAATTCCCGTTGGAACTCATCCCAAGAAGGTAGATAATCTCCGAATTGCAAACTCACAGGTGTCCACTATGCGAGGGCTTCTCCCTCGAGTAGGAAAATGGCAATGGAAACCTTATCATCATCAGAGAAACGCAGAAATCAGGATACAATACATATGGTATCAAGCCACTCACGAGCTACAATAGCACCTACTGGACTGCTGAAATCCTTGCATCCCAAATGACGGGATTCTTTCAGCAACTTTGTAATGACAATTGGAAATCTTTCGGGTTCTGTACGATAAGCTGGTTGGACAGGTTCAAGTGAAGTCATAGGATCTTCCATAGAAGGTGCGGGTGCAAGAACATTCTGCAATTGGGCTTCCATTTGTTATTGGTTCGCAGCAATTCCTTGCAACATATTCAGTATCTGCGCCATTACGGGATCCATGGCTGGTACAGCTTGTGTTTCAGGTTCATGTTGGTTTTCGGGCTTAGCTTGCTCTCCTTGCTCATTCTATGCAATTAGCTCATTTTGCTAATTCGTTTGCTGTTCGGCTTCAGTTTTATACCTACCCCGATGATCCCTTGGTACATTCTGCCTTGCCATACTAAAAAAAACACACAACGTCACTCAGTACATAACCCAAATACAAAACTAAGGAAACAAAATTGTACCTAGTGGAGAGGTGTACACCGAACGATATGCATATGCTGAAAAACAAAACCCACATGCATACAAGTACATACAAGTCTCAGCATGCATACATACACATAAAGGCACACTTGGCATGTATATAGAACACACACATACATTCGGCACACATGCTTATATACAAGAGTATTCGGCAACACACACATGACATAACAAAGAATCACATTCAACATTCAGCAAAACACATTAGAACACATCACATCATAAAACATACAATTGCATGTGAGAATACACAAAAATATACAGCAAATCACACAATCAATCATGGCATTTAAACACTACAAACCAAGTATTTGACATCACGAAAACTCTCGGCATTAGCATATAAAGGTATGGGTGTGTGCGCATGTACCTTTTTACAAGCACTAATAAAGAAAACATGTTAGCATATAATCAATTATATTTCCTAAACCATGCTCCACTACCAAACCTGTAAGGACCCAAACCCATCCTATCAGGACCCTGACTGTGAGACCCCGACCCTTCCTAGTTTAAATATCCAGGAAGTCTAGGAGCCGATGCAGTTGAAACGACTTTTTTTGCCCCTAAAGAAATGGATGCGTGATGGCCTAAAATGGTTGCTGCCAGATATTTTCTATTTTAATTCTGGTATTTTTATATTAAGTATCCTTAGTTTTATTCTTTATTATCTAAGGTATTAGATAATTCTTCCTTTTAAATAGAATATCTCTTTTAATAGAATTATCTTTATAAATAGAATTATCCTTCTAATAGAATTATTCTTTAATTATCGTTTTATGCTTAAAAGTAGGTTATTATCTCTTAGTTAAATCTTCTTAGACACCTATAAAAGAGTGGTCAGCCTATCCCACCTAAACATACCAAAATCCACATAGAAATTTCGTAATTTATCCTCTTCTTCTCAATTTACGATTTTTGCCTAAATCCTAGTCAAAACTCCTTGATCTTCATCTTGGCATAACACTCTCATCCTTTATCAGATTTCTGAAAATAATAGCTTGTTGGAAAGATATTTCTGTCCTCTTTCCAACCATCTTGTGATTTTCATCTAGAGGTTAGTTTTTATTTATCAAAAATTAAGTCATAATTCAGCAGAATTGCCAAAATCTGCTTGAACTTCAAAATAGCATAACTCTTTCATCGTTTATCGGATTCTTGCAAATAATAGCTTGTTGGAAAGATATTTCCATTCTCTATCCAACCAAGTTGTGTTTTTCATCTAGAGGTTAGTTTTTCTTTGTCGTAATTTAGGTTGTAATTCAGAAGGTTAGGTTTCAAGATTGTGTGATGTTGCCTTCGATTGATTTCTATTATTGTTCCTCTTATTCGTATGATTGTTTAGAATCCATTCATGATGTAATATCATTAATTCATCCTTTGAATCTTCCCTATTCATGAAATCAGCATGCCCTACCTATTTTCTATTGATGCCTATCTTGATCAATTGATTAACCTATTGGATTTTGATCTTGTTTCTTTTGATTGTACATGTTATAAACACCTATTCCTTTCTTAATTTCATGAAATCACAACCCCTAACCTCTCTAATTTTGAAATCGCAAGTTGTCCTATAAACCTTAAGGTGTTGCCGAAATTCATATATTGAATTAGGGTGAATAATCAAGTTGATTCTTACTGAGTTTTTGGCCATCACATCATGAATTTAGGGGAAAGACATTGCTGTATCCGGATCACTGGATTTTGGTAGGTTAAATGCCTTTGGTTTTTAATTAAGTAGTACCGTGGCTTAGTATTTTGTGGTCTTTGCCATGTAATTTTTTAGGAGATTATGATCTTATTGGAAAGGCAAAGGATTGTACCTAATTCAGACACATGAGAGGTAGGATATATGCCTCATCGGGTCCTTTAGTTACCCTATTGTTTGATTGTTTGAACATGATTGAATTCAATTGCCTATTTTGGTTATATGCTTGCGGAATGTGTGATTATGATCATAGAGAATCTCAAAAGTTAATAGGGTAATAGGTTGCCTAATTCGATTATGATTTTGAGGATTGATCTTTGATTTGTATTGTGATTTGACTAAGGATCCTTTGTTGTGATTTATGTATGCGTGCACTATGTGTGTAAACGTGTAAGTGCCTTGTTTGTGCTTTGTTTGAAGGATCCTTTTGTTGCTGGCCATGCGAGGTAAGTATTATTGCTCCTAGGGAGAGGGGAGATGCTTACCAAACCGGGAGGTTTATGGATGGTTATTCCCAGCAAGAGCTCACTGGATGCCTTGTGGGCCAGTTCAAGTCCGAACGTCAGGAAGCCTTGTAGGCCAGTTCAAATCTGGACATCAAGATGCTCAATAGGCCAGTTCGAGTCTAGATGTTAGGATGCCCTGTTTGAGAGTGACAGGATGACTTGTATGCACTGCTGTAAGAGTGCTCCTAGGCCAGTTCGAGTCTGGATGTCGAAGAAAACAAAAAGGCTTGCTGTAATACTGATTGTCTAACCATTTTACCCTTTTTGCAGCATAGCCTTGGACAACATGGCCAGATGGGGACAAACCTTGGTTTTGAAAATCAGATTATATATAGGTTGCCTGTGTGCTTCTGAAAAAGAAATATTTTCAGTCTTTCCCCTTGTTTTCTACTAATTTTAGCCTACCCTCATATTGTGTGTGCTTGTGATGATTTCAGCCTCTAATATGTATGTTTGATGCTTGCGGTTTTAATTAGATATCTTAACTAGTTTTAGGTGTTGATCTTTTGGTTATTGGGAGATTTTTGATTGGGAATCCCTAGGACTTATGATGTTATGACCCTACTGAGATTCTTGTAAGCTCATCCCTTATTTTCTCCTCCTTGGCAGGCTTAGGTGTGTGCTTTGTTGCTAGTACCAAAGGTGTGAGATCAAGGTTGCACGGCTGGACGAATTTGCACCCTTTTCTATTGAATGTGCATGCCCTGTCTTTGAATTTGTAAGGATTTGCATTCTGGCTTTCCAATCCCTCTTTCTCTTTTTCTTGCTTCCAAAATATACATGATACTATTGGTTGATGTTTTGAGTTTTCTATGGGACTTGTGTGTTATGTTTCCACTTGTTTTGAGTATTAATATAAGTCTTCTGCTGATGTTTTCTTTCACTCCGTATAAACCAGAAATTCATTAATGTATGAACATGCTCTAACATTTAAATAGCATATAAATCAACCAATAAAATTGATAATTAGGTGACTTGAATCTTGTGGGATTCAAATAAGACCTTGCGAGGGCTTATTTGGGTTTAACGGCAGTAAGGGTCCTAATAGGTGACTTGAACCTTGTGGGATTCAAAAGCTTTATTAAAGTAAGATAGTTACCAGATTTAAATTCTTTAATTATCTTTCCCTATTTTTAGGGATTTTAATTTCTAAGGCAATTATCTAGCTATAAGGATTTAGATTAAAAGGAATTAAAACCAGAATTAACTACCATGCAACACTTACCAATTTCGGCCATCACACATCCTTTCCTTCAGAGGCAAAATCGTCTTTTCACCTGCACTGGCCTCTGGACTTCTAGGACTCAAAATTCGGTCTCATATCCTCCGCTCTTTACAGGAATTTCGTCCTCGAAATTTTAACATAAGTACCTAAGCAAACAGGTAAGGAAATTTTGCACGCATAGATTCCTCAGTCTCCCAAGACTGTTCTTCAATTTGGTCGTTACACCAAACAACTGGTACCATAGGCACGCTTCGACTGCGAAGCTGTCGAACTGACCGATCTAGTATTGCAATTGGCTGTACGGAATAGGATAGGCCTTCAGCAACTTCAACTGGCGGTTCTTTAAGCACATGAGCAGGATCTCGCATATACTTTCTTAACATTGAAATGTGAAATACGTTGTGAATTCTTTCCATATTTGGAGGTAGGGCAAGTCAGTATGCAACAGGGCCGATTCTTTCGACAATGTCATACGGACCAATGTAGTGAGGTGCTAGCTTACCTCGTTACTGAAAATGAAGGACTCCTTTCCATGGGGAGACCTTCAAAAATACTTTGTCACCTACTGCAAATTCCAGCTCCCTTCGTTGTTTGTCGGTGAAATTTTTCTGCCAATCCTGGGCTGTTTTTAGCCTTTGTCGGATCAAGCTTAATTGTTCTGTTGCTTGGTCAACCAATTCCGGATTGTCTAGGTGTCTCTCGCCTACTTCATCCCAGAAAATGGGAGTTCTGCAACGTGTCCCATATAGTGCTTCATAGGGTGCCATACCAATGCTTACATGAAAACTATTGTTCTAAGCAAATTCTGCCAATGGCAGGCAATGATCTCAACCGGTTTGCTGATCCAACATAGTTGCTCGTAGCATGTCTTCGAGTGTCTGAATCATCCTTTCTGATTGACCATCAGTCTGGGGATGAAATGCTGCACTGAAACTCAATCTTGAACCCAGCACATTCTGGAATTTGTCCCAAAATCGTGAAGTGAAACGAGGGTCACGATCTGAAACAATAGAAACTGGTACTCCATGCAATCGAACTGTCAATTTTTCTGGTGTATTTGTCACACGTATAGGAAGAAAGTGTGCAGAATTTTTCAGTCGATCCATGATCACCAAATGACATTGTATCCTCGCTGCGATCTAGGAAAACCTATCACAAAATCCATCGTGATGTGCTCCCATTTCCATTCTGGAATCAGAAGTGATTGAAGTAGACCAGGGGGTCTTTGAAGCTCGATTTTTACTTAATGACATACGAGGCATCAGGCAACAAATTCAGCAATGTGCGTTTCATGTTTGGCCATCAATACTGCTCCTTCAATTCTCGGTACATCTTAGTGCTTCCAGGATGAATAGCGAACTTTTGAACTATGCGCCTCTGATAGAATAAGGTTATGAATATCAACATTTTTTGGAACACATACTCGGTTTCTGAAGACTAGTACTTCATCATCTCGTATTCTGAAATCACAAACTATGGCCTCAACACCATCAGCAAGTTGCTTCCAAATTTCAGTAAATTTCTGATCCTCTAATTGTTGATTTCGGATTTCTTCAATTAAGGTAGGTGCGACTTCGATTCATGCCAACAACGAACAAGAAAAATCAGTGCCAAGCTGCACACGGTTAGCTTTCAATTCCAACATCATCGGCAGGTAATGGGTGCGCATGTAGGCCAAAACTGATGGGGAAGGAGGATGAAACTTTCGGCTCAGGGCATCAGCAACAACATTCGCCTTTCCATGATGATATTTGATGATTAAATTATAGTTTTTAATCAGCTCCACCCATCTTCGTTGTCTCATATTCAATTCTTTTTGCGTGAGGAGGTACTTCAGGATTTTGTGGTCAGTGAAGATTCGGCACGTCTCACTGTATAGGTAATGTTGCCATATTTTTAAGGCAAACACCACGGCTGCAAGTTCCAAATCATGCATAGGGTAGTTGCTCTCGTGCGGTCACAATTGCCGGGAGGCATAGGTGATGACTTTACCATCTTGCATCAATACGCATCCAAGTCCAGAATTTGATGCATCACTGTGAACCATATACTCTTTTCTCAAATAGGTAAGGTAAGGATAGGTGCGGAAACCAACCGATTCTTTAGCTCTTCGAAACTTTGCTGGCATTTCTCGTTCCATACGAACGGCTCACCCTTGCGTGTCAGTTTTTTCAATGGTCCGGCAAGCGATGAAAAATTTTCCACAAAGCGACAGCAGTATCCTGCTAAGCCAAGGAAACTACGAACTTCGAACACACTTCGCGGAGGTTCCCAAGAAATCAAAGCTTCAATCTTCTTTGGATTAACTAACACACCTTGGGCGGAAACAATATGGCCAAGGATCTAACTTCGCATAACCAGAATTCGTATTTTGAGTACTTTGCGAACAACCGTCGATCCTTCAGGATTTTAAGCACAATCCGCAAGTGCATAGCATGATCCTCTTTCGATTTTGAGTAAATCAGAATGTCATCGATGAAGACTATCACAAATTTATCTAGAATTCACGGAACACACGATTCATCAAGTTCACAAACACAGCTAGTGCATTGGTTAAGCCGAATGGCATAACCAGAAATTCGTAGTGGCCGTATAGCGATCTGAACATGGTCTTCGTAATATCAGCATCGCGAACTCTAAATTGATGTTATCCAGATCTGAGATCGATCTTAGAGAATACAGCTGCACCCTGGAGTTGGTCGAAGAAATCGTCGATGCGCGGGAAAGGGTATTTGTCCTTCACGGTTACACGATTCAGCTGCCGATAATTGATGCACAATTGCAGCGAACCATCTTTCTTTTTCACGAACAGAACAGGTGCTCCCCAAGGTGACACACTAGGTCGGATAAAACCACGATCCAGAAAATCTTCCAATTGTGATTTTAGTTCCTTCATTTCCGTAGGAGCCATACGATACGGAGGAATGGAAATCGGATTCTTACCAGGCACTAGCTCAATACCGAATTCCACTTCCCTTGCTGGTGGTAGACCGGCTATGTCTTCTGGAAATACTTTTGGAAATTCGCGAACCACTGGAACAGAATCCAAATCCGAGGATTCTTTAGAAATATCATGTACGTGCGTGAGGTACGTTGTACATCCTTTGTTGATTAATCGCTTCGCCTTAGGCTAGGAAATCATGCAAGTTGGAACAACTTGCCTATCACCTTCAAAATAGTATTCGGCACCATCAGGAAAAGTGAACCACACACGCTTGGTGAAACACTTCATACGGGCTTGATATTTTGCCAGACAGTTCACCATGCGAGAGCTTCTCCCTCAAGTAGGAATGTAGCAATGGCAACCTTGTCATCATCCGAGATATGCAAGAACAAGGATACTCAGCATAAGGTGTCTATCCACTCACGAGCGGCTGCGGCTCCAGCTGAACCACCAAAATCTATACATCCAAGTTGTCGAGCTTCCTTTAGCAATTTTGTAATCACAACGGGAAGTCTCTCAACCTCTTATGATGTGCCGGCTGTACAGGTTCAAGTGGAGGAATAGGTTCTCCCACTGGTGCAGGTGCAGGAGCATTCTGAAATTGCGCCTCCATACGCTGCTGATTTACAGCAATTCCTTGTAATACGTTCAAGATTTGTGCCATGACAGGATCAATGACTGGTGGGGCTGGTGCCTCAGGTTGGTTTTCGGGCTCAGCTTGCCCTTCCTGCTCATTTTGTGCATTCGGCTCCTCTTGCTCAATAGGTTGTTGTTCGGCCTGAATCCCATTCCTACCCCGTCGATCCCTCGTAGCGTTCAACCTTGCCATACTATTTAAGCATACGATTGTTACTTACACATAACTAAATACGATACTAGGAAAAATAAGTGGTACCTGGTGGAGAGACGTGCACCGGACGATATGCATATGCTGAAAAGCAACATACAAATTTTTGGAAATCTCATGCACACATGCAAAGGTATTCTCGGGAATTACATCAACACTCATATATACTCTCAGAAATCATCATCAAACATTAAGCAAGCATGGATTCACACAACATCCATATTCGGCAATACACACCAGCAATCACATACATATACATTCAGCAATATAGGAGTCAAATAGGGACACTCGGTAGCATGCATAAATCAACACACACATTCTCAGCATTGATAAGAAACACAGCAAACACTCACTGAAACACATCAAGGCATATCAGGCATAAGAATATTTATAAACACACAGCAAATCAGATTATCAATCTCATTACTTAACTCTTACAAATCAACCTCCTTTAAGCATTAGTTTACTTTCGGTAGTAGCCCCTAAGTGAGTGAGTGTGTGTGCTTGTTCTTACCTACAATCACCAAAATCAACAAATAAATTAGTATATAATAAATTATTTTCCCTAAACCATACTCCGCTACAAAACCTGTGACAATCCCAATTCCTAACTATTACTATTTGCTCCGATTAAGGTCGTCATCGCCGTGAAACCCAAATAAGCCCATATGACACCTAGGACCTATCTGAATCTCACCAGGCTTACCATTAACTTCTGATTTTTAGCATGTTTATTTTAATGTTTAACAACAATTGGAGCATGATATTGGACAAATATTCTGGTAACATACGGAGTGAATAAAATATCAGTGGCAGTCTTTAGATTAAATCATTGGGTTCATAACACACAAGTCCCATAGGGATCCAAATAACCAGCAAGAAATCCTCCAACATATTTTGGAAATAGCAAGCAAAGAAGGGTTCTTAAAATAAACTAGAAAGTAGCCCAATCATTCATGTTATATGCGCAAGTAAACAAGTATGCAAATGTGATGCCATATCGCCCCACCATACAACCTTGATCTCACACACTGGTACCATGGACAGTAGATGTGCCTAAGCCTGAAAAATGGTAAAAACAACGGTATGAGATTACAAGAATCTCAGTAGGGTCACAGCATCATAAGATCTGCAGAAATCCTAAACACAAATCTCCTAATTCACATTAGATCATTCCTAAACTACTAAAGGGGATTACGCAATTCAAGAACCAATCAACAAGGGTTAGAGTCGAATCTATGGTTGAGGGAGGATTACGATCACTTCTGAAAAATCAGAAGTACACAGGCAGGTAGAACTCATCAGATTTCTCTCGGCAAAGAAGAAGAAAAGTCATCCCCTTCCACCTGTGTTGTCCAAGGCTTACTACACAAAGGGTAAACGGTTAACATACAAGCTAATCAGTAAACCTAGTAAGTCGACTTGCCACACAAGAACAAGTCTTCCCAAGCCACACACGGACTTGTGAATCCCAAACTACACAAGGATAAGGGCTTCTTGCCACACAAGGACAGGGTTCAGTCATCTTCCCACACAAGGACAAGTCTTCCCAAGCCACACACGGACTAGGGCATCCCAAACCACACAAGGATAAGAGCTTCCTGCCACAAAAGGACAGGGTTCCAGTCACACAAGGATTATACTTCCAGCGCGCGCATGCTGGGCTTTGCCACTTATACAACTCCCATACCAATAAGAACCTCTCGTCTCCATAGGAGCATCAGCGCTTACCCCGAATGGCCACCGGAAAAGAATCCTGACACACAAACACGTACAAGCACACACAGGCATGTACAAAGCATAATACCATAGCAGGGTATCCTCAATCATGTCAGAACACAATCAGCATATTCAATTCACATAACATATCAACTCAGACATTCAAAACCTAACTCAGGGGTTCGACATAGCCTATGAGATCCATATCTCAATCCGAAATTCATACTCTCACCCTATAATCAAATCGCATGTAATACAACAAGGGAAGGTATCAAAAACATCAAGAAAATAATAGGGGTCTCTGGAGAAACCGATGAGACGTAGATCCAACCTCTCTTGTCTCTGGACAAGAAGCTACTCTTTTGCCTTTATTAGGTAATTCCGAACCACCTATATTATCACCAGGTAAAGACGAAAACAAACTAAGCATGTATATTCAATAATCAATTGAATACCCTACTTCCTTACCAATTCCACTCACCAAACCTATCAGAAAGCAGTGATTAGATACTGCAGGTGCCTCCTCCTTGGATGTGTGATGTGATAGCCAGGAACTTAACAAAATTCAACCTGAATTACCATTCCAATTAACTAAGCAAATTTCGTCGCTAAGACTAGGGCATAGAACAATTCCAACTTTAAGCATAGAGAAGTTTAAAAGGAAGAAATTCATGATCATACATCATGAAAAGATGCTAAACAATCATAAGAACACATGAAACGAAAACAGAAATCAACCGAAGACAAAAACTATAGAAATCTAAAAACCTAATTCCGTCGCCGATTTTCAACTTAACCTTATACCAGAAAATATTTACGTCCAATAACAAAACATATATAGTTGGAAAGAGGATGAAAAGAGCTTTCCAACAAGTTTTTTTTTTCGAGATACAACAAACGATCAAAGAGTTATGCTATTCTGAAGTTCAAGAAGATTTTGGCAGTTTCGTCGAAAACCTAATTTCGCCGTCGATTTTCAACTTAACTTTTGACATAGAAAGAGAAATACGAACTTCCAAACAACAAAATAAAATATGGTTGGAAAGAGAATGAAAAGAACTTTCCAACAAGCTATTATTTGTAGAGATACAACAAACGATGAAAAAGTTATGCTTTTCTGAAGTTCAAGAAGATTTAGCAGTGCCGCTGAATTTAAACTTATCCTTAGAGAAAGAAATACTAACCTAATGATGAAAAAACAAAGATTTTTGGAAAGAGGATGAAGAGAGATTTCCAACAAGCTATTATTTGCAGGGATCTACAAACGATGAGAGAGTTATGCTGGTTTAAAGTTTCAGCGAATTTTGACAGCTATAGGGAGGTGTAAGGGTTTTAGGCTATACGAGTTTTATGTGTTTTCTATGAATGATTTTTGTGGGGTTGGCTTCTTATTTATAATGGATGGGTATGGAATTAAGATTACTACTTTAAAGGCTTTATTAAAGTAAGATAATTACCAGATTTAAATTCTTTAATTATCTTCCCTTATTTTTATGGATTTTAATTTCTAAGGCAATTATCTAGTTATAAGAACTTAGATTAAAGGGAATTAAAACCAGAATTAACTACCATGCAACACTTACCAATTCCGGTCATCACACATCCTTTCCTTCAAAGGTAAAATCGTCTTTTCACCTGTACTGGCTTCTAGACTTCTAGGACTCAAAATTCGGAGTCTCGCACAACTTGCCCCAAGAAACCAACCTCACTTAACCAAAACTCACACTAAGAGAACTTGGCATAAAGCTGTCGAGCTCTAAGTGTGTCTAAAACTGTCCTCAAGTGCACCTCGTGCTTCTCCTAGTCCTCGAATACACCAATATGTCATCAATGAAGACGATGATAAATCGATCTAAAAACTTTTGGAACACCCTGTTCATGAGGTCCAAAAACACTGCAGGAGCGTTCGTCAACCCGAACGGCATAACAACAAACCTGTAGTGTCCATAGCTTGATCTAAATGTTGTCTTCGGGATGTCAGATTCCCGAACTCTCAACTGATGGTGTCTCGATCTCAAGTCCATCTTCGAGAACACCAAAGCACCTTGCAACTGATCAAACAAGTTGTGACGACCCCAATTCCTAACTATCACTATTTGCTTTGATTTAAGGTCGTCACCGCTGTGAAACCCAAATAAGCTCAAATGACACCTAGGACCTATCTGAATCTCACCAGGCTTACCATTAACTTCCGACTTTTAGCATGTTTATTTTAATGTGTAACAACAATTAGAGCATGATATTGGACAAATATTCTAGTAACATACGGAGTGAATAAAACATCAGCGGAAGTCTTTAGATTAAATCATTGGGTTCATAACACATAAGTCCCATAGGGATCCAAATACCCAACAATAAATCCTCCAACATATTTAGGGAATAGCAAGCAAAGGAGGGATCTTAAAATAAACTAGAAAGTAGCCCATTCATTCATGTTATTTACGCAAGTAAACAAGGAATAAGTATGTGATGCGATATCGCCCAGCCGTACAGCCTTGATCTCACACACTGGTACCACGGACAGTGGATATGCCTAAGCCTGAAAAATAGTAAAACACTGGTATGAGATTACAAGAATCTCAGTAGGGTCACAGCATTATAAGATCTGCAGAAACCCTAAACATAAATCTCTCAATTCATATTAGATCATTCCTAAATAACTAAAGGGGATCACGCAATTCAAGAATCAATCAAAAAGGGCGAGGACCGAATCTATGATTGAGAGAGGACTACAATCACTTCCGAAAAAAATCAATAGTACACAGGCAGGTAGAACTCATCAGATTGCTCTCGGCAATGAAGAAGAAAGGTCATCCCCTTCCACCTGTGTTGTCCAAGGCTTACTGCACAAAGGGTAAATGGTTAACACAAGCTAATCAATAAGCCTATTCATCTTGCCACACAAGGACAAATCTTCCCAAGCCACACACGGACTAGGGCATCCTAAACAACACAAGGATAAGGGTTTCCTGCCACACAAGGACAAGGTTCCGGCCACACAAGGACCAGACATCCAGTACGCGCATGCTGAGGTTTGCCACCCATACAACTCCCATACTAGTAAGAACCTCTCCTCTCTCTAGGAGCATCAGTGTTTACCCCAAATGGCCACCGGAAAAGGATCCTGACACACAAACACGTACAAGCACACATAGGCAAGTATAAAGCATAATACCACAACAAGGTATCCTCAATCATGTCAGAACACAATCAACATATTCAATTCACATAACATATGCAACTCAAGAATTCAATACCTAACTTAAGGGTTCGATATAGCCTATGAGATCCATATCTCAATCCAAAATTCATATCTCACCTTATAATCAAATTGCATGCAACACAACAAGGGCAGGTATCAAAAACATCAAGAAAATAACAGAGTTCTCTGGAGAAACCGATGAGGCGTAGATCCTACTTCTCTTGTCTCTGAACAAGAAGCTACTCCTCTGTCTTTATTAGGTAATTCCGAACCACCTATATTATCACCAGCAAAGACGAAAACAAACTAAACATGCATATTTAATAATCAATTGAATACCCTATTTCCTTACCAATTCCACTCACCAAACCTATCAGAAACCAGTGATCAGATGCTGCAGGTGCCTCTCCCTTGGATGTGTGATGTGTTAGCTAGGAACTTAACAAGATTCAACCTGAATTACCATTCCAATTTAACTATGCAAATTTCGTCACTAAGAGTACGGCATAGGACAATTTCGACTTCAAGCATAGAGAAGTTTAAAAGATAGAAATTCATGATCATACATTATGAATAGATGCTAAGAAATCATAAGAACACGTGAAACGACAACAGAAATCAACCAAGAACAAAAACTGTAGAAATCTAAAAACCTAATTTTCGACTTAACCTTATATAAAGAAATATTAACGTCCTAACAAAAAAAACATATATTGTTGGAAATAGAATGAAAAAATATTTTGAACAAGCTATTATTTGTAGAAATACAACAAACGATGAAAGAGTTATGCTATTTTGAAGTTCAAGAAGATTTTGGCAGTTCCGCCGTCGATTTTCAACTTATCTTCTGACAAAGAAATATGAAGGTCTAAACAAAAAAACAAATTATATTTTAAAAATGATGAAGATACCTTTCCAACAAGCTATTATTTGCAAGAATCCTACAAACGATGAAAAAGTTATGCTACATTGAAGTTCAAGAAGATTAGGTAGTGCTTCCAAATTTCAACTTCTCTTTAGAGAAAAAAATACTAATCTCCCAATGAAAATAAAAACATGGTTAGAAAGAGGATGAAGAGATCTTTCCAACAAGTTATTACTCACGAGAACCGAAGATGAGAGAGTTATACTCGTTTGAAATCCTAGCGGATTTCGACAGAAGTAGGACGGTGTAAGGTTTTTAAGGTTTACGAAATTTGTGTACTTTGGTGAAAATTTTTTATGTGGCTGGCTTCCTATTTATAGAGGATGGTTATGGGATTATAATTCCAAATTTAAAGGCTTTATTAAAACAAGAAAACTATCAGATTTCAATTCTGCAATTATCTTCTCTTATTTTTAGGGATTTTAATTTCTAAGGCAATTATCTATCTATAAGGACTTAGATTAAAGGGAATTAAAACCAGAATTAACTACCATACAACTCTTACCAATTTTGGCTATCACACATCCTCCCCTCCTTACAGGAATTTCGTCCTCGAAATTTTAACATAAGTACCTAAACAAACAGGTAAGGAAATTTTGCACGCATAGATTCCTCAGTCTCCCAAGATTGTTCCTCAACTTGGCCATTACGCCAAATACCTCGTACCATAGGCACGTTTCGACTGCAAAACTGTCAAACTGACTGATCTAGTATGGCAACTGGCTGTACATGATAGGATAGGTCTTCAGCAACTTCAACTGGCGGTTCTTTAAGCACATGAGCAGGATCTCGCATATACTTTCTTGGCATTGAAATGTTAAATACGTTGTGAATTCTTTCCATATTTGGAGGTAGGGCAAGTCAATACGCAACAGGGCTGATTCTTTCGACAATGTCATACGGACCAATGTAACGAGGTGCTACTTTACCTCGCTGCTGAAAACGAAGGACTCCTATCCATGGGGCGACCTTCAAAAATACTTTTTCACCTACTGCAAATTCCAGCTCCCTTCATCGATTGTCGGCAAAATTTTTCTGCCGATCCTTGGCTGTTTTAGCCTTTGTCGGATCAAGCTTAATTGTTCTATTACTTGGTCAACCAATTCTAGATTGTCTAGGTGTCTCTCTCCTACTACATTCCAGAAAATGGGAGTTCTGCAACGTCTCCCATATAGTGCTTCATAGGGTGCCATACCGATGCTTAAATGAAAACTATTGTTCTAAGCAAATTCTGCCAAAGGCAGGCGTCGATCCCAACTGGTTTGCTGATCCAACACACTCGCTCGTAGTATGTCTTAGAGTGTCTGAATCATCCTTTCTGATTGACCATCGGTCTAGGGATGAAATGCTGTACTGAAATTCAAACTTGAACCTAGCGCATTCGGGAATTTCTCCCAAAATCGTGAGGTGAAACGATGGTCAAGATCTGAAACAATAGAAACTGGTATTACATGCAATCGAACAATCTCGTCCAAGTAACAAACTATCAAATTTTCTGCTGTATCTGTCACACGAATAGGAAGAAAGTGTGCAAATTTTGTCAGTCGATCCATGATCACACAAATGGCATTGTATCCTCGCTGCGATCTAGGCAAACCGGTCACAAAATCCATCGTGATGTGCTCTCACTTCCATTCTAAGCGAGAGACGGAACTGGAATCGGAAGTGACTGAAGTAGATCAGCAGGTCTTTGATGTTCGATCTTTACTTGTTGACATACGAGGCATCGGGCAACGAATTCAGCAATGTGACGTTTCATGCTTGGCCACCAATACTGCTCCTTCAATTCTGGGTACATCTTAGTGCTTCCAGGATGAATAGAGAACTTCGAACTATGCGCCTATGATAGAATAAGGTTATGAATATCAACATTTTGTGGAACACATACCCGGTTTCTGAAGACTAGTACTTCATCATCTCATTTTCTGAAATCACGAACTATAGCATCAACACCATTAGCAAGTTGCTTTTGAATTTCAGTAAATTTTGGATCCTCTAATTATTGATTCCAGATTTCTTCAATTAAGGTAGGTGCGACTTCGATTCGTGCCAACAATGAATCAGAAAAATCGGTGCCAAGATGCACACGGTTAGCTTTCAATTCCAACATCATAGGCAGGTAATGGGTGCACATGTAGGCCAAAACTGATGGGGAAGGAGGATGAAACTTTCGGCTAAGGGCATCAGCAACAACATTTGCCTTTCCAGGATGATATTCGATGATTAAATCATAGTTTTTAATCAGCTCCACCCATTTTTTTGTCTCATATTCAATTCTTTTTGCGTGAGGAGGTACTTCAGGCTTTTGTGGTCAGTGAAGATTCAGCACGACTCGCCGTATAAGTAATGTCGCCATATTTTTAAGGTAAACACCACGGCTGCAAGATCCAAATCATGCGTAGGATATTCCTTTCGTGCGGTCCCAATTGTCGGGAAACGTAGGCAATGACTTTCCTATCTTGCATCAATACGCATCCAAGTCCAGATTTTGATGTGTCGCTGTAAACCACATACTCCTTTCCGCAAATAGGTAGGGTAAGGATAGGTGTGGAAACTAACCGATTCCTTAGCTCTTCGAAACTTTGCTGGCATTTCTCTTTCCATACGAATGGCTCACCCTTGCGTGTCAGTTTTTTCAATGGTCTGGCAAGCGTTGAAAAATTTTCCACAAAGCGACGGTAATAACCTGCTAAGCCAAGAAAACTGCGAATTTTGAACACAGTCCGTGGGGGTTCGCAAGCAATCATGGCTTCAATCTTTTTTGGATCAACTAACACACCTTGGCTGGAAACAATATGGCCAAGGAAACCAACTTCGCGTAACCAGAATTTGCATTTGGAGTACTTGGCGAACAACCGTCGATCCTTCAAGATTTTAAGCACAATCCATAAGTGCATAGCATGATCCTCTTCCGATTTTGAGTAAATCAGAATGTCGTCGATTAAGACTATCACAAATTTTTCCAAGAATTCGCGAAACATACGATTCATCAGGTCCATAAAAACAACTGGTGCATTGGTCAAGCCGAATGGCATAACCAGAAATTTATAGTGGCCGTATCGCGATCTGAACGCAGTCTTCGGAATATCGGCATCACGAACTCGCAATTGATGGTATCCAGATCTGAGATCGATCTTGGAGAATACGGCTGCACCCTGGAGTTGGTCGAACAAATCGTCGATGTGTGGCAAAGGGTATTTGTTCTTCACGGTCACACAATTCAGCTGCCGATAATCGATGGACAATCGCAGCGAACCGTCTTTCTTTTTCACGAATAGAACAGGTGCTCCCCAAGGTGACACACTAGGTCGGATAAAACCACGATCCAGAAAATCTTCCAATTACATTTTTAGTTCCTTCATTTCTGCAGGAGCCATACGATACGGAGGAATGGAAATCCGATTCGTACCAGGCACTAACTCAATACCGAATTCCACTTCCCTTGCTGGTGGTAGACCGCCTATGTCTTCTGGAAATACTTATGGAAATTCGCGAACCACTGGAACAGAATCCAGATCCAAGGATTCTTTAGAAATATCATGTACGTGTGGGAGGTACGCTCTACATCCTTTGTTGATTAATTGCTTCGCCTTAAGCCAGGAAATCATGCAAGTTGGAACAACTCGCCTATCACCTTCAAAACAGTATTCAGCACCATCAGGAAAAGTGAACCACACACGCTTGGTGAAACACTCCATACGGACTTGATATTTCGCCAGACAATCCATGCCTAAGATCAAATCCAGCTCTCTGATGTCTAATGGAATCAGATCCACTTCCAATACATTCGGTCCCATACATACAGCATAATCGATGTAGACTAGATCGCAAATCATTTGGTTTCCCAACTCAATATGTGCATCAGGTTCATTCTTCCCTATGGGTTGCTATTCAGCCTTAACCTCATACCTACTCCGTCGATCCCTTTGTTCACTCGGCATTGCCATACTATACAAGCATACGATTGTTACACATCGCACAACCAAATAAGATACTAGGAAAAGAAGTGGTACGTGGTGGAGAGACGTGCACCAGACGATACGCATATGCTGGAAAGCAACATACAAATTTTTGGAAATCACATGCACACATGCAAAGGTATTCTCGGCAATTACATCAACACTCATATATACTCTCGGAAATCATCATCAAACATCAAGCAAGCATGGATTCACACAACATCCATATTCAGCGATACACACCAGCAATACAGGAATCAAATAGGGACACTTGGCAGCATGCATAAATCAACACACACATTCTCAGCAATGATAAAAAACACAGCAAACACTCACCGAAACATATCATGGCATACCAGGCATAAGAACATACACGAACAAACATCACATCAGATTATCATTCTCATCATTTAAATCTTACAAATCAATCACATTTTAGCATTAGTTCACTTTCGGTACTAGCTCCTAAGTGAGTGAGTGTGTGCTCATATTCTTACCTACAATCACCAAAATCAACAAATAAGTTAGCATATAACAAATTATATTCCCTAAACCATGCTCCGCTACCAAACCTGTGACGACCCCAATTCCTATGTATTACTAATTGCTTCGATTAAAGTCATCACCGCCGTGAAACCCAAATAAACCCAAATGGCACCTAAGACCTATCTGAATCTCACCAGGCTTACCGTTAACTTCTGATTTTTACCATGTTTATTTTAATGTTTAACAACAATTGAAGCATGATATTGGACAAATATTCTGGTAACATACGGAGTGAATAAAACATCAGCGGAAGTCTTTAGATTAAATCATTGGGTTCAAACACATAAGTCTCATAGGGATCCAAATACCAGCAAGAAATCCTCCAATATATTTCGGAAATAGCAACCAAAGGAGGGATATTAAAATAAACCAGAAAGTAGCCCAATCATTCATGTTATATGCACAAGTAAACAAGGAACAAGTATGCAAATGTGATGCGATATCGCCCCGCCGTGCAGCCTTGATCTCACACACTGGTACCACAGATAGTTGATGTGCCTAAGCCTGAAAAATAGTTAAACAACGTTATGAGATTATAAGAATCTCAGTTAGGTCACAGCATCATAAGTTCTGCAGAAACTCTAAACACAAATCTCTTATTTCAAGAACCAATCAAAAAGGGTTAGGACCGAATCTATGGTTGAGGGAGGAATACAATCACTTCCGATAAAAATCAGAAGTACACAGGCAGGTGGAACTCATCAGATTGCTCTCGGTAATGAAGAAGAAAGGTCATCCCCTTCCACTTGTGTTGTCCAAGGCTTACTGCACAAAGGGTAAACGGTTAACACACAAGCTAATCAGTAAGCTTATTCATCTTGCCACACAAGGACAAGTTGTCTTGCCACACAAGGACAAGTATTCCCAAGCCACACACGGACTAGGGCATCCCAAACCAAACAAAGATTAGGGCTTCCTGCCACTCAAGGGCAGGGTTCTGGCCACATAAGCACCAGACATCCAGTGCGCACATGCTGGGGTTTTCCACCCATACATTTCCCATACCAGTAAGAACCTCTCCTCTCCCTAGGAGCATCAGTCCTTACCCTGAATGGCCACCGGAAAAGGATCCTGACACACAAACACGTACAAGCAACACACAAGCAAGTACAAAGCATAATACCACAACAGGGTATCCTCAATCATATCAGAACACAATCAACATATTCAATTCACATAACATATACAACTCAAGCATTCAATACCTAACTCAGGGGTTCGATATAGCCTATGAGATCCATATCTCAATCCGAAATTCATATTCTCACCCTATAATCAAATCGCATGCAATACAACAAGGGCAGGTATAAAAAACATAAAGAAAATAACAGGGGTTTCTGGAGAAACCGATGAGGCGTAGATCCTACCTCTCTTGTCTCTGAACAAGAAGCTACTCCTTTGCCTTTATTAGGTAATTCCGAACCACCTATATTATCACCAGTAAAGACAAAAACAAACTAAGCATGCATTTTCAATAATCAATTGAATACCCTATTTCCTTACCAATTCCACTCACCAAACCTATCAGAAACCAGTGATCAGATGCTGCAGGTGCCTCCACCTTAGATGTGTGATGTGATAGCCAGGAACTTAACAAAATTTAACCTGAATTACCATTCCAAATTAACTATGCAAATTTCGATACTAAGAGTAGGGCATAGGACAATTTCGACTTCAAGCATAGAGAAGTTTAAAAGATGGAAATTCATGATCATACATCATGAGAAGATGCTAAGAAATCATAAGAACATGAGAAACTACAACAGAAATCAACCGAAGACAAAAACTGTAGAAAACTAAAAACCTAATTCCATTGTAGATTTTTGACTTAACCTTAGACAAGGAAATATTAACGATCAAACCACAAAACATATATGGTTGGAAAGAAGATGAAAAAATATTTCCAACAAGCTATTATTTGTAGAAATAAAATAAACGATGAAAGAGTTATGCTATTTTGAAGTTTAAAAAAATTTTGACAGTTCTGCAGAAAACCTAATTCCACCGCTGATTTTCAACTTATCTTTTGGCAAAAAAATACGAACGTCCTAACAAAAAAAGATATAATTGAAAAGAGGATGAAGAGAGCTTTCCAACAAGCTATTATTTTCAGGAATCCGACAAACGATGAAAGACTTATGCTACATTGAAGTTTATGAATATTTGGCAGTGCTTCCGAGTTTCAACTTATCTTTAGGGAAAGAAATACTAATCTCCCGATAAAAATACAGATATGGTTGGAAAAAGGATGAAAAGAGCTTTCCAACAAGCTATTAAAAATCCAACCGATGATGAGAGAGTTATGCTCGTTTGAAATCCCAGTGGATTTCGACAGAAGTAGGGAGGTGTAAGGTTTTTAAGGTTTACGAAATTTGTGTATTTTGGTGTAAGATTTTTATGTGGCTGGCTTCCTATTTATAGAGGATGGTTATGGGATTATAATTCCTACTTTAAAGGATTTATTAAAATAAAAAAACTATCAGATTTAAATTCTGCAATTATCTTTCCCTATTTTTAGGGATTTTAATTTCTAAGACAATTATATATCTATAAGGACTTACATTAAAGGGAATTAAAACCAGAATTAACTATCATACAACTCTTACCAATTTTGGCCATCACTCATCCTTTCCTTCATTGGAAAAATTATCTTTTCACCTGCATTGGCTTCTAGACTTCTATGACTCAAAATTCGGGGTCTCACACAAGTCATCTATCCTCGGCAACGGATACCGGTTCTTCACAGTGGCCGGTTCAGCTGCCTGTAGTCAATGCAAAGCCGAAAGGTACCGTCTTTCTTTTTTACGAAAAAGACAGGCATACCCCAACTAAGTCTTCAGCTCCCTCAACTCAGCTGGTACTTTTTAAGTAATATTGGATTTATTATTAATTTTTAAAGATTTATTAGAACTAATAAATAATATTTATTATTATTATTATTTTATTAATATTTAATATATATTAATATTATATTATGAAAGCCAAAATGATAGGTAGGTGTGTCATTTTGACCAAGATGGGAAAAATGACAGCAAACCTCATCGTTTTGGCCAAATACTCGAGCCTACATTGTTTCACCCAAAGTGACATCATTTGGAAAGAAACCTAAAACGACGTCTTTTTGACGAGGGAAACTGGCTGTCGCCTAAGACTTCCGGTTTTCACCTATGGTCGGTGAGAGAATGAGATCATAACCTGTTACTCTGTTTTGAGGAATCGATTTTCTCTAAGCCACGAAAAATGTCCCTTTAGCTTTGTTTTGTTGCGAACGATCGTTCTATGGTAGAAACATGTATTTTCCGACTATATCTGGCCAGATCTAGGTAATAAATCAGCCCAAAAGAACCGGGTGTTCTTTCCTTTCATAAGTGTGATTTAATAGATAAAATTTGTTATTTTTTAGTGGGTTAGAATCAGAAGATGATGATTTTTGTATTGGTATTGTTTTGGTTAAGAATTATTGCATGAATCAAAGTATTAGGTTTATGGAAAACTAGGGTTTTTTAGGAGAAGAATAAGTCGTATGGAGATAGAAGATGACCTCGGATGACATGTATGTTGGTTTCTGATCTTGTTCCTTTTAATCGTATATGTAATTAACACCTAATCCTTCCTTGTTATTATGAAATCACAACCCTTAAAACCCTTATGCATGAAATCGCATGGTAAACTGCCCTAACCTTGTGCCAAAATTTGCATGGTAAATTGGGTTTGAAAATCAGGTTGATTCTTGTTGTGTTCTTGGCTATCACATTACATATCCAAGGGGGAGGTCACAGTAGCATTTGATCACTGGTTTCTGATAGGTTTGGTGAGTGGAATTGGTAAGAAACTAAGATGTCTATTTGGTTTTTGAAATGTGTATGCTTAGTATGGTTTTGTCTTTACCTTATGGTTGTATAGGTGGTTCGGATCCTCTTAATAAAGGCAAAGGATTAGCTACATTTTGGAGACAACAAAGGTAGGATCTATACCTCATCGGTTTCTCTAGAGATCTTTGTTGGTTGATTGATGAATTCGGTAATCGTCCATAATGCTACATGGACGATTATCGGGGTGGACCTCTAAAACCGCTACACTGATAACCCCGGCCAAAGGGATAACAAAAACCCACTGGTGGTTAATTTAAAATACATTTTCAAAATAATAATAAGTCCCTTACCATCAGTGTCATCCTCGGGAAAAGTAGAGAAATCAAACTATAACACGATTCCCAACTCACACACAACTCAAAAAGCCTGAAGACACATGTAGCCTATCACATCACCTACTCCCACAAGGCATACATAATCCATCCATACTCCTAGGCAAGGGACTATCCTTCTATTTAAGGATACTCATCCAAGTACCTTCGCATTGACCAATCGCAGTTCGTCAATTCCAAGTCATACCTAGCAATTATATGTATACATATTCCTTGCAAACATGTAGAACAAATCCCAAATCATGTTATAATTTAAATAAAATGTAGTGCACTCAAAATCAACTCAAAGGCTCCCTAGGAGCCCCAACAACTCAAGAATTCAACATATATAAATATTCTCAAATGCATTTTAATCACATCACAAACATGCATATAGGTTCAAAATAAACATTTTATGCATCATAAATATGCCTCACACATAATGAACCTAGTATGCCAAGTCATTCATCAATGCACATATTGTCTTCATTCAAAAACAAGCATTTACCAATTTTAATTAATAAAACAAAATATTTTCGTGCATGTAAATGAAACATAGTCTCCCACCTCTTGACGCGTCGACGACTCAACGACTCAACGACTAAGCCCTTGCCCTTATCGGTCGCCGAAGCACCACCTAAACAGTCAAGCACACAAAATCACACTAAGAACAAAGTCGAAAATAATAAACTCGAAAAATGACCAGAATTAACAACCTAAGAGACCCCTTAAACATTCACTCTAAGTCCCAAATCACTCAATACAACCTCTAGAAACTCAAACCACTCAATTCCTTAAGAAAAACAACGAACCCCTTCACACACTCAACCGATCCTAAGCTCAAATCCCAATTCCAAGCTCCACCAATATCAAAATTGGTTTCATTCAATCGACAAACCTTCTCTACAACACACAAACAACTTAACTCAAGCAATGACATCAACCAATTTCATCCAATCCCACAAAAACACATAAATCCCAAAATTACCAAAATGCCATCGACACACAAAATGATCAAACATGAATCAAATGATGTTTTCGAGCAAACTAAGGTATCACACTATAACAATGAACATCTAACCATGCGAAATCAACCACAAATCAGAAAAGAAAATGAAGAAATCAAGCATAAACCACCAAAATCCGAAATTACAAAAATTACTCTAATTAAGACAAAATCACCATAAATAAACATAATACCTGAGTAAAAGAGAGGAGAGGGATTAGGTTAAGTTTTTGGAATAAAACTCATTCTTTAATTTGAAGAAAAAAGAAAATTTGAAGGTTTGGGAGTTTGGGAGCTTGCCTCGGCCTAGGGAGAAGAAATGGGAAAAAAGGAGGGGTATTTTGCTTTTCTGCACACTCACGTGCAGAAAAGGGTAAAAAGGGGGCCAAGGGCATATTTGAAAATATGCCCCTTTTGACTCTTTTGACTTTGACATTTGATTTTGACCTTTGACTTTTTTGTTTTTTTTGAAAACTTTACAAAATCTGAATTAATTATAAAATGGCTCACACATGCCCCAAGTGAGCCAAAATAAAATTTAAAAGCTCAAAATATAAAAATCAGGCTTTTAAAACGTAATTGGGCTCGAAAAACTGAAATCGGGCCTACGAAAGGTAAGTCGGCCTAAAAACCTACGGCCACTCAAAACCGGCCTTCAAAAACTTTTATGCGAGTCAAAAAAGTAAAATGTGGTATATCCTCTGGACTCAAGCCTCGAACAACACACCAATCGACTAAGTAATCTAATGCACGTTAAAACTCCGAAACGACACAACGCATAAATTATCGATACACTACCAACGTCATAACGTTCTAGACATCCTAAACCCGACACCGAAGCTCTATGACTATATCCAGGTCACTCGGTCAAAAGGTCAACTCACTCAACCGACCAATCCGAAAAATCTGACTGAATCCATGTACTGACTAGACTCTCAAAAGAACCGGGTCTTACACCCACTATGTACACTGTTAACACATCCAGCAATGCACATAGTAAACTTACAAGGCTATAAAGAAATAATAAATAACAGAGAGGATAGCAAGAATAATAGTTATTAAGGCAAGTAGCGGATTTAATTTATAGGCAATGGTATCGTGCCGGAAACACTATGTTATGATTAAACATCAAATGCTATTTCAATATTACTCTGGGTTCCCATATGATTTACTGCATTCTTAATTTACACAAGATATTCAAAAATCTTAAGAACTCAGCCTAGGAGAATATGGTATCATGTACATAAAATATTGTGGTCTACAACAAAAATCCTAACCTGACATTGAGCTAATACTTAATAAGCTGACTGTCTGTTGGGAAGAAACCATGATCATAATCCATCTTGGTCAAACACAGATTCAGAGATCTGGTAGAAGCCTGCTAAGTAAGCAGATGGGAAAATCATGCATAATAGTTCACATGCAATGACACATTAAGTTGATTCACACGCTAGCACACATTCAAAGCATCGACGAGTCAAAGAGCATAGTCATAGTCAATATATGCAACAATGACAAGACTCTTCAGACATTCATTACCATGATTAGGCTGGCAATATCTCTCAATCCCTATAGGCCCCGGGAATAAGACAGAGATATGTCAATGGTACGTCATGCAAAAACTCATGCATTTTCTCTCATTATCTCATTTGTGATGATTTTGTATATCCCGACTGGACGTGTATAACTCTTGCCCCAAACCACTAACGATGCCAGGGTGATAGGTGATGGTAGCTTTACCTTTGTGGTCCCCATATTAGGAATTTCTGTTACACATTTAGTTAGCGAAGTTATATAATCTATAATCCCCCTCATGACTCCCTCAGCAAGTCCATGCCTCACTACCAAACTCGGAGAGCTCTCAAGAGTCATGTATGGACCCAAACCCAACCTATTAGGACCCTTTCATCCGTGAAACCCAAACAAGGTTTATCCTTCCTAAGTTCCAATTTTACTAAGTTTCTTTCTTATTCTTTTTAAAGGTTGGAGCATGATACAAATGGATACACATTCTGGTAACAAACGAAGTGAATAAAAACATCAGAGGATGTCTTTATAATTAATCAAAGGAACCACAACACACAAGTTCTATAGGGATCTCAAAATCCAGCAAGTAATCCTCCAATAAATTTTGAAAACAAACAAATAAAGGAGGGATTCAAAGAACCAAAAAATAGTCCAATCAAGCTTCATGTTATATGCACAAACAATTAAGGAAGAAGGGATGCGAATGTGATACAATATCGTCCCGCTATGCAGCCTTGATCTCACATACTGGTACCACGAATAGATGATGTACCTAAGCCTGAAAAATGGTGAAAACAACAGGGTAAGATTACAAGAATCTCAGTAGGGTCACAACATTATAAGATCTGCAGAAATCTAAACAAACATCTCCCAAATAACATCAGATCCGTCTACACAACTAAAGGGATATCAAACAATTATCAAACCATCACAATAGGGATTGGGCTGAAAGTCATAGGCTGAGGGCGGACTGCAAACACTTATAAAAACTAAAGAACACAGGTAGGAAATTCATCATTCAATTTCATCAATAAAAAGGTCATCCCCTTCCACCTATGTTGTCCAAGGATTTGCTGCAAAAAGGGTATATGGTTAGCATACAATCTAATTAGCAAGCCTATTCAACTTGCCAGTCACAAGACAAGGCATCCAAGCCACACAAGGACAAGGGCATCCAAACCACACAAGGATAAGGGCATCCACACCACACAAGGATAAGTGAATCCAAACCACACAAGGATAAGGGCATCTTGCCAGCACACAGGATAAGGCATTTAGCCACACAAGGACTAGGCAACCAACTAGCTTTTGCTAGGGATTTTCGCCCATATGACTCCCACATCAGTAACAACATCTCCTCTCCCAAGGAGCATTAGCACTTACCTTGAATGGCTACCGGAAAAGGATCCTGATACACAAACATGTATAAGCACACACAAGCCAGTACATGGCTTAATACCACAACAGGGCATCCTCAATCATATCACAACACATTCAGCATGTTCAAAACACACAACACATGTGAATTAGGCACACACAACCTATATCAAGGGTTCGAAATTGCCTAGGTGATCCTCAAGTCAATCAACAACTCATGCATACTATAAACAATACATGCACATACACAATATTATGGACGATTACCGAATTCATCAATCAACCAACAAAGATCTCTAGAGAAACCGATGAAGTATAGATCCTACCTTTCTTGTCTCCAAAAATGTAGCTAATCCTTTTCCTTTATTAGGAGGATCCGAACCACCTATACAACCATAAGGTAAAGACAAAACCATACTAAGCATACACATTTCAAAAACCAAATAGACATCTTAGTTTCTTACCAATTCCACTCACCAAACCTATCAGAAACCAGTGATCAAATGCTACTGTGACCTCCCCCTTGGATGTGTAATGTGATAGCCAAGAACACAACAAGAATCAACCTGATTTTCAAACCCAATTTACCATGCAAATTTTGGCACAAGGTTAGGGCAGTTTACCATGCGATTTCATGCATAAGGGTTTTAAGGGTTGTGATTTCATAATAATAAGGAAGGATTAGGTGTTAATTACATATACGATTAAAAGGAACAAGATCAGAAACCAACATACATGTCATCCGAGGTCATCTTCTATCTCCATACGACTTCTTCTTCTCCTAGAAAACCCTAGTTTTCCATAAACCTAATACTTTGATTCATGCAATAATTCTTAACCAAAACAATACCAATACAAAAATCATCATCTTCTGATTCTAACCCACTAAAAAATAACAAATTTTATCTATTAAATCACACTCATGAAAGGAAAGAACACCCGGTTCTTTTGGGCTGATTTATTACCTAGATCTGGCTAGATATAGTCGGAAAATACATGTTTCTACCATAGAACGATCGTTCGCAACAAAACAAAGCTAAAGGGACATTTTTCGTGGCTTAGAGAATTGATTCCTCAAAACAGAGTAACAGGTTATGATCTCATTCTCTCACCGACCATAGGTGAAAACCAGAAGTCTTAGGCGACAGCCAGTTTCCCTCGTCAAAAAGACTTCGTTTTAGGTTTCTTTCCAAATGACGTCACTTTGGGTGAAACAATGTAGGCTTAAGTATTTGGCCAAAACGATGAGGTTTGCTGTCATTTTTCCCATCTTGGTCAAAATGACACACCTACCTATCATTTTGGCTTTCATAATATAATATTAATATATATTAAATATTAATAATAATAATAATAATAATAAATATTATTTATTAATTCTAATAAATCTTTAAAAATTAATAATAAATCCAATATTACTTAAAAAGTACCAAGCAATGGATTCTTTATGAACAATACTATATCAGTATTATAAAATTATTTTCTCATAACTTGATAATTTACTAAAATTCAAATATCTTAAGATATAATTTAGAAAAGTCATAATAAATAAAATTATGATTCTAAAATTTCCTAAAAATTTCACCAGTCATTTTAAACCATCAATGGACTTACATATGGTATAGGATTCCAAAATCATCAATATAATTCATCATTTCATATTTCAATAACCAATCACATAAATAACAATAATACTTTATTAATTATAAAAAATTCTCCAAAGACAAAATTTATCCTTCAAAACATCAAAACCGAATCATAAGCCCATCATTATCCCATGAATGTGGGTTAAACCCCACTAACATCATCAATCCTCGATTAGGCTCTCGAACCCAAGTAGCTCAAAAATTTCTTGGGTCTCACACAACTGGTTTTGAGCGTGGATCTGATCAATAGGATATGAAATTCAGTCAGTCATACTTGGAGATTTTTGGAAACTAATGAGTATCATTATTATCTGGTAAGTGTCACCATTGTTTGGCCAAAAAACCCAGATCCTGATGAGGTGATATGGCGACTGGTCAAGACACTTGGTCAGGATTAGTCGACTAGGTTTAGGGGCTATTACAAGTCTACTGTGATGTGGTGATTGGTTGGGTAAAACACCCTAACTAGTCAGCCACCCTGCTTAAGTACAATTGATCAGCCTTTGGGGCATGACTAGTTGGGAACCAATAAACATAAGAGGTCCCTCAGTCATCAGTCGCTGGAGACTAATCGGCCTTTTCCCATGATTGTGCAGACAAGGGTCTCCAACTAATCGACCACTCAAGAAAGAAAATAAGTGAGAAAACCTCTCAGTCATCGATTGTTCACCCAACAGATCAGTCGACCACTGCCCACGATCGGTCACCTCTTAAAAGAGGTTAAGAGGAGGAGAGTGTGAGAACTCAGCCTTACATCAGAAAGGAATTGGAGAGGTCTTAGGTTTGTAAGTGTGGTATTGTAGAATTATGAGAACATTAAGATATCTTTTGGGTCACAAGGACAAATGTATAACATAGCATTGCATCTATGATTCCACGTGCACACACTCACGTCCGGACCCGTTGGATTGAGACGTAACACACTTATTCCTTAATTGTTTAACGTCCTGAGAGTGTTGAGTGACCCTCCTTTATCCTTAGATTCTAAGTTAGACTCATTTGGATGGTTGAGAGGTTAGAGATACCCGAATTGTTCTAGTAGTTAGCATTGTACATTTCTCAATCATGCAGATGTGCATTTGATCCTCTTGAGTGTTGTGCATGTGCTTGAGGTTAGGTACATACCTTGGATTCCTGTTGAGATGATTATGTTATATCTTGCGGTTATGATTTGTGGATATTATTATTGTTGCTGTTGTTGTTATTATTGTTAATTTATTGTTAACTGGTACATCTTGTATAAATTGGAGTTGTTTGCACTTTAGATGGGGATTACATTAACTATGTTTTGAAGTTAAATTATTTTCTTGACTACTATATGTATTGCTTCATTTTCCATCTAAACTATCTATGACATTTCGATTCTCATAGAATTCCTTATAGTCTCACGCCAGTTGTTGTCTCTCTTTTCAAGTATAGCCTAGAGTATGTTCATGATCCCAAATTTCTATAAAGCTAGATTAGTACACTTCATTATGAACACTCAACATATTTTGACATATTTTTCATACTTCTACTTTTTATTGCATGCTATTGTATTGTGTGATGATTGTAAAGATCTTCGGTTTTGATTTTAAATTATTATTAATTATTTTGTATCGATTGAACTTTGACTCAGACCTTTGAGTCATGAATTTTGTTTTTAGGGTTTGTCTTGTTTGACAGCTTTAATGAAAGAATTGCACTATCATTTTATCTTAATTGTATACTCTTTTATGCTGTGTTTTAATTTTTAAAAAAAATAATAAAGATTTTAATTCTGGGGTGGGATAGGGTCCTCACAAAAATTAAAATAATACCTTACCTGACAGACAATGGCAAGTTGGGTGCCATCGGGTGGAGTCAGGTCTTAGCAGGTGAACGTGACTGTCTTGTTGCAATGGGCTGCTAATGTAATCTTAATGAAAATAAACATTTACAGATCGGTTTTAGTTTCTAAACAAAAGGCAAGCTGAAAGCAGCTAAACCACGCGATTCTTATAAAGAAAATTAACGGTTTTAAACGAATCCGTGTTCCTCCAGGCAGTGATTGGTATAATTGCACCATCAGCAAGCATTCGCACCAAAACTCTTGCAATGTTGTTGGTGTCATCAATCCCAAGGTGGTGACTTCCCAACATTGGTATTTTAAGTTGCTCCATCATTGACCTCATTCCTTTTGCCTGTCATCCATAACCAACCCAAAATACACACCAATGAAGAAAATTGTTGCCAGACAACAAATAGATGAAGAATTCTCTATCAACACTGATACAAAAATAGGAGAGACTTACCTCCTTTTCTGGTTTATAAAAGTTTAGATATACATCTTTCAGATTGATCCACTCCATAAAATATGGAGGCACCTTCACATTTGACAATGTACACTGCCGAGGTACCTGTGTCTTTACATCCCAATTTCCACTGAGACCAGTATAACAAAGACATCAAACTGATATAAAGAAGATTGACATCAACAATTCAACAAAATTTATGACAGCTAATGACAGTCCAGAAATTTATTCTATGGTTTTCAAGGTCTGCCAACAGCCATCAATATTAGATATCTCGCATTGAAGGAATGGATGTATACAGCTTTGACATTTTAATAGGGTCAAAAGCTTTAACGAGGGAAAAAAAATATTGGTTAGACATAATCAAACTGATATAAAAAAGACAGACATCGCACAACTAAAACAATGACAGCGCCTATCAACAAACAGGGAATTTCTTATATGGTATTCAGGGTCAGCCCATTGCCATCAATACTGGATATCTCAGATTGAAAGCCATTTGAGATTAGTTTAGAAAGCTTTCAAGAAGAGAAGAAGAATATAGGATTGAGTTTGGAAAGACAGAATTGCGTAGCTCTTTCACGGAGCTTATTCCTGCTAAGGCCAACATGCTATGGTGTTCACATGTGCAAAGTAGAGTTCACATGTGCTTATTCCAGTAGGCAGGATTGGCAATATTAAGTTTAGTTTTTTTCCCAAAACTTAATAATCTCACGTGTGGTATAACCATCGAGGATTATAACTAATGGTTTTGGTTTTTTAAGATGTGTATCTAAACTAGAATTAAAGTGGTGGAGGAACCGGATCAGTAAAATAAAAGAAAGAAATTTTAGTTTGTGAAGACATCTAATGACACCATCGCTGGGATTGGGACCTCATTTAGAGAGAAAGATACCAAATATCTAAAATTAGAGGGAACTGACCATGATGTAAGAGGTGTAGGGTCGGACAGTTACTTTATTTTATGATCCTCATTAGTGCAAGCCCAAAGTATCCCAAAATTTGATGGCAACAAGGACTCTGAATCAGAAAGGGGAAGGTATATATTTAGTCATATAGCATGGTGACAACACAAGGAAAATTCACACATGATAGAGGGAAGCTAGGAGCAACCAAACTAAGGATTACTGAAGTGCTGCATGAGTTATCTAGTGTATTTGACGCTCCTCAGGCATTGCCTTCGACCAATGGCCACGAGCATCATATTTTGCAGAAGAAAACCTATTAACATCAGGCCGTACTGGTATGCTCAAATACAAAAGAGTGAAACAAAAAGTTAGGTGAAAAATATGGACATCAAAAATCCTAGTACAACTCATTTCTCTAGTCCGGTATTGATATATCGTGAAACAAAGATAGTTGGCACTGTTATGTGGACTAAAAGACAAAGTGACAATGTGATAAGAAACCAACTACTTCTCCAGAAAATAAGATTACCAGAAACGAAACAAGGAACAACAAACACAGAAAAACAGAGTAATTTCCTTAGCGCCAGTAACCAGAGACAACAAAATGAGTAGCAGCTCAAGAGGCTACTCTCTCTCCAATCCTAATCCCTAAGTGGACAAAGACACATGATAATTCTCTGCATGTCAGTACCCCAAACCGTGTGGCCCTATATTTCAATATAACAGATTTCTAATAGAATGGAATAATTTCACAAACATTCCTAGGACAATATAAAGAGGGATATTTCTAGGACAACAGAAAAGTACTAGGGACACGGGTGTGTTGGCTTTTACTTCTTCCTTTCGTAAACCACTGTGATAGGTGACCTATCCAATACCCTCCCCACAAAACTTCACCTTATCCTCAAGAGAAAATTCTGGAAATCGTGGACAAATTGGCTCCCACATATCCTCACAAGGAGAGGAGTCCTTCCAACGGATGAGAACCTCCTTCATTGACTGTCTTTACCGAACACTGAACACTTTCAAAGGTTCCACTATTTCTTCCATAGATTCTTTTATCATTAACAGGTCTGGAACACTTTGCAGATGTTGTCCAAATACCTTTTCTAACTGAGACACATGAAAAATCGGACATATTAGAGATTGCGGGGGAAACTCCAGCTTATATGGCTCTGAACCCACCTTGACCGGTACCTTATATGAGCTATAATATCTGGCAGATAGCTTGTCATTCACTCATTTAGCCAATGATTTCTGCCAGTATGGATGTAGTTTCAGATATACTAAGTCACCCACTTCAAAAGAGATCTCCCTGCCATGCTTGTCAATAGCTCTTTTCAACCTTTCTTGTCATGGCGTAAATTCCAACTACACATTATTCAATTATGCGTATGATATGTCCCTCATGGTGTCAAAAACTTGTTGTGTAAAATGAAACTTACTGTAATCGCAAGCGTACGATTGACAACAAGTAATACAGTTCTAATGAACGATTATCAATCCCATAGGAAAATTTGTTTAAAATCAATCAATTTGCCTAACCTAATATTCTAATTAAATGAATCGAATAGTAAATTGAATAAATTTATAAATAAAACTAAACTAAAGAAGGATGTATTTAAGAATGATTAACTAATATATGATGAATTCAGAATTCACACCTAGAATCAATATGATTAATTAACCCAGAAGATATTCTTGATTTCTATTGTCAAATAATACCTTCCCAAACTATGATTAGCTAATCCAATTAACCTAAATAGCTATTTTCCTATGCTAATTCAGGTGTAGGATTATATAATTCCCAAGTAATGTAAATCCTAGGTTGGACATATGTATTTCTATTCTATCAATTGCTTTAACTTAATAATCCTATATCTATGTCAAAACCTAAACTAATCTCTCAATCATTTCACCAAGAATGAAGTGACTGAGATTATAAGCACTGACCAGAATTCAAGCCGGAATCTATTAACAAATTAGTCAGGAAGATTAATTCTATCTTGCACTCCATTACAGACCTGATCACTTCATTTGAGGTGAACGTAATCTGATTGGGAGATTAGTTTAGGTTTCGATGTAGGGATAGAATGATCTTACAAAATCATCACAAATGTTTAGAGCAATATGAAAATTAAGGTGATGGTGAACTAGCGATTAAGGCTTTATTAGAATGTTGATGGATTAATTCTAATTTTGGACATATTATAAACACTTACAGAATTATCAGTACAACCTTCAAGAAGACATGAGGTTTTACTTGAAACAAACTTAACATTCAAAGTGGTATAAGCTTTCCACTTGTTGATTGAAGCATGACAATTGAAGAACACTTCTACAAGCTTGATAATTTCAAATTCAAGTCTTAACTATGGTTAATTTGAAATCTAATTTTAAATGCAAAATGATGGAAATACTATTGGAAAAATGCACTACCACAGAGTAAGTTTCAAGTCAACATCACTTGACAAGATGAAAAGAAAAGCCAATGTAGAAAGGTTCAAGTTAAGAAACAAAACTGGAAATCAAATGAAATTTTAAGACACTAGAATTTTTGGGATGAACAGTTAAGGTACCTAAGTTGTGCTTGTCCATAAATCTAAACAATCAAGTAGTTGGATCCCAAATCAAACAAAAACCTAGAGAGGAACATTTAGTTTGAACTTTGGGAAAAATAAATTCAATTTATAAAATAAACATGGACAGTTTCTACCAAGACTGAAAAATTCTGAAAATATAGCAAAATGGTCGAGTTTAATATGAATTGGTTAACTTGGCATTTGATACTTCTTCTAAACACCTAGACCCACTTGCATATGGGTAGGGTCAACTATTGAAGTGGTTCATCCAAGTAAGAACCCTGGTGTCAAGTTCTCAAACACAATTTCTCAAAAGTGTTACAAGATTATGAATCTGCTCCTTGGAGTTGAAGATTTTAGAGCATTTATTTTTACTAATTGAGGTTTTTGCTGTCTTTGATTTTCGTCTGAATAACCTATAGTAGAGCCTTTACACTTATACCAACAAAAACCACATAAACGGCGGTCAATGCACTCCATATTCATTCAACTAATGTCGAATTTACCAAAATTTCAAATAATTTTGCTCTAATAAGCTAGGAAAAGGAGTTAACCTCTTATGGAAAAAATGAATGGCGATTTAAAACATTAGGCACTAACAAAGGAAGAGGTTTGATAGCCAAACCAGGGCAACGTAGAGTAGAGTGAGAGGTGAATAGACTAAAGCATTAGAATTAGCATTAAGATAAAGAGTCGATAAAAGTAGTGACACTTACCAAGTTACAAATGCTGCTTTAGTAAGACAACTAAAATGTTTCTTTGACCACAAATTATGCTGAATCAACCAAGATTCAAACCGATGAAGTACTTCATTGAATGGGAGAGCAGTATCATGCCAAACACTGCAAATATATAAAAAACATATCACTTCTCTGAAATTCGCAGAAGGCCAGGCAATGGTTAGAAGAAAAAATTTACAAATTGATTTAACTATTAAATGATATGGCAGCCAAGTTTAAAATAGAAGATGGAAGAAACAACCTATCAGGATACCATAAAATCAAATAAGCACACTGAAATAAAGAGGACTTTTCCTTTAGACACCTATTGCCAATTATATTTAGTAATAAAAAGCAAACATTAGGGTAGTTGTTCTTGGAGGTAGATAAAAAGTAATGAGGACATTTCAAGATGCTAACTTCAATTCTAAGTTATCACAAAATGGATCATGAGAAACTGGTAGTAATGTTGATTAGAAATCATATATAGCAAAATAGACGCAAGCACTAGATGCATGTTCCTAGAGAACAACTCATAATGACTATTTCCTACTTTTCCGCATAGCCTAGTTTTATCAAACGATTTGAAGTAATTAGTAGTAGCTTAAATCTATGTACTAGTAGTATGCAAGATCTACTGGTCAGATTGGAGGACTTGACTGCTTGGCCATACCTAGGTCGGAAGACAAATTTATACAAACTGACCAGCTGATCAGATTGTTTTCCCGACCGGTCAGACTGAATTTGTCATTAGGATGGACAAAACAATCAATGCAGAGTTTTCCTAAATAAGTTATTGATTGATCGGATGAGATGGCCTGACCCATCGGGTAACAGCAATAAAATCATGCTTGCTAAGCTGAGTCAACCTGACCAATCAGATCATGGTAAACCAACCAATCAACCGAATGCAAGTGGACCAAGCTGGACATGTTTTACCCATTAGGATTTTAATGTAAATACCTGAACTATATCATATCATAACAAATTGTTAAATTTTTTTCTCATACAAGAATTTTCTCTCATCCAAAGATGTAGACATAAAAAATTGAACATCATTAAATTAATATTTTTTTTATTTTTCTATATACAATGTTATATTGATAGTACATGCTTGACCCGTAATAATTGGTGGTTGAGACAAGTTAAAATAAGAGATTCTAAGCGCATAATCAAGGGTAGAAATATCTCTAACTTCAGCCAGATATAAAGCATAAATATTTAATTGAGTTTCAACCTGTTGAAAATAAGGATGAAATCATCCCTAATCCAACAAAAATTGTGAAGAACAGTTCCAAAAGATTTTTCCAGAGAAGATTAAGTAAACAGAACAAGTAGATTTGACGTAAAGAGAGTTGAATGCAATTTTCATGAATGTTACAGATAATTTTTTTGGGAGATACAGTAGAAACCTCATCACCAAAAGCTTGGAATAAGATGGAAAGAATTGTTTAGTAAAGTCATTAACCAATTGTCTTTATAGAAGAGGTTTTATACACTTTGCATGAATGAATATACATCAAAAAAAACTTGGATGAATTTAACTAAATCTTAAAGAACATCGAGAATATCAATATTAAAATTGATACAAAGGATCAAGTTTTGATGTTTTGATTATGTTGCATTTGTTGCTACCGTCCGGTGATTTTTTACTAAATATGAAAAGGATAGAATATCTTTTGATGATGTCAGCAATGCGCTACAATCAAAAGAGTTCAAAAAAAAAATTGTAAAAGAACAAACTGAAGGGTGAACATTTGATGAGTAGGGAGAAAGTACAACATATGGATTTGGTAAAGATAAACAAAATTAAATGAAAGTCTAAAGACATGAAAAATAGCTTGTTTTCGAGTATAAAAAACCGGAACTATTCATAAGAGCTCGTCCAAAACTAAACGAGGGGAAAAGTAGAAAGAAGAAAATTCTGTGAATGTTGGATGCTTATAGCAACTCTGAAGGTATATAGAGAAAGTCTAATGTGAAATGTTATCACAGATAAAATTTTTAGATTCCTGATTCCAAGGTCACATTTCATGTGCCTTCATATGTAGTGGTTCACTAATTATGAAAAGATTAGTGTCATAGTGCAACGGAAGATGATAGTGCTTGAAAAAATTAACAATATTAAATTGAGGATGTGATATAATGTCAGAGGGACATTGAGTGTTGGGATGTTCCTAAGTTGAAAAGCTATGAGTTCTTTTCCTACAGTGGATGAGCAGGATTATGAGTATTATTCAAATAGAGACATTTTCAAGATGTGCAAGGTAGCTATGTACTGATGGAGAGGAATCGGCAATCAAAAGTAGTATCATCTTTAAGAAAATATGGATAAAGGAGAAACAACAATCAGAATCAAACTCAATTGTGGCACTACTTTTGGGTAAATGAGTGACAAGGGACTGTCACCACTGCGCAAACAAAACATGCTAACTAGTTACAAAAATAAAGTTTTAGATTTATGTGAGCACTGTACATTTAGAAAATTAAACATAGTTAAATTTAACAAATAGACAGCACAAAACCAAAGACAAACTAGAATACATTAATTCAGACATGTGGGGACCCAACAAAATCCTCTCCAAGGATGGTATGAAATACTTTCAGACACTGACTGATGACTATCCAAGAATGATGTGGATATAGTTTTAGAAGTCAATGAATGAGGTATTTCCAACTATTGTAAAATATAAGACGATGTTTTAAAGACAGATATAAACAAATAAATGTGGCTTCACATAGACAACGAGTTAGAACTCTACAATAGTTATTTTAATCAGTTCTGCAGCAAAGAAAAAACAGTAATACAAACATGCTGGTGTAGGAATACTGCAACAAAATAGTGCTACAGAACAAATAAACAGGAGACTCTTCCACAACTCCAATGTAAATAAAAGATGGATGTGTTGCATTTAAGAAGACTTTAAGTACCATGATTAATAGAGATTTGATTTTTAATAAGTTTGATTTATCAGGGAGTTAGAAGAAGAAGACAATATTAAAAATAAATC
Source organism: Passiflora organensis (assembly GCA_019739055.1). Lineage (NCBI taxonomy): Eukaryota > Viridiplantae > Streptophyta > Magnoliopsida > Malpighiales > Passifloraceae > Passiflora > Passiflora organensis. Next base: position 186,616 of record JAEPBF010000146.1, read on the forward strand.
AGGATATTATAGATCATAGAGGCTGAATACATGACAACTATAAAAAAAAAAGCAAAGGAGAAAATATGGGTACAAGATTTGGTTTATCAAACTGACTTGGGTCAGAAAAAATTACAGTATTTTATGACAATAAATATCACTTTATCAGAGACAATAAATTACAATGTTTTTTTTTACAGTAGGACCTGATCCCATCATACTGGCCATACCACGGTTAGAAAACATATTTGGGTAGGATAGGAGGTACCTATTTACTCTGAAGTTGGTTTAAGGTATTTTTTTAAGAACAGCTCATGGATGACAACGATGCTCCGTGATACTATGAACCAAGAAATATAAACCAGCAGAGAACTTCGATTCAAGGGATGATTTGGAAAGAAAAAGTTTAACGGCTAGCCGATAAATAAGGAACAGGCTAAGGGCTAAACATGTGGTGTGAGTAGGTAGACATAGACAAACACAGTACCGATCAACTCCAAGCTTCCCATATTTGTTTTCAATATATGTATTAATCCTTTGCTCACTCATAGCTGAGGGCCTGACGAACCTGTATAACGAAAAAAAAAGGCTTACACTTGACAAAGAGGAGTCCGAAGGATAAGAAAACCAATACAATAAAAAAGAGAGCAGACATAACCTGTGGAACAAATCCACGACGCATAAAGTTTTGGAGTCTATCATGAGCACAGGGAACTCGAGAATCTCAACTTTCCCCTCTAAATCGAAAACCAAGAAAAAATCGAATTCCTGTGGGCGTTTGTACTTCAAGTCAGTCACTGCATTCACAGGAAAACCTCGACAGTAGTCATGATTGAACTTTTCCAGGTGCAGAGGATCCTCTATCTGAAACAGAGATGTATCACGTGTTTCCAAAATAAAATGACACCAACGAAACCGACGGAGGAAAACATAATAGCCAATAAAAATTAGTGAGCAGAGAGAAGTGAGGAAAGACCTTGGTGCATATGCCTTGCGTATGGTACAAGCACAAGGGCCTCCACCGAGGCTGGTGGTCAAGAGGTACCAAAGAGGGGGTCGAAGGCGGAGATGTTTCGACGTGGGAAGAAAGGTTGAACGTGCGGCATGTTTGGAATGTGAAATTGTGTGGCGTTCTCAAGAATGGAATGAAGGGTGGGAGAAGAGGATGACCGCCGCGGCTGATGGCACCGTGCAACAACGGAACCCTAGAAAGACGGAAGGTGGAGAAAGACATTAACGCGGTTGAGGTCTTTCCTTGATTGCAGAGTTCAAATATTTCACAAGTAGACAACTTATCAAGATACTGTATCTTCTTGATTATTATGTACAATTATTTATTATGAAAAAATTGTGTTCTACTTTAAAGCAGATACATACTATAAAGATCATATTTTGTATATAAAGTCTGGGATTTAGCAGACTATATTTACCCATTAACACAAATCATGTTCTTTTCGTGATGATAGAGCATAAGTCAAGCCCCCAAGGGCATTCATTTATAGAGAATTCCGGCTTTCCGTCGATAGGACCATAACTCTCGGGTAAGTTTTATTCTGAATGGTTTTTTCTACTAAAACCAATGAATCATTTGTCATCTCTTTCTCTCTCTCATTTTTTAAATTCAGTTCTGACAACTATTAGTCTGTAATACTTACAGATTTCAATGTGTAGATTCCTCAGAGAAATCATTATGTATACAAAATCATCCAAAAATATGTTTGACACTTTAAAGACAAGGATGCTGTATATATCAGCTTAAGACAGAATTTCAAACCTTACAACAAGAGACAATAATGGTGACTGAGTTTTTCAATGCATCACAAGGAAAGTGAGATGAGTTACCCAAATTCTCATCTGGCAAAGCCTACTCACAGCCATAATATCAAAATAATGAAGGAAAAAAAAAAAGGAAAAGATTTATCAATTTCCTATTGGATGAAACAATCTTAGTTTTGGAGTTATTCTATCTCAGATATTCAATACTGAATAATTGTCAAGCCTAAATAATGTTCTAGGCAGCATGAAGAAAGTCATCTTGACATTTCAGCATCACAAGAAAATCAGCCTCTTATATGGCAATTGTGCAAAGATCAAGAAGGGAAAGTCGCATCATTTGCAACCAAGAGTTATTCAGTCTCACTTGGAATCTATGACTATTATCCATATTCTTTCTCGCACAATAACAATTTTCTTACCTGATGAACGCATGTTTATGCCACGGAAAGCATGAGACATCATCTTGGCTAGTAGTCTCACTCATATATTTAAACTATCACACTCAAGAATCCAAAATTTCGCACGACAATCGTCGTAGCCCAAGTATGTACACTGCTAAAATATAGAGCAACACTCATAGCAATCCTACAAGGCTAGAGAGAAATTTAATAGTGGAGATAGTATTACATCTAACTATCAAAAAGTCAAATAGCGGATCTAAATAAGAATACTGTCGTTTGGGAGGCACCGAGTTAAGGACAACCATAGTGTGATTAGATGCTACAAGGAACTCAAACATGGATTTTGTATTTAATTTACCCCTATTTTGATTTTTGGTTTGCAATATGATATAAATGAAGACTAGGGGAATAACATATCATGTACATAGCATACTAGGACTCATAAGAAAATCATAACCTTGTCTTGCATTATTTCCCTATTGCCTGTCTAGAGAGAAGCCACGATCATTTCCAAATTTGTTTAAATACATATTCAAGGATCTAATAGAAGCCTCTTAGATGAGAAGACGAGAAAAACATATATAATAAACAACATACATCACACAACTCAATGTTAGTCACACAAGAGCATTAGCAAGTCATAGTCAACATGTATAATAAATCCATACACGCAAGACCGTAACTGGGTTGACAATAACTCTCAATCCTTCCAGCGCTAGGATTAGGATTAAGATTCATTAGTGGTATCTTGTATTTACCTTTGTCATTACCTTTTATTTCCTAATTCCAATGACAATATCGGGATGTTAGGTGATGGTAACTCTACCTAAACAGTTCCTAATCTACATGATCCTAATCCACACTCATTAGCTTGCTCATATAGTCCCTATATTGCCTTATAGCCTCATTTCTTGACGTCTCCATGCCTCACTACCAGACCTAGAGAGCTCTCAAGGGTTACATAGGTTACCCTATACAAATTTTTGTGCTTTGCACCACACATACCCGAATGCATCCAATACATCATATGCATTTCAATATAAAGATGACAAAGCACATTCATGCAATTTATTTGTCACATCCTATCATGGCACTTCACATAAACACAAATCATAGCCTAGCAGGCAATTTAATATATATTATGGCACCAGGTGCTACCAGGCCAACTCTTGGAGCACCAGAGGGTGACATATGGCTCCTCTTGTACATGCCATGTCTTGTCCAAGTCTCAGGCTTCGACTGTTCTATCATGCCCCGTACCTTACTCTGGGGTAAACACCTCCGCCATGGAATCCTAAGAATAGTAATTACTATGCTACTCTCAGAATCTCATAAAACTAGTAAAGCAAAACTATATAATATCACAGTAGAATAAAATCTAAGGTAGGAAAAATTTGGATCACATCAAAATATATCTCAGTCAACAAACATCCAACCAATCATCATAAACCACGTATGTAATAAAATCTGTAAAAAAACCAACAGACACCAGACATCATGTATAAAACCAAAATAGTAATCAATAGTATAGTCTAGTTCATATGTGCAAATCAAATCATATATTGATCAAACCTAATAACAACAAGCTGCTCTGAAATCAATCACAAGACGGCGGCTGACAACCTATACAATCTAGACAACATTAAAACAATTAGTTAAATGTCCAGGTGAGCGGAATACAGACCACAAAATGCATAAATATAAACATAATCGAAATCCAAAATTGAAAATGTAAGATCTGTGTAATCTCCCAACAATACTCAAAGTCAAATTCAAACCAATCAGAAATAACAGTAATGGTGAATCACACACACATATATACACATTTCATTAATAAAAATAGGACTGAAAAGTCGGCAAAAAACCACCCATCTACTCCTGATCAGAGAGTGATCTAGGCCCACTAATATTTATTTCACTTTCTTTGAAATCATAGCTCATACTAGTGTTGTCGAAGACTTCTAAGGTTAGTCAATCTCAACCCAATACTACAATGCCAAAATGTAGACATATAATCCCATAGACAACCCGATGTCTCAACATCAGTACAACTACATACACAATATCACAACCTGTCTCTCATTACCAAACTATGATAAAACCAGTATACGTAACAAAAACTCACAATAGTAAAACTAATCATTTCCCAAACACAAAAGTATGTATGTCCAAATACTAACAAGATTCACTATTTAATTTTCTTAAAATTTATAAACCACAATCATGCATTTTAAATCAAAACCAAGTAAAGTGTGATGTCCTCTCTCACTTGTAAGGTAGCCACAACACAGTTCAATACAACAAGCACAATCAAAAGTCCAATCCACAATCCACACCAGTACAAACACAGATCACACATCTCCATAACACCAAAACATATAATTACTACCTATACAAACCAACACAAAAAACGAGGCAAATATTTATTTTTTCAAAAAATACTTCTAAAATCAGAAATTAGATTAATAAGTCCTCAAATTATCATTTTTATTTTATAGTATTACTTTAAAAATTATAATTTACTTTTATAACGAAAACATATTTTTTGAAAAAATTTATAAAAGTCAATATCTTACAAGCTACAAGTCAAATCAGAAAATAAACAACACCATAGTGTATGGAATACCTAAACTATCAAATAAAGAAAAATTTCAGGTTTTGGAAATATGGCAGCGCATGGCCGGACATTATTAGAGGAAGGCGACCTATGGCCGAATGGTGGCCAGTAGTGAGGGCGAAACCAGAATTTCTAAATCTGCACAAAATCACCATCAAAATCAATGCATTATACATATATGAAAAGCTAAGGTTACAAAGAGCATATGTCTGGAACTATATCGATGAGATCTCAGAGAAATCTGCCAGAAATAGAAATTTTCCTTCCCGAAAAATCGTAACCTTCTCTTGACAATCCCTATCATGTCCGACGTCTGATCAACGAGCTTCTTGTGGCCGAGTGAAGCTATGATGGAGAGGAGTCGACTGGGGACAACGGTGATGCAAATGGTTGTTGGAGGATGAGTCATGGTTCCCTGGTTCAGTTGGACAGAAAAGGAGTTCGCGGAAAACGAGAAGAGAGAGGAGAGATGAGAGAGGAGAGAGGAGAGAGGAGAGGAGAGGAGAAGGAAAAAGAAAAAAGAAAAAAAATTCTTTTATAGAAAACCTATACAAAAATGACATCATTTCACTTATTCCTTTGGATCAATGCTGAAACGATGTCGTTTTGACTTATATTAAAACGATGTCGCTTAGCCTTAATAATAAAATAATATCTTATTTAATTTTTAAAATTATAAAATAATACTAAAAGAATATTTAATCTTAGAAAAATCCTAGTAAATAGGATATACGTCCAAAAATTATGAAAATTTCACTATAAATTAAAAAAAATCATATATTTCCAAGAAACCAAAAATTATATTTTTAGATTAATAAATATTTAATTAAAAATAAAATATTATCCCGAACATATTAACAATATAATCATAAAAGAAAAAGCAAGAAATATTGTAATGACCCAAATTCCTACTTACTAAAATTTGTTCCGACTAAGGCTATTACCGTCGTGAAATCCAAACAAGCCCAAAGACACTTAGAACCTATCTGAATCCCACCAGGCTTACCCATTAAATTTTTAATAACAAATGGAGCATGATATTGGATAATCATTCTGGTATAATACAGAGTGAATAAAACATTAGCGGAAGTCTTTAAATTTAATTATTGGAATCAAAACACACAAGTCCCATAGGGATCCAAATAACCAACAAGAAATCCTCCAACATGTTCCAAAATATAACAAGCAAAAGAGGGATTTTGAAAAACCAGAAAAGTAGTCCAATCTATGATCATATTATATGCACAAGCAATCAAGGAAATATGAATGCAAAGGTGATGCAATATCACCCCGCCGTGTAACCTTGATCTCACACACTGGTACCACGAATAATGAATGTACCTAAGTCTGAAAAATGGTGGAAACAACAGAATGAGATTACAAGAATCTCAGTAGGGTCACAACATCATCAGATCTGCAAAAACCATAAACATAAATCGCCCAAACTACATCAGATCATTCCTAGCAATTAAAGGGGATCACGTAATTCAAGAATTCAGTTAAAAAGGGTAGGGCCAAATCTAAGACTGAGGAGGGACTATAAATACTTCCGAAAACTCAGAAGTACACAGGCAGGTAGAACTCATTAGATTGCTCTTGGCAATGAAGAAGAAAGGTCATTCCCTTCCACCTATGTTGTCCAAGGCTTACTGCACAAAAGGTAAATGGTTAACACACAAGCTATTCAGTAAGCTTATTCATTTTTCCATATAAGAACAAGTCATCCTAAGCCACACAAGGACAAGGGCTTCCTGCCACACAAGGACAGGGCTTCTAGCCACACAAGGACCAGACATCCAGTGAGCTCATGCTGGGGATTGCAACACATACGACTCCCATATCAGTAAGAACCTCCCCTCTCACAAGGAGCATCAACGCTTACCCTGAATGGCCACCAGAAAATGATCCTGACACACAATACATACCAGCACACATAAGCAACAAAATACAATACCATAATAGGGTATCCTTAATCATGTCAAACATAATCAACATGTTCAATACACATAACACATGTAAACTAGGCACTCATATTCTATCTTAAGGGATTCGGTATAACCTAGAGGATCGCATCTTGGTCCGCAATTCAAGCATTCCTACTACAACATATGCACATACAATATTACATGTAAAGGTACCGAAATTAGCAAGCAAACAACAAGGATCTCTGGAGACATTGATGAACCTTAGATCCTACCTCTCTTGTCTCTGAACAAGAAGTTATTTCATTATCTTTATTCAATAATTCTGCACTACCTATAACATCACAAGGCAAAGCCAAAACCAAACTAAGTATGCATATCCAATATCCAATATCCAATATCCAATTAAATACCCTATTTTCTTACCAATTTCACTCACCAAACCTATCAGAAACCAGTGATTAGATGCCTCAGGTTCCTCCCAGTGATAGCCAAGAACTTAAAATAATCAACCTGAATTACCATCCCTAATTATAATACAATTTTCGGCACTAAGAATAGGACAATAGGGCAAGTTGCGATTTCATGTTAACAAGTTGTAGGAGTTGCGATCTCATATTAACAAGGAAGGATTAAGGGTTTATAACATGTATAATCAAAAGAAACAAGATCAGAATCCAATAGGTTAATCAATTGATCAAGATAGGCACAATAGGGCAGTAGGGCAAAGGTAGGGTATACTGATTTCATGTATAGAAAAGATTCAAAGGATGAATTTATGATTCTTCACTATGAATGAATATTAAACAATCATACGATTATAGGTAACAATATCAGAGATTAATCAAAGACAGAATTATAAAAATCTGAAAATATAATTCCGCCAAATGGGCATCCTGCAACATCTCCCATATAATGCTTCATAAGGTGCCATACCGATGCTTACATGAAAACTATTGTTGTAAGCAAATTCTGCCAACGGCAGGCATTGATCCTAATCGGTTTGCTGACCAACACACTCGTTTGTAGCATGTCTTCGAGTGTTTGAATAGTCCTTTCTGTTTGGCCATCGGTCTGGGGATGAAATGTCGTACTGAAATTCAATCTCGAACCCAGCGTATTCTGGAATTTCTCCCAAAATCATGAGGTGAAACGAGGGTCACGATCTAAAACGATGGAAACTGGCACTCCATGAAATCGAACAATCTCATCCAAGTAACGAACAACCAATTTCTCAGGTGTATCCGTCACACGTATAGGGAGGAAATGTGCAGATTTCGTCAATCGATCCACAATCACCCAAATGGCATTGTATCCTTACTGTGACCTAAGCAAACCGGTCACAAAATCCATTGTGACATGCTCCCACTTCCATTCTGGAATTGGAAGTGACTGAAGTAGTCCAGCGGGTCGTTGATGTTTGATCTTTACTTATTGACTTATGAGGCATCAGGCAATGAACTCAGCAATGTGGTGTTTCAAGTTTGGCCACCAATACTGCTCCTTTAAATCTTGGTACATCTTAGTGCTTCCAAGATGGATAGAAAACTTCGAATTATGCGCCTCCGATAGAATAAGATTACGAATATTAGTATATTGTAGAACACATACCCGGTTTCTGAAGACAAGCACTTCGTCATCTATTATTCTGAAATCACGAACTATGGCATCAACACCAATCAAAAAGTTGCTTCTGAATTTCAATTAGTTTCGGATCCTCTAATTGCTGATTCCGGATTTCCTCAATCAAGGTAGATGTGACTTTGATTCGTGCCAACAATGAACCAGAATAATCAGTGCCAAGATGCACAGGATTAGTCCTCAAATCCAGCAACATAGGCATGTAATGAGTGTGCATATAGGCCAAAATCGATGGGGAATGAGGATAAAACTTTCAGCTTAAGGCATTAGCAACAATATTTTCCTTTCCAAGATGATATTCGATGATCAAATCATAGTCTTTGATCAGCTCTACCCATCTTCGTTGTCTCATATTTAATTCTTTTTGCGTGAGTTGGTACTTCAAGCTTTTGTGATTGGTGAAGATTCGACATGTCTCGCCGTATAAGTAATGTCGCCATATTTAAAATGCAAACACCATGGCTGCAAGCTCCAAATCATGTGTAGGATAGTTGCTTTCATGCGGTCGTAACTGTCGGGAAGTATATGCAACGATTTTCCCTTTCTTGCATCAACACACATCTAAGTTCGGATTTCGACGCATCGCTGTAAACCACATACTCCTTTCCGCAAATAGGTAAAGTAAGAATAGGTGCGGAAACTAACCGATTTTCAGCTCTTCGAAGCTTCGCTAGCATTTCTTGTTCCACATAAATGGCTCACCTTTACGCATCAATTTTGTCAATGGTCCGCCAAGCGATGAAAAATTTTCCACAAAGCAACGGTAGTATCCTGCTAAACCAAGGAAACTACGAACTTCGAACACAGTTTGCGGGGGTTCGCAGGCAATTACGACTTTAATTTTCTTTGGATCAACTAACACACCTTGGACGGAAACAAGATGGCCAAAGAAACTGACTTCGCGTAACCAGAATTCGCATTTGGAGTACTTTGCGAACAATCGCCAATTCTTTAAAACATTCATCACATCCGCAAGTGCTTAGCATGCTCTTCTTTCGATTTTGAATAAATTAGAATGTCGTCGATGAAAACTATCACAAATTTATCCAGAAACTCATGGAACACACGATTCATCAAGTCCATGAACACAGCTGGTGCATTGGTTTAACCGAATGGCATAACCAGAAATTCGTAGTGGCCATATCGCGATCTGAATGCAGTCTTCAGAATATCAACATTACGAACTCGCAATTGATGGTATCCAGATCTGAGATCGATCTTGGAGAATATTGCTGCACCCTGGAGTTGGTCGAACAAATCGTCGATGCGTGGCGAAGGGTACTTGTTCTTCACAGTCACACGATTCAGCTGCAGATAGTCGATGCATAACCGCAACGAACCATCTTTCTTCTTCACGAACAAGACAGGTGCTCCCCAAGGTGACACACTAGGTTGGATGCAACCACGATCTAGAAAATCTTCCAATTGCGTTTTTAGTTCCTTCATTTTCGCAGGAGCCATACGGTACGGAGGAATGGAAATCGGATTCCTACCAGGCACTAACTTAATGCCAAATTCCACTTCCCTTGTTGGTAGACCGACTATATCTTCTGGAAATACTTCTGGAAATTCGTGAACCAGTGGGACAGAATCAAGACCCGAGGATTCTTTGGAGATATCATGTACGTGTGCGAGATACGCAATACGTCCTTTGCTGATTATTCGCTTTGCATTAAGCCAGAATGTCATGCAAGTTGGAACAACTCACCTATCACCTTCAAAACAATACTCGGCACCATCAGGAAAAGTTTTGGTGAAACACTCCATACGAGCTTGATATTTCGCAAGACAGTCCATGCCTAAAATCACATCCAGCTCTCGGATGTCCAATGGAATTAGATCCACTTCAAGTACATTCAGACCCATACGTACAGCACAGCCGATGTAAACTAGATCATAAATCAGTTGCTCTCCCAAAGGAGTTAAAACTGCAATAGGAGGAGTCAAAGGAGAAAGAGGTCGATTCATGCTAAGTGCTATCCTTGGACTTACAAATGATCTATTTGCTCCAGGATATAATAATACTTTAGCATTTTGAGAAAAGACTGAAATAGTACCTATCACCACATCAAGACTAGCTTCGGCATCAGTTAGGGTGAATAGCCTTATTGGTCTTGGTTGCGCCTCACCTGTGGATCCGTTGGGTGGTCCTCCTGGTGTGCATGTTGGCGGTTTGGTGGGGTTAGCATACCCACCTCGGCTCGCACTAGATGTGCCTGTGATACATCTCAGCTTCTGGCATTCCCGCTGAATGTGCCCCATTTCGCCACAATTGTAACATCGACGTTGCTGAATATTCCACGTAGTTCCACTGGAATTCGAACCAGAAAAGTTCTTGTTGTTACTTCCATTGCCATTAATTTTTGGAGGATAGGACCTGAAAGGATAGGGTCTCGTACGCCGATTAAATTTTGAATCTCGCCAGAAGGATCCACCATTAGTGGCTGCGGATGACTTTTTGGTTTGCACGATCTTTTCGGCTTCAGTCATGGCAACAATTAGTTCTTGCAAATTTTGTACCAGTGTCGTACCAACAATGGTTATAAGTTTGGTACACAGCCCATCCTGAAATCGCCTCGCAAACTGGTACGGTGAGCAATCCTCTTCAGGTGCAAATCGAAACAATTCCCTTAATGCCTTTTAATATTCCAGCACCAAACGGGTTCCCTGTTCAACCTTGTAGAAAGCTTGTCGCTGCTCACTTTTATGGAATCTCGTATAAAACTTTTCGTCGAATTCATATCGAAATTCTTCCCATGTAGGTAGACAATTGCCAAATTGCAAGCTCACAGCTATCCACCATGTGAGGGCTTCTCCCTCCAATAGGAATGTGGCGATGGCTACCTTGTCATCATCAGAGATACATAAAAACAAAGATACTCGGAACAAGGTGTTGATCCATTCGCGAGCGGTAGCAGCTCTAGCCGAACCATTGAAATCTTTACATCCCAATTGTCGAGTTTCCTTCAATAGTTTTCTAATCATGACTGGAAGTCTCTCGGCCTCCTTAGGATGTGTCGGCTGTACAGGTTCAAGTGGAGGAATAGGTTCTTCCACAGGCGCTGGTCCAGGAGCATTCTGAAGTTGCGTCTCCATACGCTGTTTATTTGCAACAATTCCTTGCAATACGTTTAAGATTTGTGCCATCACATGATTGATGGCTGGTGCGGTTGGTGCCTTAGGTTGATTTTCGGGTTCAACTTGCCCTCCCTGCTCAATTTGTGCATTCGGCTCCTCTTGCTCAACAGGTTGCTGTTCGGCCTGAACCTCATACCTACCCCGTCGATCCCTTGTAGCGTTCAAGCTTGCCATACTATACAAACATACGATTGTTACTTAACACATAACTAATTACGATACTAGGAAAAGAAATGGTACCTGGTGGAGAGGCATGCACCGGACGATATGTAGATGCTAGAAATCAAAGTACTCATGCACACTAGTATGGAAATTTTGGAAACCACATGCACACATGCAATGCACACTCGGCAATTATCTCAATACACACATAAGCACTCAACAACAGTACAAACCATACACAGAAATCATATTCACATTCGGTAAGCATAGGTTCACACAAAACATACTTGACTTGCATACAAATCGATCACATGCTTGGCAAACTTGACAACAATACATAAAGACATACTTGACAATGATAAGAAATCACATAGGGATACTCAACAGCATGCATCAACAAATATACATTCTTGACAATGATAAGAAACCCAGCTAAACACTCAAAAACATATCAATTCATATAAGACATAAAAATACTCATAGACACGCAACAAGTTAATCAATCAGACACGATATCTAAACATTTCTAACCAGGATCTTAACATCTGATTAATTTTTTGGTATTAACCCTTTAAGTAAGTAGGTGTGCGCGCATGGTTGTTGGAGGATGAGTCATGGTTCCCTGGTTCAGTTGGACAGAAAAGGAGCTCGCAGAAAACGAGAAGAGAGAGGAGAGAAGAGAGAGGAGAGAGGAGAGAGGAGAGAGGAGAGAGGAGAGGAGAGAAAAAGGAAAAAGAAAAAAGAAACAAAATTCTTTTATAGAAAACCTATAGAAAAAAGAAACAAAATTCATTTCACTTATTCCTTTGGATCGATGCTGAAACGATGTCGTTTTGACTTATGTTAAAACGATGTCGCTTAGCCTTAATAATAAAATAATATCTTATTTAATTTTTAAAATTATAAAATAATACTAAAAGAATATTTAATCTTAGAAAAATCCTAGTAAATAGGATATACGTCCAAAAATTATGAAAATTTCACTATAAATTCAAAAAAATCATATATTTCCAAGTAACCAAAAATTATATTTTTAGATTAATAAATATTTAATTAAAAATAAAATATTATCCCGAACATATTAACAATATAATCATAAAAGAAAAAGCAAGAAATATTGTAATGACCCAAATTCCTACTTATTAAAATTTGCTCCGATTAAGGCCATTACCGCCGTGAAATCCAAACAAGCCCAAAGACACTTAGAACCTATCTGAATCCCACCAGGTTTACCCATTAAATTTTTAATAACAAATGGAGCATGATATTGGATAATCATTCTGGTATAATACGGAGTGAATAAAACATTAGCGGAAGTCTTTAAATTTAATTATTGGAATCAAAACACACAAGTCCCATAGGGATCCAAATAACCAACAAGAAATCCTCCAACATGTTCCAAAATATAACAAGCAAAAGAGGGATTTTGAAAAACCAGAAAAGTAGTCCAATCTATGATCATATTATATGCGCAAGCAATCAAGGAAATATGAATGCAAAGGTGATGTAATATCACCCCGCCGTGTAACCTTGATCTCACACACTGGTACCACAAATAGTGAATGTACCTAAGTCTGAAAAATGGTGGAAACAATAAAATGAGATTACAAGAATCTCAGTAGGGTCACAACATCATCAGATCTGCAAAAACCATAAACACAAATCACCCAAACAACATCAGATCATTCCTAGCAACTAAAGGGAATCACGTAATTCAAGAATTCAGTTAAAAAGGGTAGGGCCAAATCTAAGACTGAGGAGGGACTATAAATACTTCCGAAAACTCAGAAGTACACAGGCAGGTAGAACTCATTAGATTGCTCTCGGCAATGAAGAAGAAAGGCCATCCCCTTCCACCTGTGTTGTCCAAGGCTTACTACATAAAAGGTAAATGGTTAACACACAAGCTATTCAGTAAGCCTATTCATTTTGCCACATAAGGACAAGTCATCCCAAGCCACACAAGGACAGGGCTTTTGGCCACACAAGGACCAGATATCCAGCGAGCTCATGATGGGGATTGCCAGCCATACGAATCCTATACTAGTAAGAACCTCCCCTCTCACAAGGAGCGTCAGCGCTTACCCCGAATGGCCACAGGAAAAGGATCCTGACACACAACACGTACCAGCACACACAAGCAAGTACAAAACACAATACCACAATAGGGTATCCTTAATCATGTCAAAACACAATCAACATGTTCAATACACACAATAAATGCAAACTAGGAGCTTATATCCTATCTTAAGGGATTCGGTATAGCCTAGAGGTTCGCATCTTGTTCCACAGTTCAAGCATTCCTACTACAACATATGCACATACAGTATTACATGTAAAGACACCGAAATTAGCAAGCAAATAATAAAGATCTTTGGAGACATTGATGAGGCTTAGATCTTACCTCTCTTGTCTCTGAACAGGAAGTTATTCCCTTGTCTTTATTCAATAATTCTGCACTACCAATAGCATCACAAGGCAAAACCAAAACCAAACTAAGTATGCATATCCAATATCCAATTAAATACCCTATTTCCTTACCATTTCCACTCACCAAACCTATCAGAAACCAGTAATCAGATGCCGCAGGTACCTCCCTCTTGAATGTGTTATATGATAGCCAAGAACTTAACAAGAATCAACCTGAATTTCCATCCCTAATTATTATACAAATTTCGGCACTAAGAATAGAGCAATAGGGCAAGTTGCGATTTCATGTTAGCAAGTTGTAGGAGTTGCAATCTCATGTTAAAAAGGAAGGATTAAGGGTTTATAACATGTATAATCAAAAGAAACAAGATCAGAATCCAATAGGTTAATCAATTGATCAAGATAGGCATAATAGGGCATACTGATTTCATGTATATAAAAGATTCAAAGGATGAATTCATGATTCTTCACTATGAATGGATATTAAACAATCGTACGAATAAAGGTAACAATATCAGAGATCAATCAAAGGAAGAATTATAAAAATCTAAAAACCTAATTCTGCCAAATTTTGATTTAACTTTAGAGAAATAAATACTAATCTTAAGAAAAAAACCAAATATGGTTGGAAAAAGGATGAAGACAGCTTTCCAACAAGCTATTATTTGCAGGAATTCGACAAACAATGAGAGAGTTATGCTAGTTTGAAGTTCAGGAAGATTTTGACAGAAATTGGGAGGTATAGGGTTTTTAGGTCCTACGAATTTTGTGTATTTTCTGTATAAGATTTTTGTGTGGCTGACTTCCTATTTGTATAAGATGGTTATGAGATTAAAATCCCTATCTTTAAAGATTAATTAAAGTAAGATAATTATCAAAATTAAATTTTGTAACCATCCCCCTTAAACTTAGAATTTTTATTTCCTAAGATAATTATCAACCAATAAAGAATCAATTTAAAGGAATTAATATCAGAAATAATTACTAGACATCCCTTACCAATTTCGGCCATCACACATCCTTTTCTTTAGGGACAAAATGGTCTTTTTCTCCTTAACTGACTTCTGGACTTCTAGGACTCAAAATTTATGGTCTCACAAATATACTCAAAAGGAATAGAAAACTCACTAAACAAATAGTTGAGGGAATCTCCTCCTCATCTTAGCCTTAGTCTCCCATGTCTCCTCTTCCAACTGGGAACTCTTCCGAAGCACACGAACCATAGGCACACTCTTGCTCTACAAGACTCTCTTGGATCTGTCTAGGATGGACACAAGCTGAGTAGGATAAGACAAATCTTTAGCTATATCCATGGGAGGCATCTCCAAAACATGAATGGGATTACGGATGTACTTCCTTAACACCGATATGTGGAACACGTCATGTATCCTCTCCAACTTTGGAGGCAAACTCAAATGGTAAGCTACAGGATCAATGCTCTCAATCACCTTATACATATCAATATACCAAGGCCCAAGCTTACTCCTCTATTTGAAGCATATCATCCCCTTCCAAGGAGCTACCTTCAGGAAGACTCTGTCTTCGACTGCAAACTCCAAAGGCCTTTGCCAGTTATCCTCATAACTCTTCTAGTGATCCTAGGCTGCTCTCAACCTATCTTGAATCAACTTCACCTCCTCCAAGGTGAAATCTGTCAACTCTACTCCACTCAATCTCCTCTCTCAAGGGTCGCTCCACAACAATAGAGTGCAATAACTCTCCCATATAATGCCTCACAAGCCGTCATACCAATACTCGCCTGAAAACCATTATTATACAAAAAATCAACCAATTACATATATCGATCCTGACTGCCTTGAAAATCCAAAACATAATCTCTCAATATGTCCTCAAGTGTTTGAATAGTCGTCTCAGATTATTCGTCTGTCTGAGGATGAAAAGTAGAACTGAAATGCAATCGCATACCCAAAGCTTCCTAGAACTTACCCCAAAATCTCGATGTGAAACAAGGATCTTTGTTAGACATAATAGACATTGGCGCACCATGTAATCTGACAATCTCCTGAACATACAACTCTGCAAAATGCTCTAATGGAAAACCCATCCGAATGGGTAGAAAATGGGACGACTTAGTGAGTCAATCAACAACTACCCACACTACATCATGCTCTTCAAGACATTCAGCACAATCTGCAAGTGCTCAGCTTCCTCTTCCGATCTTGAATAAACCAGAATGTCATCGATGAAGACTATCACGAATTTTTCCAGGAACTCACGGAACACTTAATTCATCAGGTCCATGAACACCGCTGGTGCATTGGTCAAACCGAATGGTATAACTAGAAATTTGTAGTGGCCATATCGCGATCTAAATGCGGTCTTCGGAATAGCAACATCTCGAACTCACAATTGATGGTATCCTGATCTGAGATTGATTTTGGAGAACACGGCTGCACCTTGGAGCTGATCGAACAAGTCGTCGATGCGTGTTGTTCTTCACTGTCACATGATTTAGCTATCGATAGTCGATGCACAATCGTAGCAAACCTTCTTTTTTCTTCACGAAAAAGACAGGTGCTCCCTAAGGTAACACACTAGGTCGGATAAAACCACGATCCAACAAATCTTCTGATTATGTTTTCAGTTCCTTCATTGCCGCAGGAGCCATATGATACGGAGGAATGGAAATTGGATTCGTGCAAGATATTAACTCAATGTCGAATTTCACTTCCCTTGCCGGTGGAAAACCGGCTATGTCCTTTGGAAATACATCAGAAATTCAGGTACCACTGGAACAGAATCCAGATTTGAGGACCTTTTAGACACATCATGTATGTGAGTGAGGTACGCTATACATCATTTGCTGATCAATTGCTTTGCATTAAGCCAGGAAATCATGCAAGTTAGAACAACTCCCCTATCACCTTCAAAACTATGCTCGGCACTATCAGGAAAAGTGAACCAGACACGCTTGGTGAAACACTCCATACAGGCTTGATATTTTGCAAAATAGTCCATGCCTAAAATCACATCCAGCTCTCGGATGTCCAAAGGAATCAGATCCACCTTAAGTACATTCGGACCCAAATGTACAGCATAGCCAATGTAGACTAGATCACAAATTAGTTACTCTTCCAAAGTAGTCAGAACCGCAATAGGAGGAGACAAGGGAGACAGAAGCCAATCCTTGCTAAATGTTATTCTTGGACTTACAAATGACCTGTTTGCTCTGAGATCTAACAATATTTTATCATTTTGAGAAAAAACTAAAATAGTACCTGTCACCACATCAGGACTAGCCTCGACATCAGTCAGGTTGAATAGCATCATTGGTCTTGGTTGCGCCTCACTTATGGATCCATTTGGTGGTCCTCCCGTTGCGCGTGTTGGTGTTTTGGTGGGATTGGCATACCCGCCTCGACTTGCGTTTGGTGTGCCTATGATACGCCTTGGTTTTGGGCAGTCCCTTTGAACATAGCCCATCTCACCACAATTATAACATCGACGTGACTGCAAATTCAACATAGATTCATTAGAATTCAGACCAGAAAATTTCTTTTTGTTGTTACCTCCATTTCCTGTGTTGTTTTTTGGAGGATAGGACCATAAAAAATATGGTCCCGTACGCTGATTGAACTTCGAATCTCGCCTGAAAGATTTGTCACTAGTTGCTGCGAACGACTTCTTACTTTGCACTATTTTCTTGGCTTCAGTCGTGGCAACAATTAGTTCTTGCAAATTCTGCACCGGTGTCGTACCAACGATGATTTTGAGCTCGGTATATGTTAGTACGATGAACGATCCTCCTTAGGTGCAAATCGGGACAACTCCCTTAATGTCTTATCATATTCCAGCACTGAACGAGTGCCTTGTTCAAGCTTGTAGAAAGCTTGTCACTGCTTGATTTTATGGAATCTTGTATACAATCTCTCGTCAAACGATCTCTGATTCGCAAACTCACAGCCGCCCACTATGCGAGAGCTTCTCCCTCAAGTAGGAAAGTAGTGATGGAAACCTTGTCATCATTCGAGATACGTAAGAACAAGGACATTCAACATTAAGTGTCGATCCATTCATGAGCTGCTACGGCTCCGGCTGAACCATTGAAATCTTTACATCCCATTTGTCAAACTTCCTTCAGCAATTTCGTAATAACGACTAAAAGTCTCTCGGCTTTGTTAGAATAAACCGGCTGTACAAGTTCAAGTGGAGAAATAGGTTCTTCCATGGGCGCGGGTGCAGGAGCATTCTGAAATCACGCCTCTATATGTTTTTGGTTCGCAACGATCCCTTGTAACACATTCAGAATTTATGCCATCACAGGATCGATGGCTGGTGCCTAAGGTTGGTTTTCGGGCTCAACTTGTCCTTCCTGATCAATTTGTGCATTCAGTTCTTCTTGCTCAACAGGCTGCTGTTCGGCCTGAATCCTATACCTACCCCGTCGATCACGTGTCGCATTCATCCTTGCCATACTATATGAACATACAATGTCACTCAACACATAATCAATTATGAACACTAGGAAAAGAAATGGTAACGGTGGAGCGATGTTCACTGGACTATATGCATATAATGGAAAACAAAATACACATGAACACATGTATACAAATTTCAAAAATCACATGCAAACATGTAAATGCATACTCGGCACTCAAATCAACACACACATATGCACTCGGCAACAATCATTAAAACATTCGGCAAGCATGGATTCATAGTCGACAATCAATATACAGAAACATACTTCGACATGCTTACAAACCAATCACATGCATATGGACACATTCGGCAACATTCGGTAGCAAAGCATGAATTAACAACACACATTCAGAAATATAGAAATCATGCAGGGACATTCAACAGTATACTTGAAAATAAAAAAGAAACACAACAAGGCACCCATCAGAACTCAGCAAAACACATTAAATCATGCAATGCATTAAAGCACACATAAACACACAATAAACTAGACAGTCAAATACAACATATAAACATTCCAAACTAGGTTTATTACTTTCAATTTTTAGCCTTCTAAGTGAGTATGTGTGTATGTACCTACCTACAAACACAAAACCAAAAAACAAGTTAGCATATAACAAATCATATCCCCTAAACCATGTTCCGCTACCAAACCTGTAAGGATCCACAACCCACAATTGCTCCTACGTGAGACCCTTACCATTGTAAAACCCAAATAAGCCCCAAATTAGGACCTATTTGAATCCCACAAGGTTTACCCATCAAATTTCCGATTTTTAGTGTGTTCATTCTTTGTAATTATAACAATTGGAGCATGACATTGGACAAGTATACTGGTAACATACGAAGTGAATAAAAACATCAGCGGAAGTTTTTAAATTTAAACAATGAAATCCCAATACACAAGTCCCATAGGGATCCAAAAATCCAGCAAGTAATCCTCCAACATAAATAGGAAACAACAAGCAAAGGAGGAACTTGAAAAACTAGACAAATAGTCCAATCATAGTTCATGTTATATGCGTAAGCAACCAAGGAAATATGAATGCGAATGTGATGCAATATCGCCCCGTCGTGCAGCCTTGATCTCATACACTGGTACCACAAACAGTGAATGTACTTAAGCCTGAAAAATGGTGAAAACAACAAGTGAGATTACACGAATCTTAATAGGGTCACAACATCATAAGATCTACAGAAATCTTAGACAAACATCTCCCAAACAACTTCAGATCATCCCTATACATATAAGGATATCACACAATTCAAGAAACAATCAATAAGGTTAGGGCAGAAACTAAGGCTGAGGGTGGGCTACAAACACTTTAGAAAATCAGAAGTACATAGGCAAGGAAACACATCAGATATTCTTAGTAGTAGGAAAAAAATGCCATCCCCTTCCACCTGTGTTGTCCAAAGCTTTGCTGCAAAAAAGGTAAAGGTTAGCACCAAGCTAATTAGCAAGCATATTCATCTTGCCACCACACAGAATAAGGCATCTAGCTAGCACACAGGGCTAGGCATCCTAACCAGCACACAGGATTAGGGCATCTTGCTAGCACACAGGACAAGGCATTTAGCCAGCAGAAAGAACTAGGCATCTAGCCAACACACAGGACTAAGCATCCACAGCTCGCAAGCTGGGTATTGCCACCCAAACGACTCCCATACCAGTAAGAGCCTCCCCTCTCCCAAGGAGCATCAACGCTTATCTTGAATGGCCACCAGAAAAGGATCTTGACACACAAACACGTACAAGAATACACAGGCAAGCACAAAACACAATACCACAACAGGGTATTCTCAATCATGTCAGAACACAATCAGTATGTTCAATACACACAACACATGCAAGTTAGGCACTCATAACCTATCTTAAGGGATTCAGTATAGCCTAGATAAACCTCAAATAAATCCACAACTCATGCATACACCATCACACACATATGCGCATAAATTAACTCAAGCAAAGGTACCAAAATCAACAAGCAAACAAAAAGATCTCTAGAGAAACCGATGAGGCATAAATCCTACCTCTCTTGTCTCTGAACAAGAAGCTATTCCTTTTCCTTTATTCAAGGGATCCAAACCACCTATAACATCATATAGCAAATACAAAACCAAACTAAGCATGCATACTCATTAAGAAAGTAAATGTCTTATTTCCTTACCAATTCCACTCACCAAACCTATTAGAAACCAGTGATCAGATGCCGCAGATGCCTCCCCCTTAGATATGTGATGTGATAGCCAAGAACTTAACAAGAAAAAAACTGAATTACCATCCTAATCAATATATAATTTTTGGCACTAAGAATAGGGCAATAGGGTCAGTTGCGATTTCATGTTAATAAGGAAGGATTAAGTGTTTATACCACATACAATCAAAAGGAACAAGATCATAAACTAGTAGGTTAATCAATTGACCAAGATTGACAACAATAGGGCAAGAGTAGGGCATACTAATTTTATGTATAAGGAAGATTTAAACCTTAGCATGCATACTCAATAACCAAGTAAATACCCTATTTCCTTACCAATTCCGCTCACCAAACCTATCAGAAACCAGTGATCAGATGCCCCAGGTGCTTCCCTCTTGGATGTGTGATGTGATAGCCAAGAACTTAAGAAGAAACAACATGAATTACCCTCTCAATCAACATACAACTTTCGGCACTAAGAATAGGGCAATAAGGAAAGTTGCAATTTCATGTTAACAAGCTATAGGGATTGTGATTTCATGTTAACAAGGAAGGATTAGGTGTTTATAAAACATACAATCAAAAGGAACAAGATTAGAAACCAATAGGTTAATCAATTGATCAAAATCGGCAACAATAGGGTAAGGGTAGGGCATACTAATTTTATGTATAGGGAAGATTCAAACAATAAATTCATGTTTTTACAACATAAATGGATGTCAAACAATCATATGAACAAGAGGAACAATAACATAAATCAATTGAAGGAAGAATCACACAAGTTTATCACCAAACCTGCCAAATTACGAGTTGAATTTTGACAGTGAAGAACTAACCTCCTGATGACCGTACCTAGGTAGCTAGATAGAGGATGGAAAGAGCATTCCAAAAAGCTATTATTTTCAGAGTTCTAACAAATGATGAGAGAGTTATGATAGTTTGAAGTTTAAGGATATTTCGGCAGTAATAAGGAGGTGTAGGGTTTGAGGTTTGACGAATTTTGTGTATTTTCTGTATAAGATTTAAGTGTAGCCGGCTTCCTCTTTGTATAGGGTGGTTATGACAATAATTTCCCTACTTTAAAGGCTAGATTAAAGTCAGATAATTATCCGAAATATCCTTCCTTATATTTAGGGATTTTGTCTCCTAAGGTAACTATCAACCAATAAAAAACCAAATCAAAGGGAATTAAAACTAGAAATAATTACTAGATTATTCGTATGATTGTTTAATAGCCATTCATAGTGAACAATCATGAATTCATCCTATGACGACCCCAATTCCTATCTATTACTAATTGCTCCGATTAAGGTCATCATAGCCGTGAAACCCAAATAAGCCCAAATGACACCTAGGACCTATCTAAATCTCATCAGGCTTACCATTAACTTCCGATTTTTATAGCATGTTTATTTAAATTTTTAACAACAATTGGAGCATGATATTGGATAAATATTCTGGTAACATACAGAGTAAATAAAACATCAGCGCAAGTCTTTAGATTAAATCATTGGGTTCATAACACACAAGTCCCATAGGGATCCAAACAATCAGCAAGAAATGTTCCAACATAATTCGGAAATAGTAAGCAAAAGGAGGGTTCTTAAAATAAACCAGAAAGTAGCCCAATCATTCATGTTATATGCGTAAGTAAACAAGGATCAAGTATGCAAATGTGATGTGATATGGCCCCGCCGTGCAGCCTTGATCTCACACACTAGTACCACGGACAGTAGATGTACCTAAGCCTGAAAAATGATAAAAAGGACAATGGTATGAGATTACAAGAATCTCAGTAGGGTCGCAGCATCATAAGATCTGTAGAAACACTAAACACACAAATCTCCTAATTCACATTAGATCATTCTTAAACATCTAAAGGGGATCACGCTATTCAAGAATCATTCAGAAAGGGGTTAGGGCCGAATCTATGGTTGAGGGAGGACTACAAACATTTTCGAAAAATCAGAAGTACATAGGCAGGTAGAACTCATCAGATTACTGTCAGCAATGAAAAAGAAAGGTCATCCTCTTCCACCTGTGTTGTCCAAGGCTTACTGCATAAAGGGTAGATGGTTAACACACAAACTAATCAGTAAGCCTATTCATCTTACCTCGCAAGGACAATTCATCTTGCCTCTCATGAAAAAGTCTTCCCAAGCCAGACACGGACTAGGGCATCCCAAACCTCGCAAGGATAAGGGCTTCCTGCCTCGCAAGGACAGAGTTCTGGCCTCGCAAAGACAGATATCCAGCGCCCGCATTTTGGGGTTTGCCACCCATACAACTCCCGTACCAGTAAAAACCTCTCCTCTCCCTAGGAGCATCAGCGCTTACCCCGAATGGCCACCGGAAAAGGATCCTGACACACAAACACATACAAGCACACATAGGTAAGTACAGAGCATAATACCATAGCAGGGTATCCTCAATTATGTCAAAACACAATCAACATATTCAATTCACATATCATATAAAACCTAAGCACTCAATACCTAACTCAGGGGTTCGATATAGCCTATGAGATCCATATCTCAATCCGAAATTCATACTCTCACCCTATAATCAATCGCATGCAATACAACAAAGGCAGGTATAAAAAACATCAAGAAAATAACAGGGGTCTCTGGAGAAACCGATGAGGCGTAGATCCTACCTCTCTTGTCTCTGAACAAGAATTTTCCTTTATTAGGTATTTTCGAACCACCTATATTATCACCAGGCAAAGAAGAAAATAAACTAAGCATGCATATTCAATAATCAATTGAATACCCTATTTCCTTACCAATTCCACTCACCAAACCTGTCAAAAACCAGTGATCAGATGCTGCAGGTGCCTCCCCCTTGGATGTGTGATGTGATAGCCAGGAACTTAATAAGATTCCACCTAAATTACTATTCCAATTAACTATACAAATTTTGTCGCTAAAAGTAAGGCATAGGAAAATTTTGACTTTAAGCATAGAGAAGTTTAAAAGAAAGAAATTCATGATCATACATTATGAATAGATGCTAAGAAATCATAAGAACACGCGAAACGACAACAGAAATCAACCGACGACAAAAACTGTAGAAATCTAAAAAAAAGACTTAATTCTGTCTCCGTTTTTTGACTTAACCTTAGACAAGAAAATATTTATGTAAAAATAACAAAATATATATGGTTGGAAACAGGATAAAAAGAACTTTCCAACAAGCTATTATTTGTAAGGATCTGTCAAACGATGAGAGAGTTATACTATTCTGAAGTTCAAGAAGATTTGACAAAAACCTAATTCCGTCGTCGATTTTCAACTTATCTTTAGAGAAAGAAATACCAATCTCCTGAAGAAAAAAAATAAATATTTTTGGAAAAAGGATGAAAAGAGATTTCCAACAAGCTATTATTTGCAGAGATACAACAAACAATGAAAGAGTTATGCTATTTTGAATTTCAAGAAAATTTGGCAAAAACCTAATTCCGCTGTCGATTTTCAAGTTATCTTTAGAGAAAGAAATACTAATCTCCTGAAAAAAAAAATGGTTGGAAAGTGGATGAAGAGAGATTTCCAATAAGCTATTATTTGCAGGGATCTGATGAACAATAAGAGAGTTATGCTGGTTTAAAGTTTTAACAAATTTTGACGGCTATAGGGAGGTATAGGGTTTTAGGCTTATACGAATTTTGTATGTTTTCTTTGAATGATTTTTGTGAGGTTGACTTCCTATTTATAATGAATGGGTATAGAATTATGATTACTACTTTTAAGATTTTATTAAAAATAAGATAATTACCAGATAATTAAATTCTTTAATTATCTTCCCCTATTCTTAGGGATTTTAATCTCTAAGACAATTATCTATCCATAAGGACTTAGATTAAAGGGAATTTATACCAGAATTAACTACCATACCACTCTTACCAATTTTGGCCATCACACATCCTTTCCTTCAGAGGCAAAATCGTCTTTTCACCTGCATTGGCTTCTGGACTTCTAGGACTCAAAATTTGGGGTCTCACACATCCTTTGAATATTTTCTATACATGAAATCAGTATGCCCTACCTTTGCCCTACTGCCCTATTGTGCCTATCTTGATCAATTGATTAACCTATTGGATTCTGATCTTGTTTCTTTTGATTATACATGTTATAAACCCTTAATCCTTCCTTATTAACATGAGATCGCAACTCCTACAACTTGTTAACATGAAATCGTAACTTGCCCTATTGCTCTATTCTTAGTGCCGAAAATTGTATGATAATTATGGATGGTAATTGAGGTAGATTCTTGTTAAGTTCTTGGCTATCACATCACACATCCAAGAGGGAGGTACCTGCGGCATCTGATTACTGGTTTTTGATAGGTTTGGTAAGTGGAATTGGTAAGGAAATAGGGTATTTAATTGGATATTGGATATGCATACTTAGTTTGGTTTTGGCTTTGCCTTGTGATGCTATAGGTAGTGCAGAATTATTGAATAAAGACAAGAGAATAACTTCTTGTTTAGAGACAAGAGTGGTAAGATCTAAGCCTCATCAGTTTTTCCAGAGATCTTTGTTGTTTGCTTGCCAATTTCGGTGCCTTTACATGTAATGTTGTATGCGCTTATGTTGTAGTAAGAATGCTTGAATTGCGGACCAAGATGCGATCCTTTGGGCTATACCAAATCCCTTAAGATAGGATATGAGTGCCTAGTTTGCATGTGTGGTGTTTACTGAACAAGTTGATTATGTTTTGACATGATTAAGGATACCTTTTTGTGGTATTGTATTTTGTACTTTGTTGTGGTATTGTGTTTTGTACTTGTTTGTGTGTGCTGGTACGTGTTGTGTGTCAAGATCCTTTTCTGGTGGTCATTCAGGGTAAGCGCTGATGCTCCTTGTGAGAGGGGAGGTTCTTACTGGTATGGGAGTCGTATGGGTGGCAATCTCCAACTTGAGCTCGCTGAATGTTTGGTCTTTGTGTGGTCAGAAGCCCTGTCCTTGTGTGGCAGGAAGCCCTTGTCGTTGTGTGGCTTGGAATGACTTGTCTTGGAGTGGCAAAATGAATAGGCTTACTGAATAGCTTGTGTGTTAACCATTTACCTTTTGTGCAATAAGCCTTAGACAACATAGGTGGAAGGGGATAACCTTTCTTCTTCATTGCCAAGAGCAATCTAATGGGTTCTACTTGCCTGTGTACTTCTGAGTTTTCAGAAGTATTTGTAGTTCCCCCTCAGCCTTAGATTCGGCCCTACCTTTTTTTTAATTAAATTCTTGAATTGCGTGATCCCCTTTAGTTGCTAGGAATGATCTGATATTGTTTGGGAGATTTGTGTTTATGGTTTCTGCAAATTTTATGATGTTGTGACCCTACTGAGATTATTGTAATCTCATTCTATTGTTTCCACTATCTTTTAGGTTTAGGTACATTCACCGTTCGTGGTACCAGTGTGTGAGATCAAGGCAGCACGACGGGGCGATATTGCATCACCTTTGCATTCCTATTTCCTTGGTTGCTTGCGCATACAATATGATCATAGATTGGACTAATTTTTCTAGTTTTTCAAGATCCCTCTTTTGCTTGTTATGTTTTGGAATATGTTGGAGGATTTCTTGCTGATTATTTGGATCCTTATGGGACTTGTGCGTTTTGATTCCAATAATTAAATTTAAGGACTTATGCTGATGTTTATTCACTCCGTATGATACCAGAATGAGTGTCCAATATCATGCTCTATTTGTTATTAAAAATTTAATAGGTAAGCCTGGTGGGATTCAGATAGGTTCTAGGTGTCTTTGGGCTTGTTTGGATTTCACGGCAGTAATGGCCTTAATCGGAGCAAATTTTAATAAGTAAGAATTGGGGTCATTACAGGTTTGGTAGCGAAGCATGGTTTAGGGTATATGATTTATTGTATGCTAACTAGATTGTTGATTTTGGAAGGTACATGCGCGCACACCCACTTACTTAGAGGGCTAATACCAAAAATATTAATCAGAAGAGAAGCCGAATGCACAAACTGTGCAGGGAGGGCAAGCTGAACCCAAAAATCAACCTGAGGCACCAGCCGCACCAGCCATCGATCATGTGATGGAAAAAATCTTAAACGTATTGCAAGGAATTGCTGCAAATCAACAGTGTATGGAGGCGCAACTTCAGAATGCTCCTGGACCCGTGCCTGTGGAAGAACCTATTCCTCCACTTGAACCTATACAGCCGACACATCCTAAAGAGACCGAGAGACTTCCCGTCATGATTACAAAACTGTTGAAGGAAGCTCGACAATTGGGATGTAAAGATTTCAATGGTTCAGCCGGAGCTGCTGCCACTCGCGAATGGATTGACACCTTGTGCCGAGTATCTTTGTTTTTACGTATCTCTGATGATGACAGGGTAGCCATCGCCAATTTTCGATTGGAGGGAGAAGGCCTCGCATGCTGGACAGCTGTGAGCTTGTGATTTGGCGATCGTCTGCCTATATGGGAAGAATTTCGATATGAATTCAACGAAAGGTTTTATACGAGATTCCATAAAAACGAGCAGCGACAAGCTTTCTACAAGCTTGAACAGGGAACCCGTTCGGTGTTGGAATATTAAAAGGCAAGGAACTGTCCCGATTTGCACCTGAAGACGATCGCTCATCGTACTAGCTTGCGAGGCGATTTCAGGATGGGCTGTGTACCGAACTCAAAACCATCGTTGGTACGACATTGGTACGGAATTTGCAAAAACTGATTGTTGCCACGACTGAAGCCGAAAAGATCATGCAAACCAAAAAGCCATCCGCAATGACTAGTGGTGGATCCTTTCGGTGAGATTCAAAATTTAATCAACGTACGAGACCCTATCCTTTCAGGTCCTATCCTCCAAAAATTAACGGCAATGGAAGTAACAACAAGAAGAACTTTTCTGGTTCGAATTCCAGTGGAACTACGTGGAATACTCAGCAACGTCGATGTTACAATTGTGGCGAAATGGGGCACATTCAGCGGGAATGCCAGAAGCCGAGACGTATCACATGCACATCTAGTGCGAGCCGAGGTGGGTATGCTAACCCCACCAAACCGCCAACATGTGCACCAGGAGGACCACCCAACCGATCTATAGGTGAGGCGCAACCAAGACCAACAAGGCTATTCACCCTAACTGATGCCGAGGCTAGTCCTAATGTAGTGACAGGTACTATTTCAGTCTTTTCTCAAAATGCTAAAGTATTATTAGATCCCAGAGCAAATAGATCATTTGTAAGTCCAAGGATAGCACTTAGCACGGATCGACCTCTTTCTCCTTTAACTCCTTCTATTGCGGTTTTAACTCCTTTGGGAGAGCAACTGATTTGTGATCTAGTTTACATCGGCTGTGCTGTATGTATGGGTCCGAATGTACTTGAAGTGGATCTAATTCCATTGGACATCCTAGAGCTGGATGTGATTTTAGGCATGGACTTTCTAGCAAAATATCAAGCCCGTATGGAGTGTTTCACCAAACGTGTGTGGTTCATTTTTCCTGATGTGCAGAGTACTGTTTTGAAGGTGATAGGCGAGTTATTCCAAGTTGCATGATATCCTAGCTTGATGCAAAACGACTAATCAGCAAAGAATATACTGCGTATCTCGTGCATGTATATGATATTTCCAAAGAATCCTTGGGTCTGGATTCTGTCTTAGTGGTTCGCGAATTTCCAAAAGTATTTCCAGAAGACAGTCGGTCTACCACCAGTAAGGGAAGTGGAATTTGACATTGTGTTAGTGCCTGGTACGAATCCAATTTCTATTCCTCTGTACCGTATGGCTCCTGCGGAAATGAAGGAACTTAAAACACAATTGGAAGATTTGCTAGATCGTGGTTTCATCCGACTTAGTGTGTCACCTTGGGGAGCACCTGTCTTGTTCGTGAAGAAGAAAAATGGTTCGTTGTGATTATGCATCGACTATTGACAACTGAATCGTGTGACTGTGAAGAACAAGTACCCTTTGCCACGCATCGATGATTTGTTCGACCAACTCCAGGGTGCAGCCATATTCTCCAAGATCGATCTCAGATCTGGATACCATCAATTGTGAGTTCGTAATGTTGATATTCCGAAGACTGCGTTCAGATCGCGATATGGCCATTACGATTTTCTGGTTATGCCATTTGGTTTGACCAATGCACCAGTTGTGTTCATGGACTTGATGAATCATGTGTTCCATGAGTTTCTGGATAAATTTGTGATAGTATTCATCGATGATATTCTGATTTATTCAAAATCGAAAGAAGAGCATGTTAAGCACTTGCGGATTGTGCTTAATGTTTTAAAGAATTGGCGGTTGTTCACAAAGTACTCCAAATGTGAATTCTGGTTACGCGAAGTCAGTTTCCTTGGCCATGTTGTTTCCGTCCAAGGTGCGTTAGTTGATCCAAAGAAAATTGAAGCCGTAATTGCCTAGGAACCCTCGCAAATTGTGTTCGAAGTTCGTAGTTTCCTTGGCTTAGCAGGATACTACCGTCGCTTTGAGGAAAATTTTTCATCACTTGCCGGACCATTGACAAAACTGACGCGCAAGGGTGAGCCATTCGTGTGGAACGAGAAATGCCAGCGAAGCTTCAAAGAACTGAAAAATCGGTTAGTTTCCGCACCTATCCTTACTTTACCTATTTGCGGAAAGGAGTATGTGGTTTACAGCGATGTGTCGAAATCTGGACTTGGATGCGTATTGATGCAAGACGGGAAAGTTGTTGCATATGCTTCCCGACAGTTATGACCGCATGAAAGCAACTATCCTACACATGATTTGGATCTTGCAGCCGTGGTTTTTGCATTGAAAATATGGCGACATTACTTATACGGCGAGACATGCCGAATCATCACCGATCAGAAAAGCTTGAAGTATTTACTCACGCAAAAAGAATTGAATATGAGACAACGAAGATGGGTAGAGCTGATCAAAGACTACGATTTGATCATCGAATATCATCCTGGAAAGGAAAATGTTGTTGCTGATGCCTTAAGCCGAAAGTTTTATCCTCCTTCCCCATCGGTTTTGGCCTATATGCGCACCCATTACATGCCTATGTTGTTGGATTTGAGGACTAATTGTGTGCATCTTGGCACTGATTATTCTGGTTCATTATTGGCACGAATCGAAGTCACACCTATGTTGATTGAGGA
This sequence comes from Passiflora organensis, assembly GCA_019739055.1. Classification (NCBI taxonomy): domain Eukaryota; kingdom Viridiplantae; phylum Streptophyta; class Magnoliopsida; order Malpighiales; family Passifloraceae; genus Passiflora; species Passiflora organensis. The sequence goes on from JAEPBF010000146.1 coordinate 216,441, forward strand.
AATTCAGAATCAGCAATTAGAGGATCCGAAACTAATTGAAATTTGGAAGCAACTTTCTGATGGTGTTGATGTTAAATCAAAATTTGGCAGAATTAGGTTTTCAGATTTTTATAATTCTGACTTTGATTGATCTCTGATGTTGTTACCTTTATTCGTATGATTGTTTAATATCCATTCATAGTAAAAAATCATGAATTAATCCTTTGAATCTTTTCTATACATGAAATTAGTATGCCCTACCTTTGCCCTACCTTTGCCCTACTGCCCTATTGTGTCTATCTTGTTCAATTGATTAACCTATTGTATTCTGATCTTGTTTCTTTTGATTATACATGTTATAAACCCTTAATCCTTCCTTGTTAACATGAGATCGCAATTCCTACAACTTGTTAACATGAAATCGCAACTTTCCCTATTTCCCTATTCTTAGTGCCGAAAATTGTGTGATAATTAGGGATGGTAATTCAGGTTGATTCTTGTTAAGTTCTTGGCTATCATATCACACATCCAAGGAGGAGGTACCTCTGGCATCTGATCACTGGTTTCTGATAGGTTTGGTGAGTGGAATTAGTAAGAAAATAGGGTATTTAATTGGATATTGGATATGCATACTTAGTTTGGTTTTGGCTTTGCTTTGTGATGCTATAGGTAGTGTAGAATTATTGAATAAAGACAAGGGAATAACTTCTTGTTCAAAGACAAGTGAGGTAGGATCTAAGCCTCATCATTTTCTCCAGAGATCCTTATTGTTTGCTTGCTAATTTTGGTGACTTTACATGTAATGTTGTATGTGCTTATGTTGTAGTAAGAATGCTTGAATTCCGGACCAAGAGGCAATCCTCTAGGCTATACCAAATCCCTTAAGATAGGATATGAGTGCCTAGTTTTCATGTGTGGTGTGTATTGAACAAGTTGATTGTGCTTTGACATGATTAAGTATACCCTGTTGTGGTATTGTGTTTTGTACTTGCTTATGTGTGCTGGTAAGTGTTGTGTGTTAGGATCCTTTTCCGGTGGCCATTCGGGGTAAGCGCTGATGCTCCTTATGAGAGTGGAGGTTCTTACTGGTATGAGAGTCGTATGGGTGGCAATCCCCAGCATGAGCTCACTGGATGTCTTGTCCTTGTGTGGACAGAAGCCCTGTCCTTATGTGGGAGGAAGCCCTTGTCCTTGTGTGGCTTGGGATGACTTGTCCTGGTGTGACAAAATGAATAGGCTTACTGAATAGCTTGTGTGTTAACCATTTACCTTTTGTGCAGTAAGCCTTGGACAACACAGGTGGAACGGGATGGCCTTTCTTCTTCATTCCCGAGAGCAATCTGATGATTTCTACCTGCCTGTGTACTTCTGAGTTTTTGGAAGTATTCGTAGTCCCCCCTCAGCCTTAGATTCGGCCCTACCTTTTTTTTAACTGAATTCTTGAATTGCGTGATCCCGTTTAGTTGCTAGGAATGACCTGATGTTGTTTGGGAGATTTGTGTTTATGGTTTCTGCAGATCTTATGATATTGTGACCCTACTGAGATTCTTGTAATCTCATTCTGTTATTTCCACCATTTTTCAGGCTTAGGTACATTCACTGTTCGTGGTACTAGTGTGTGAGATCAAGGCTGCACGGCGGGACGATATTGCATCACCTTTGCATTCCTATTTCCTTGGTTGATTGTGCATACAATATGATCATAGATTGGACTACTTTTTCTGGTTTTTCAAGATCCCTCTTTTGCTTGTTATGTTTTGGAACATGTTGGAGGGTTTCTTGCTGGTTATTTGGATCCTTAAGGGACTTGTGTGTTTTGATTCTAATAATTAAAATTAAAGATTTCCGCTGATGTTTTATTCACTCTGTATGATACCAGAATGATTGTCCAATATCATGTTCCATTTGTTATTAAAAATTTAATGGGTAAGTCTGGTGGGATTCAGATAGGTTCTAGGTGTCTTTGAGCTTGTTTGAGCTTGTTTGGATTTCACGGCGGTAATGGCCTTAATCGGAGCAAATTTTATTAAGTAGGAGTTGGGATCATTACAAAAAGTGTCTTTCATTTTCAGCAGCGAGGTAAGTTCACACCTCGTTATATTTGTCTGTATGACATTGTCGAGAGGATCGGCCCTGTTGCATACCGACTTGTCTTATCTCCAAATATAAAAAGAATATACAACATGTTTCACGTTTCGATATAGAGAAAATATGTGCGAGATATAACGACCCTAACTCCTAACATATTATTAATTGCTCCGATTAGGGCCCTTACTGCCGTGAAATCCAAACAAGCCCAAGAACCATGACCTATCTGAATCCCACAAGGCTTACTCATCAAATTCTCGATTTTTAGCATGTATATTCTTTATGTTTATCAACAATTGGAGCATGGTATTGGACAAGTATTCTGGTATCATACAGAGTGAATGAAATATCAGCGGAAGTCTTTAAATAAAATTAATGAATCCACATATCCAGCAAGTTAACCCCCAACATAAATCGGACACAACAAGTAAAGAAGGAATCTTGAAAAAACAGAAAGTAGTCCAATCATAATTCATGTTATATGCGCAGGCAATCAAGGAACAGGTATGCAAATGTGATGTGATATCGCCCTACCGTGCAGCCTTGATCTCACACACTGGTACCACGGACAGTGGATATACCTAAGTCTGAAAAATGGTGAATATAATAGGATGAGATTACAAGAATCTTAGTATGGTCACAATATCATAAGATCTACAGAAATCTTAAACACAAATCTCTCGAACAACATCAGATTATCCCTACACAGCTATGGGTATTACGTAATTCAAGAATCAATCAAAGAGATAGAGCCAAAACTAAGGCTGAGGGTGGACTACAACACTTCCGAAAATTATAAGTATACAGGCAAGTGAAACTCATCAGATTACTCTCGGCACTAGAAAGAAAGAAAGTTCATCCCCTTCCACCTGTGTTGTCCAAGGTTTACTGCACAAAAGGTAAGAGGTTAGCACACAAGCTAATCAACAAACTTATTCATCTTGCCACACAAGGACAAGACATCCAAGCCACACAAGGACAAGGCTTCTAGTCACACAAGGACCAGACATCCAAGCCACACAAGGACAACGCTTCCAACCACACAAGGACTAGGCATCCAAGCCACACAAGGACAAGGCTTCCAGCCACACAAGGACCAGGCATCCAAGCCACACAAGGACAACGCTTCCAGCGCGCGTATGCTGGGGATTGCCACACATACAACTCCCATACCAGTAAGAGCCTCCCCTCTCCCAAGGAGCATCAGTGGTTACCCTGAATGGCCATCAGAATAGGATCCTGACACACAAACACGTACAAGTAGACACAAGCAAGTACAAAGTATAATACCACAACAGTGTATTTTCAAACATGTCAGAACACAATTATATGCAATTCAGGCACTCAAAACCTAACTCAAGGGTTCGGTATGGCCTATAGAATTCATATCTCAATCCGCGATTCATGCACACATCGTACAATCAATTCTCATGCAGTAATAACAAGAGCAGGTATAAAAAAAACAAACAAACAACAAGGATCTCTGGAGAAACCGATGAGGCATAGATCCTACCTCTCTTGTCTCAAAACAAGAAGCTATTCCTTTGCCTTTATTTAATAATTTCGAACCACCTATAACATCACAAGGAAAAGAAAAAACCAAACTAAACATGCATACTCAATAACCAAGTAAGTACCCTATTTCCTTACCAATTTCACTCACCAAACCTATCAGAAACCATTTCCTTACCATTCCAATTAACTATGCAAATTTTGTCACTAAAAGTAAGGCATAGGACAATTTCGACTTTAAGCATAGAGAAGTTTAAAAGAAAGAAATTCATGATCATACATCATGAATAGATGCTAAGCAATCATGAGAACACGCGAAACAACAATAGAAATCAACTGAAGACAAAAATTATAGAAATCTAAAAAAAAAATCTAATTCCGTCTACGATTTTTGACTTAACCTTAAGCAAGAAAATGTTTACGTCCAAATATGATTGGAAAGAGGATGAAAAGAGCTTCTAACAAGCTATTATTTGTAGAGATATAACAAACAATGAAAGAGTTATGCTATTTTGAAATTCAAGAAGATTTGGCGAAAACCTAATTCCGTCGCCGATTTTCGACTTATCTTATGATAAAGAAATACTAACATCCTGAAATAAAAACAAAGATGGTTGGAAATATGATGAAGATAGATTTCCACCAAGCTTTTATTTTAAGGAATACCACCAACGATGAAAGAGTTATGCTCTTTTGAAGTTTAAGAAGATTTGGCAAAAACCTAATTTCGTCTCCGATTTTCAACTTATCTTATGAGAAAGAAATACTAACTTCCTGACAAAAAACCAAAGATGGTTAGAAAAAGGATGAATATATCTTTCCAACAAGCTATTATTTTCAGGAATCTGACAAGCGATGAGTGAGTTATGCTGGTTTAAAGTTTCAACGAAGTTTGGCAGACATAGGGAGGTGTTAGGGTTTTAGGCTATATGATTTTTGTGTGTTTTCTATGAATGGTTTTTGTGGGGGTTGGGTTCTATTTATATAATACGGTTATGAGATTATAATTCCTATCTTCAAGGCTTAATTAAAGTAAGATAATTATCAGAATTAATTTCTGTAATTATCTTCCCCTACTTTTAGGGATTTTATTCTTTAAGGCAATTACCTATCTATAAGGACTTAGATTAAAGGGAATTTATACCAAAATTAACTACCAAACCACTCTTACCAATTTCGGCCATCACACATCCTTTTCTTTAGGGGAAAAATTATTTTTTCATCTTCACTAGCTTCTGGACTTTTAGAACTCAAAATTCGGGGTTTCACAATGAATTCACAACACATAAGTCCCATAGGGATCCAAATATCTAGCAAGTTAACCCCCAACATAAATCAGACACAACAAGTAAATGAGGAATCTTAGAAAACCAGAAAGTAGTCCAATCATAATTCATGTTATATGCACAGGCAATCAAGGAACAGGTATGCAAATGTGATGCGATATCGCCCCGCCGTGCAGCCTTAATCTCATACACTGGTACCACGAACAGTGGATGTACCTAAGCCTAAAAAATGGTGAATACAATAGATGAGATTACAAGAATCTCAATAGGGTCATAGTATCATAAGATCTACAGAAATCTTAAACACAAATCTCCCGAAAAACATCAGATTATCCCTACAAAACTATGGGTATCACGTAATTCAAGAATCAATCAAAGGGATTGGGCCGCAACTAAGGCTGAGGGTGGACTACAGCACTTCCAAAAATCAGAAGTACACAGGCAGGTAAAACTCATCAGATTACTCTCGGCACTAGAAAGAAAGAAAGGTCATCTCCTTCCACCTATGTTGTCCAAGGTTTACTGCACAAAGAGTGAAAGGTTAGCATACAAGCTAACCAACAAACCTATTCATCTTGCCACAAAAGGACAAGACATCCAAGCCACACAAGGACAAGGCTTCCAACGTGCGCATGCTGGGGATTGCCACCCATACAACTCCCATACCAGTAAGAGCCTCCCCTCTCCCAAGGAGCATCAGTGCTTATCCTGAATGGCCATTGAAATAGGATCCTAACACATAAACACGTACAAGCACACACAAGCAAGTACAAAGCATAATACCACAATAGGGTATCTTCAATCATGTCAGAACACAATTATATGCAATTCAGGCACTCAAAACCTAACTCAAGGGTTCGGTACGGCCTATAGGATTCATATATCAATCCGTGATTCATGCATATATCTTACAATCAATTCACATGCAATAATAACAAGGGCAGGTATCGAAAACAACAAACAAACAACAGGGATCTCTGGAGAAACCGATGAGGCATAGATCCTACCTCTCTTGTCTCAGAACAAGAAGCTATTTCTTTGCCCTTATTTAATAATTTCGAACCACCTATAGCATTAGAAGGAAAAGACAAAACCAAACTAAGCATGCATACTCAATAACCAAGTAAGTACCCTATTTTCTTACCAATTCCACTCACCAAACCTATCAGAAACCAGTGGTCAGATGCCGCAGGTGCCTCCCCTTTGGATATGTGATGTGATAGCCAAGAACTAAACAAGATAAAACCTGAATTACCACCCCAATTTAACTATGTATATTTCAGCACTAAGCATAGGACACAAGATAATTTATGATTTCATTTTAGCAAGGTGTAAATGTTGCGATTTCATGTTAACAAAGAAGGATTAAGTGTTTATAACTTATATAATCAAAAGAAACAAGATCGGAATCCAATAGGTTAATCAATTGATCAAGATAGGCAACAATAAGGCAAGGGCAAGGCATACTGATTTCATGTATAGAAAAGATTCAAAGGATGAATTTATGATTTTATAATATGAATGGATGTCGAAAAATCATACAAACAAGAGGAACAACAACAGAAACCAATTGAAGACAGAATCAAACAATCTTGAAACCTAATCCCGCCGAAATATGATTCAACTTTCGAAAAATAAAAACTAACCTTCAGACAAAAAACCAAATATTTTTGGAAAGATGATGAAGAGAACTTTCCAACAAGCTATTATTTGCAAGAATCTGACAAAAGACGAGAGAGTTATGTTATTTTGAAGTTTAAGCAGATTTTGGCAATTCCGTCGAAGTACGATTAACTTTCAATAAAAAAAAACTAATCTCCAGAAAATAAACCAAAGATGGTTGGAAAGAGGATGAAGAGATATTTTCAACAAGCTATTATTTTCAAGGATGAGAGAGTTATGCCTATTTGAAGTTCCTGCAGATTTCAGCAGAAACTGGGAGGTGTATGGTTTTTTTTAGGTTTTATGAATTTTGTGTGTTTCTATATAAAATTTTTATGTGGATGGCTTCCTATTTATATAAGGTTGTTATGGGATTAAAATTCCTATTTTAAAGGCTTGATTAAAGTAAGATAATTATCAGAATTAAATTCTGTAATTATCCTCCTTAATTTTAGGGATTTTAATTTCTAAGGTAATTATCAACCTATAAAGAACTAGATTAAAGGGAATTAAAACCAAAATTAATTACTAGACATTTCTTACCAATTTTGACCATCACACATCTTTTTCTTCAGGAGAAAAATGGTTATTTCATCTGCACTGGGTTCTGGACTTCTAGGATTCAAAATTCGGGGTCTCACACGAGACCCTACTTATGTGCTCAAAGAACCACCAGTTGAAGTTGCTGAAGACCTTTCCTATCCCGTACAGCCAGTTTCCATACTAGATTGGTCAGTTCGTCAGCTTCACAATCAAAACATGCCTATGGTACAAGTTGTTTGGCGTAATGGTCAAATCAAGGAACAGTCTTAGGAGACTGAGGAATCTATGTGTGCAAAATTTTCTTACCTGTTTGTTTAGGTACTTGTGCTGAAATTTTGAGGATGAAATTCTTATAAAGAGGGGAGGATGTGAAACCTTGAATTTTGAGTCCTAGAAATCCAGAAACCAATGTAGGTAAAACTACCATTTTTTCCTGAAGAAATGGATGTGTGATGGCCGAAAATGGAATGAAATGTCTAGTAATCATTTCTGGTTTTATTTTTCTTTTGATTTTGTTCTTTAATGAGTTCAAAATTACCTTAGGAGACAAAATCCCTAAAATTAAGGAAGGATAATTCTAGAATTTAATTTTGATAATTATTTTACTTTAATCTAGCCTTTAAGGTAGGAAAATTAATCCCATAACCACCCTATATAAAAAAATTTCCGACCACACTTATATCCCACATCAGAAACACATAAAATTTTTCAAACATCAAACCCTACACCTCCTTATTGCTGCCGAAATTTCATCAACTTTAAACTAGCATAACTCTCTCATCCTTTGTCGGATCTCTGCAAATAATAGCTTGCTGGAAAGATCCTTACATCCTCTATCTAGATATCTTGGTCCGGTCATCAGGAGGTTAGTTCATCACTATCCAAATTTAAATCATAATTCATAGGTTTTGGTGCCAAAATTGTGTAATTCTTCCTTCAATTGATTTCTGTTGTTGTCCTTCTTGTTCGTATGATTATTTGGCATCCATTCATGTTGTAAAAACATGAATTCATCCTTTGAATCTTCCCTATACGTAAAATTAGTTTGCCTTATCGTTGCCCTATTGTTACCGATTTTGATCAATTGATTAACCTATTGGTTTCTGATCTTATTCCTTTTGATTGTATGTTTTATAAATACCTAATGCTTCCTTGTTATCATGATAGCTTGTTAACATGAAATCGTAACTTGCCCTATTGCTCTATTCTTAGTGACGAAAGTTGTATGTTGATTGAGAGGGTAATTCATGTTGTTTCTTCTTAAGTTCTTAGCTATCACATCACACATCCAAGAGGAAAGCACCTACGGCATCTGATCACTGGTTTTTGATAGGTTTGGTGAGTGGAATTGGTAAGGAAATAGGGTATTTACTTGGTTATTGAGTATGCACGCTTAGTTTGGTTTTGTCTTTTCTTTATGATATTATAGATGGTTCTGATCTCTTAAATGAAAGCAAAGGAATAGCTTCTTGTTCAGAGATAAGAGAGGTAGGATCTATACCTTATTTGTTTCTCCAGAGATCCATGTTGTTGGTTTTTATTTTTGATGCATGTCTTTGTATTGTTGTATGCTTATGTGTGAGGTAGAGTATGCATGAGTTACGAATTGATTTGAGGCTTACTTAGGCAATGTCAAACCCATGAGATAGGTTATGTGTGCCTAATTTACATATGTTGTGTGCATTGAACATGCTGATTGTGTTCTGACATAATTGAGGATACCTTGTTGTGGTATTGTGCTTTGTGTTTGCCTGTGTGTGCTTGTACGTGTTTGTGTGCCAAGATCCTTTTCTGGTGGCCATTCAGGGTAAGCACTGATGCTCCATGGGAGAGGGAAGGTTCTTACTAGTGTGGGAGTCGTATGGGTGGCAATCCCTAGCAAGAGCTATCTGAATGCCTAGTCTTGTGTTCTGGCTAGATGCCTTGTCCTGTGTGCTGGCAAGAAGAATAGGCTTGCTGATTAGCTTGTGTGCTAACCTTTTACCTTTTATGCAGCGAAGCCTCTGACAACACAGGTGGAAAGGGATAACCTTTCTTATTGATAAAATTGATTGATGCTTTACCTGCCTGTGTACTTCTGATTTTTTGGAAGTGCTTGTAGTCCACCTTCAGTCTTAGCTTTTGGTCATATCCCTTTTATGGTTGAATGATGATTGCGTGATACTCTTTAGTTGTATAGGCTGATCTGATGTTGTTTAGGAGATGTTTGTTTAAGATTTCTATAGATCTTATGATGTTGTGACGCTACTAAGATTTTTGTAATCTCATCCTGTTGTTTTCACCATTTTCAGGCTTAGGTGCATTCTCTATTAGTGGTACCGGTGTGTGAGATCAGGGCTGCACGGCGGGGCAATATTGCATCACATTCATATTCATGTTTCCTTGGTTACTTGCGTATATAACATGAACTTTTATTGGACTATTTTCTAGTTCTTCGAGTCCCTTATTTGTTTGTTTGTTTTCCGAATTATACTGGAGGTTTACTTACTGGATTTTTAGATCCCTATGGGACTTGCGTGTTGTGGTTCTAATGATTCAATTTAAAGATTTCCGTTGATGTTTTATTCACTCTATATGATACTAGAATGCTTGTCCAATATCATGCTCCAATTGTTATAAGTACAAAGAATGAACATGCTAAAATCAAAAACTAGATGGGTAAGCCTTGTGGGATTCAAATAGATCCTAGTTTTGGGCTTATTTGAGTTTCACAGCGGGTAGAGTACTCATAGGAGCAATATAAGAATAGGTTAGAATTCGGGGTCCTTACAGATATTGCATCACATTCGTATACATATTTCCTTGATTGCTTGCACATATAATATGAAGTTTGATTGGACTACTTTGTGGTTGTTTGAATCCCTCCATTGCTTGTTTGTTTCCGTAACTTATTGGGGAATTACTTACTGGATTTTGAGATCCCTATAGGACTTGTTTGTTGTGGTTCCTTTGATTAATTAAAAAGACGTCCACTGATATTTTTATTCACTCCATATATTACCAGATTGTTTATCCATTATTATCATGCTCCAACCTTTAAAAAGCGTAAGTAATAAATCTAACAAAATTGGAACTTAGGATGATAGAGCCTTATGAGATTCAGATAAGTTATAGGTTAGGCTTATTTGGGTTTCACGGCGGTAAGAATCCTAATAAGTTGGGTTTGGGTTCTTACAAGTTTTGTAATGGAGTATGGTTTAGGGAATATAATCTGTTATATGCTAACGTGTTTGTTGGTTTTGTGTTGTAGGGAGATATATGCGCACACACCCATACCTTAGGGGTTAATGCTGAGAATGTCATAATGTTAAAATGATGGGTTAGTAATGTTTGAATGCCATGATTAAATAGGTATCTTACTAAGTTTTTTTTTACGTACCTTTGTATGTTGTATGATTTGGTGTGTTTTGATATGTGTTTTTCTATTTTTCCTTTATGATTTCCAACTGTGTGTATGATGCTGCATGTGGTTGCGACTTACTAATATGTATTGCCGAGTGTTCCTTTGTGATTACTATGGTTGTTGAGTATGTCTTTGGTTGCTGTGATTGTCGAATACATGTGGTTGATTTATATGATTGCCGAAATGCATGTGCTTTATTTGAGTGATTGGCAAATGTGTCTTTGCATGTATGTGTGTGATTGTCGAGATTTGTGTGTACTTGTGTGTGTGTGTGTATTATTTTCCGGCATATGCATATCGTTCGGTGTATGCCTCTCCACCAGGTACCAATTCTTTTCCTTAGTTCTGTAATTAGGTTATGTATTTAGCGACTCTGTGTGCTTTTATAGTATGGCAAGGTAGAACGCACCTAGAGATCGTCAGATAGGAATGAAGCCCAAGCCAAACAGCAACTCATTAAACAGAATGAACCTGATGCACAAAATGAGTAGGGATGGCAAACTGAGCCCAAAAAAAAACCTGAGGTACCAGCCGCACCAGCCACTGATCCCGTAATGGCACAAATACTGAACGTATTGCAAGGGATTGCTGCCAATCAGTAGTGAATGGAGGTCTAATGTGACGACCCCAATTCCTAACTATTACTATTTGCTTCGATTAAGGTCATCACCGCCATGAAACCCAAATAGCCCAAATGACATCTAGGAACTATCTGAATCTCACCAGGTTTACCATTAACTTTCGATTTTTAGCATATTTATTTCTATTTTCTTTTTACAATGATTGGAGCATGATATTGGACAATTATTCTGGTAACATACAGAGTGAATAAAATATCAGCGGAAGTCTTTAGATTAAATCATTGGGTTCATAACACACAAGTCCCATAGGGATCCAAACAACCAACAAGAAATCCTCCAAATATATTTCAGAAATAGCAAGAAAAGGAAGGATCTGAAAATAAACCAGAAAGTAGCCCAATCATTCATGTTATATGGGCAAGTAAACAAGGATCAAGTATGCAAATGTGATGCGATATCGCCCTGCCGTGCAGCCTTGATCTCACACACTGGTACCACGGGTAGTGGATGTACCTAAGCCTGAAAAATAGTAAAAACAATGATATGAGATTACAAGAATCTCAGTAGGGTCGCAGCATCATAAGATCTGCAGAAACTCTAAACACAAATCTCCCAATTCGCATTAGATCATTCCTAGACATCTAAAGGGGATCACGCAATTCAAGAATCAATCAAAAAGGGATTAAGGCCAAATCTATGGTTGAGGGAGGACTACAAACACTTCCGAAAGTATCAGAAGTACACAGGTAGGTGGAACACATCAGATTGCTCTCGGCAATGAAGAAGAAAGGCCATCCCCTTCCACCTGTGTTGTCCAAGGCTTACTGCACAAAGGATAAACGGTTAACACACAAGCTAATCAGTAAGCCTAGTAAGTCGTCTTGTCACGCACAGACAAGTCTTCCCAAGCCATATACGTACTTGGGCATCCGAAACCACACAAGGATAAGGGCTTCCTGCCACACAAGGACAGGGTTCCGGCCACACAAGGATCAAATATTTAGCGAGCTCTTGCTGGGGTTTCACCACCCATAGAACTCCCATACCAGTAAGAACCTCTCCTCTCCCTAGGAGCATCAGCGTTAACCCCGAATGGCCACCGGAAAAAGGATCCTGACACACAAACACATACAAGCACACACAGAAAAGTACAAAGCATAATACCACAATAGGGTATCCTTAATTCATGTCAGAACACAATCAGCATATTCAATTCTCATAACATATGTAACTCAGGCATTCAAAACCTAACTCAGGGGTTCGATATAGCCTATGAGATTCATATCTCAAACCGAAATTCATACTCTCACCCTATAATCAATTCGCATACAATACAACAAGGGCAGGTATTAAAAATATCAAGAAAATAATAGGGGTCTCTGGAGAAACCGATGAGGCGTAGATCCTACCTCTCTTATCTCTGAACAAGAAGCTACTCCTTTGCCTTTATTAGGTAATTCTGAACCACCTATATTATCACCAGGCAAAGAAGAAAACAAACTAAGCATGCATATTCAATAATCAATTAAATACCCTATTTCCTTACAAATCCCACTCACCAAACCTATCAAAAACCAGTGATCAGATGCTGCAGGTGCCTCCCCCTTGGATGTGTGATGTGATAGTTAGAAACTTAACAAGATTCAACCTGAATTTCCATTCCAATTAACTATGCAAATTTCATCTCTAAAAGTAGGGCATAAGGCAATTTCGACTTTAAGCATAGAGAATTTTAAAAGAAGGAAATTCATAATCATACATCATGAATAGATGCTAAGCAATCATAAGAACACGCGAAACAACAACAGAAATCAACCAAAGACAAAAACTGTAGAAATTTAAAAAACCTAATTCCGTCGCCAATTTTCAACTTAATCTTAAACAAGGAAATATTTATGTCCAAACAACTAAACATATATGGTTAGAAAGAGAAAGAAAATATCTTTCCAACAAGCTAATATTTGCAGGGATCCGAAAAACGATGAGAGAGTTATGCTACATTGAAGTTCAAGAAGATTTGGTAAAAACCTAATTCCGCCGCCGATTTTCAACTTATCTTTAAAGAAAGAAATAATAACCTCCTGACAAAAAACCAAAGATTTTTGGTAAGAGGATGAAGAGAGATTTCCAACAACCTATTATTTGCAGAGATACAACAAACAATGAAAGAGTTATGCTATTTTGAATTTCAATAAGACTTGGTAAAAACCTAATTTCGCCGCCGATTTTCAACTTATATTTAGAGAAAGAAATACTAACCTTATGACGAAAAAAAAAATATGGTTGGAAATAAGATGAAGATAGCTTTCCAACAAGTTATTATTTACAGGAATCCGACAAGCGATGAGTGAGTTATGAATTTTGGCGGCTATAGGGAGGTGTAGGGTTTTAGGCTTATACGAATTTTGTATGTTTTCTTTGAATGATTTTTTTTTATGAGGTTGGCTTCCTATTTATAATGAATGGGTATAGAATTATGATTACTACCTTTAATCACTTTATTAAAATAAGATAATTAAATTTTTTAATTATCCTCCCCTATCTTTAGGGATTTTAATCTCTAAGTCAATTATCTATCTATAAGGACTTAGATTAAAGGGAATTTAAAACAGAATTAACTACTACACAATCTTACCAATTTCAGCAATCACACATCCTTTCCTTCAGGGAAAAAATTGTCTTTTCACCTGCACTGGCTTCTGGACTTCTAGGACTCAAAATTCGGGGTCTCACACCTAATTTCAGAATTCACCCACACCACCTATGGAAGATCCTATTCCTCTACTAGAACCTATTCAGATGGCTCATCCTAAGGAAGTCGAGAGACTTCCAGTTGTCATTACGAAGTTGCTGAAGGAAGCCTGTTAGTTAGAATGTAAAGATTTCAGTGGTTCAGCGGGTGCCACTGTGGCTTGTGAATGGATTGACACCCTATGCCTAGTGTCCTTGTTATTGTGCATCTTTAATGACGACAAGGTTTCCATTTCCACTTTCTTACATGAGGGAGAAGCCCTCGCATGGTGAACAACCGTGAGATTGTAGTTCGGGGATTATTTTCCATCGTGGGAAGAATTCTGACATAAGTTCGACAAAAGGTTCTACAACAGATTCCACAAGAACGAATGGCGACAAGCTTTCTATAAGCTTAAACAAGGCATCCGTTCAATGCTGGAATATGAAAAGGAACTGAGGGAGTTGTCTCGATTTTCACCTGAGTAAGATCGCTCACCTTATCAGCTTGCAAGACGATTCCAAAATGGGCTAAGTACCGAGATCAAAACCATTGTGGGCACAACACCGATGCAAAATTGGCAAGAATTGATCGTTGCTGCGACTAAAGTTGAGAAGATCATGTAAAGCAAGAAGACGTCCGCAAAAAGTAGTGATGAATCATTCAGGTGTGATTCAAAGTTCAATAGGCATACGAGACCCTATCCTTTGAGGTCCTACCCTCCAAAGAATAATGGCAATGGGGGAAACCTCAGGAAGAATTTTTCTGGTCCTAATCCTAATAGATTTGAGTGGAGTTCACAGCCACGATGATGCTACAATTGTGGCAAAATGGGTCATATTCAGAGGAATTGTCCCAAACCGAGGCGTATTACAGGCACACCGAATACAGGCCGAGTTGGGTATGTCAATCCCACTAAGCCACCAGCACGCGCACTTGGAGGATCATCAAACGGATCTACAAGTGAGGTGTAGCCTAGACCATTGAGGTTATTCACATTTATTGATGCCGAATCAAGCCTTGATTTGGTGACAGGTATTATTTCCATCTTTTCTCAAAATGTTAAAGTGTTATTAGATCCCATAGCAAATAGATCATTTGTGAGTCCAAGGATAACAGTTAGCTCAGATCGGCCTATGTCTCCCCTGTCTCCTCCTATTACAGTTCTTAACCCTTTGGGAGACCAATTGACTTGTGATCAAGCCTACATTGGCTATGTTGTACATATGGGTGAAAATATACTTGAAGTGGATCTGATTCCATTGGACATCCGAGAGCTAGATGTGATTTTAGGCATAGATTTTTTAGCCAAATATCAAGCCTGAATGGAATGTTTCACCAATCATGTGTGGTTTACCCTTCCTGATGGTTCCGAGTACTGTTTTGAAGGTGATAGGCAAGTTGTTCTAACTTGCATGATTTCCTGACTCGATATGAAGCGATTGATCAGCGAAGGATGTACTACATACCTCGTGCATGTACAAAACATTTCTAAAGAATCCTCAGATCTAGATTCTATTTCAGTGGTTCGTAAATTTCTGGATGTGTTTCCAGAAGACATAGTCGGTTTGCCACTAGCAAGAGAAGTGGAATTCGACATTAAACTAGTGTCGGTTACGAATCTGATTTCCATTCTTCCTTATCGTATGGCTCTTGCGAAAATGAAGGAATTAAAGACGCAATTGGAAGATTTTATGGATTGTGGTTTCATCCAACCCAGTGTGTCATATTGGGGTGCACCTGCCTTGTTTGTGAAAAAAAAAGATGGTTCGTTGAGATTGTTCATCGACTATCAGCAACTGTATTGTGTGACCGTGAAGAACAAGTACCCTCTGCTACGAATCGATGACTTGTTTGACCAGCTCCAAGGTGCAGTCATGTTTTCCAAGAGCGATCTCAGATCAAGATACCATCAGTTGTGTGCTTGTGAAGCTGATATTCCGAAAACTGCATTCAGATCGCGATATGGCCACTACGAATTTTTGGTTATGCCATTCAGTTTGACCAATGCACCAGCAGTGTTCATGGACCTGATGAATCGCATATTCTGAGAGTTCTTGGACATATTTTTGGTAGTCTTCAATGCTGAACACTTGCAGACTGTGCTGAAAATTCTAAGGGATCGACACCTGTTTGCAAAGTACTCCAAATGCGAATTCTTGTTACGCAAAGTTGGTTTCCTTGGCCATGTTTTTCAGCCCATGGTGTACTGGTTGATCCAAAGAAGATTGAAGCCATAGTTTTTTGGGAGCCCCCATGGACTGTTTTTGAAGTTCGTAGTTTCCTTGGCTTAGCTTGATACTGCCATCGCTTCATGGAGGATTTTTCATCGCTTGCTGGACCTTTGACAAAATTGACGTGCAAAGGAGAGTTGTTCATGTGGAATGAGAAATGCCAGTGAAGCTTTGAAGAATTGAAGAACCGGTTAGTTTCCGCACCTATCCTCATCTTTCCGGTTGACAGAAAGGAATATGTGGTGTATATCAATGAATCGAAATCCAGACTTGGTTGTGTGTTGATGCAAGATGGGAAAGTCATTGCCTATGCTTCCGGTAGTTGTGTCCGCATGAAAGCAACTATCCTACTCACGATTTGGAGCTTGCAGTCGTGGTGTTCACATTGAAGATATGGTGCCACTACCTATATGGTGAGTCGTGTAGAATCTTCACCGACCACAAAAACCTTGAAATATCTCCTTACGCAGAAGGAGTAGGATATGAGACAATAAAGATGGGTGGAGCTTATTAAAGACTACAATTTGATCATTGAATAGCAAATGTTGTTGCTGATGCCTTAAGCCAGAAGACCCATTGTTCTTCTCCTACTATTCTAGCCTATCTGCATGCATACTACATGCCAATGTTACTGGAGTTGAGAGCTACGCGTGTGCATCTTGGCATTGATTTTTCTGGTTCGTTGTTGGCTCGAATCAAAGTCAAGCCTACTTTGCTATAAGAGATCTGAGATCAGCAATCTGAAGATCCGAGATTGGCTGAAATTCGGCAACAAATATCTAATGATGTTGATGCCATAGTTCGTGATTTCAGAATGCGAGGTGATGGAGTTCTTGTCTTCAAAAACCGGGTATGTGTGCACAAGATGTGGATATTCGCAATCTAACTTTTTTCCGAAGCACATAGTTTGTAGTTTTCTATTCATCTTGGTAGCACAAAGAGGTACTGAGATTTGAAAGAACAATATTAGTGACAGAACATGAAGCGCCACATTGCTGAGTTCATTGCCCAATGCCTTATATGTCAGCAAGTGAAGATCGAGCATCAAAGACCCACTGGGTTACTTCAGTCACTTCCGATTCCAAAATGAAAGTGGGAGCATGTCACAATGGACTTTGTGACCAGTTTTCCTAGATCTAAGCAAGGATTCGATGCCATTTGGGTCATCATGGATCGACTGATGAAATCTGCACACTTTCTTCTTGTTCATGTGACAAACATCCCCAAGAGATTGGCTATTCGTTACTTGGACAAGATTTTTCGTTTACATGGAGTGTCAATTTCAATTATTTCAGATCATGACCCCCGTTTTACTTTATGGTTTTGGGAGAAATTCCAGAATGTGCTCAGTTCAAGACTGAATTTCTATGCAGCATTTCATCCCCAGACCGATGTCAATCTGAGAGAACAATTCAGACGTTTGAAGACATGTTGTGCGGTGCATAATGGACCAAAATACCAGTTGGGATCGATGTCTACATTTAGCGGAATTTTCTTACAACATTAATTTCCATATAAGCGTTAGAATGGCTCCTTATGAAGCATTGTATGGGAGATGTTGCAGAACTTCTATTTGCTGGAATGAAGTATGTAAGACCCCGAATTTTGAGTCCTAGAAGTCCATAAGCCATTGTAGGTGAAATCACAATTTTACCCCTAAATAAATAAATTTGTGATGGTCAAAAATGGTATTGAAGGTTTAGTGTTTATTTCTGATTTTATTTCTCTTTTATTTTATTTCCTTATTGGTTCAATCTTACCTTAGATGATAATTTTATTAAAGTAAGGGGATAATTCCAGAATTTAATTCTAATGATTATCTCCCCATATCTAACCTTTAAAGTAGGAGAATTAATCTTATTACACCCTAGAAAAGGAGTAGCGGACCACACTTATCCACACACACCAAAACTACACAAGATTATCAAGCGATCAAACCATACACCCTATCCTTTGCTGCAAAAATTTCCTAGCCTTCACCATAACCGAATTCTTTCATCCTTTGTCAGATTTTTACAAATAATAGCTTGTTGGAAAGCTTTCTTCATCCTCTATCTAACTATCTTGGTTTGATAATCAGAAGTTCAGTTCTTTCCTATGAAAACTCTTATCAAAATTTGATGGGCATTTGTGTCGAAATTGTGTGATTCTTCCTTCAATTGGTTTTTGTTGTTATTTTTTTGTTCGTATGATTTTTTAGCATCTATTCATGTTGTAATATCATGAATTCATCCTTTGAATCTTCCTTATACATAAAATTGGCATACTTTATACCTTTGCCTATTGTTGCCAATTTTGATCAGTTGACTTACCTATTGGTTTCTAATCTTGTTCATTTTAATTATATATGTTATTAACACCTAATCCTTCCTTGTTAACATGAAATTGCAAGCTATAAGTCCCTTATGCATGAAATCGTAATTTTCCTTATTGCCTTATGTGAGACCTCGAATTTTGAGTCCTAAAAGTCCAGAAGCCAGTGCAAGTGAAATTATCATTTTTCCCTTGAGAAAAAGTATATGTGATAACCAAAATTGGTAATGAAGGTCTAGTATTCATTTCTGGTTTCATTTCCTTTTTATTCATTTCTTTATTTGTTCAATCTTACCTTAGGTGATAAAATTTCTAAAATTAAGGAAGGATAATTTCAGAATTTAATTCTAATGATTATCTTTTCTTATCTAGCCTTCAAAGTATGGAAATTAATCCTATTACACCCTACATAAAGAGTTTCTATCCACACTTGTGCACACACACAAAAAACACACAAAATTATCAAGCGATCAAACCCTACACCTTACCCTATTGCAGTCGAAAATTTCCAACCTTCATCCTAGCATAACTCTTTCATCTTTAATCAGATTTCTGAAAATAATAGCTTGTTGGAAAGATCTTTTCATCCTCTATCTAGATATCATAGTTTCATTATCAGAAGGTTAGTTCTTCCCTATCAAAAACTTAATTGTAATCTATGGGATTTAGTATCGAAATTGTGTGATTCTTCCTTCAATTGATTTCTCCTGTTATTCCTTTTGTTCATATAATTGTTTAGAATCCATTTGTGTTGTAATATCATGAATTCATCCTTTGAATATTTCATATACATGAAATCGGCATCCCTACACTTTGCCCTATTGTTGCCGATTTTTCTCAATTGATTAATCTATTGGTTTTTGATCTTGTTCCTTTTGATTGTATGTGTTATCAACACCCAATCCTTCCTTGTAATCATGAAATCATAGTGCCTACACCTTGTATGCATGAAATCACAATTTCCTTTTGCCCTATATTTTGTGCCAAAATTTGCATAGTCGATTAAGGTGGTAATTCAGGTTGAATCTTGTTAAATTCTTAGCTATCACATCACACATCCAAGGGGGAGGCACCTATGGCTTCTGATCACTGGTTTCTGATAGGTTTGGTGAGTGAAATTGGTAAGGAAATACGATATCTACTTAATTATTGAGTATGCATGCTTAGTATGGTATTGTCTTTGCCTTATGATGTTATAGGTGGTTCGGATCCCTTGAGTAAAGGAAAATGAATAGTTTCATGTTCAAAGACAAGAGAGATAAGATCTATGCCTCATCGATTTCTATAGAGATCCTCGTTGTTGGTTGTTATTTTTGATGCATGACTTCTTGATGTTGTATGCACATATGTGAGATAGTGTATGCATGAGTTGCCGATTGATTTGAGTCTTACTTAGGCTATACCGAACACTTGATTAGGTTATGAGTGCTTAATTTTCATGTGTTGTATGCATTGAACATGATGATTGTGTTCTGACATGATTAAGGATGCCCTGTTGTGGTATTGTGCCTTTTTCTTGGTTTTGTGTGCCTGTACGTGTTTGTTTGTTAGGATCCTTTTCCCGTGGCCATTTGGGGTAAGTGCTGATGCTCCTTGGGAGAGGAGAGGTCCTTACTGGTATGGGAGTTGTCTAGGTGGCAATCTCGAGCTTGCGCACGTTGGATGCCTAGTCCTATGTGCTGGCTAGATGCCTTGTCCTATGTGCTAGCAAGATGAATAGGCTTGCTAACTAGCTTGTGTGCCAACCTTTTACCCTTTGTGCCGCGAAATCTTGGAAAATATAGGTGGAAGGGGATGCCCTTTTCCTATTGCCGAGATGATTGATGAGTTTTTCCTGCCTATGTACTTCTGATTTTCGATAGTATTTGTAGTCCACCTTCAGCCTTAGTTTCATCCCTATACCTTTGGATGTTTGAATGCTTGTGTGATAACTTTTAGTTGAATAGGATGATCTGATGTTGATTGGGAGATGTTTGTTTAAGATTTTTACAGATCTTATAATGTTGTGACCCTACTGAGATTCTTGTAATCTCATCCAGTTTTTTTCACCATTTTTTAGGCTTAGGTACATTCGCTATTCATGGTACCAGTGCGTGAGAATCAAGGCTGCACGGGGGCGATATCGCATCACATCTGCATACATGTTCCTTGATTGCTTGCGCATATAATATGAACTATGATTGGACTATTTTCTGGTTCTTTAAGTTCCTCCTTTGCTTGTTTATTTCCGAATTATGTTGGAGGTTTACTTGCTGGATTAATAAATCCATATGGGACTTGTGTGTTGTGATTTCAATGATTAAATTTAAAGACTTTTGCTGATATTTTTATTTACTCCCTATGAAACCAAAATACTTGTCCAATATCATGCTCCAACCTTTAAAAAATTTAAGTAATGAATCTAATTAAAATCGGTTCTAAGGGGATAAGCCTTATAAGATTCAGAAAGGTCCTAGGTTGGGTTTATTTGGGTTTCACTACAGTAAAGGTCCTAATAGGAGCAAATTCGGGAATATTGTGGTCCTTACAGGTTTGGTAGCGAAGCATGGTTTAGGGAATATGATTTGTATATGCTAACTCGTTTGTTGTTTTTGTGTTTGTAGGGAGGTTCATACACACACACCCACACACTTAGAGGGCTAATACCGATAATAATCAGATGATTAAAAACCTAGTTTGAAATGTTTAGATGTTAAGATTGATTGTTTCATTTGGTATGTGTTTATGTATTTTCTTATACATCACATGATTTGATGTGTTTTGTTGTGTTCTAGAAAGTTTTTGCCGTGTTTTCCTTGCTATTACCGAATGCAAATGTGTGCTGCCAAGTGATGCCGAGTGTTCTTTAATGACTGCCAAATGCATGAAACTGATTCATAAGCATGCCAAGTATGTTTTTGCATGATTATTTCCACAATGTCAAGTGTGATTTGTATGAAACTTGTGTCTGCCAAATGCCTTGATGATGATTGCTGAGTTCTTATATATGTGTTAATGTGATTGCCGAGAATGCATTTGTATGTGTGCATGTGATTTCCGAAACTTGTATATTAGTGTGCATGAGTGATTTGTTTTCCAATATATGCATATCGTTCGGTGTACGCCTCTCTACCAGGTACCATTTTTTTTCCTATTATTCGTATTTGGGTTAAGTGTTGAGTAACATTATGTATTCGTATAGTATGGCAAGGCTGAATGCAACAAGAGATCGACGAGGTAGGTATAGGATTCAGACCGAACAGCAACCTGTTGAGCAAGAGGAGCTGAATGCACAAATAGAGCAGGGAGGGCAAGCTGTGTAACGACCTGAAATCCTAACCTATTATTAATTGCTCCGATTAGGGTCATTACTGCTGTGAAAATCAGACAAGCCCAAGAACCAGGACGTATCTGAATTCCACAAGGCTTATATATCAAATTCTCGATTTTTAGCATGTACATTCATTATGTTCATTAGTTATTGGAGCATGATATTGGACACGTATTTTGGTATCATACGGAGTGAATAAAATATCAGCGGAAGTCTTTAAATAAAATAAATGAATGTGACGACCCCAAATCCTAACCTATTATAAATTGCTCTGATTAGGGCCGTTACTGCCATGAAACTCAGACAAGCTCAAGAACTAGGACGTATCTGAATTCCACAAGGCTTACTTATCAAATTCTTGATTTTTAGTATATACATTCATTATGTTCATTAGCTATTGGAGCATGATATTGGACATGTATTATGGTATCATATGGAGTGAATAAAATATCAGCGGAAGTCTTTAAATAAAATCAATGATTGCACAACTCACAAGTCCCATAAGGAGCAAAACATCCAGTAAGTTAATTCCCAAAATAAAACGGAAACAAGTAAAGAAGGAATCTTGAAAACCAGAAAAATAGCCCAATCATAATTCATGTTATATGCACAAGCAATCAAGGAACAGGTATGCTAATGTGATTCAATATTGCCCCGTCGTGCATCCTTGATCTCACACACTGGTACCACAGACAGTGGATGGACCTAAGCCTGAAAAATAGTGAATACAACAGGATGAGATTACAAGAATCTCAGTAGGGTCACAACATCATAAAACCTAAAGAAATCTTAAACACAAATCTCTCGAACAACATTAAATCATTCCTACACATCTATGGGTATTTTGCAATTCAAAAATCAATCAATGGGATAGGGCTGAAACTAAGGCTGAGGGTGGACTGCAAACACTTCCGAAAATCAGAAGTACACAGGCAGGTAAAACTCATCAAATTGCTCTCGGCAATAGGAAAAAGAAAGGTCATCCCCTTCCACTTGTATTGTCCAAGGCTTACTGCACATAGGGTAAAAAGTTAGCACACAAGCTTATCTGTAAGCCTATTCATCCTGCCACACAAGGACAAGACATCCCAAGCCACACAAGGACAAGGGTATCCCGAACCACACAAGGACAACGGCATCCTGCCACACAAGGACAAGACTTCTAGCCACACAAGGACTAGTCATCTAGCGTGCGCATGCTGGGGTTTGCCACTCATACAACTACCATACTAGTAAGAGTCTCCCCTCTCCTAAGGAGCATCAGCACTTACCCCGAATGGCCATCGGAACAAGATCCTAACACAAACATGTACAAGCACACACAGGCAAGCATAAGGACAATACCATAACAGGGTATCCTCAATCATGTCAGAACACAATTATCTTATTCAATTCACATATCATATGCAATTCAGGCACTCAAAACCTAACTCAAGGGTTCAGTATAGCCTATAGGATTCATATCTCAATCCGCATTTCTTGCACATATTCTACAATCAATTCACATGCAATAATAACAAGGGCATGCATTCAAAAACAACAAACAAACAACAGGGATCTCTGGAAAAACCGATGAGGCATAGATTCTACCTCTCTTGTCTCTGAACAAGAAGCTATTCCTATGCCTTTATTTAATAATCCCGAACAACCTATAGTATCACCAGGCAAAGACAAAAATAAACTAAGTATGCATACTCAATAACAAATTGAATACCCTATTTCCTTACCAATTCCACTAACCAAACCTATCAGAAACCAGTGGTCAGATGCCGCGCTCCTTTTGATGTGTGATGTGATAGCCCAGAATTTAACAAGATTTTACCTGAATTACCACCCAATTTCACAATGTATATTTCGGCACTAAGCATAGGACACAAGATAGTTTGAAGGTCACCCCATGGAAAGGAGTCCTTCGTTTTCAGTAGCAAGGTAAGATAGCGCCTCGCTACATTGGTCGGTATGACATCGTTGAAAGAATCGGCCCTGTTGCATACCAACTTGCCTTACCTCCAAATATGGAAAGAATTCACAACGTCTTTCACGTTTCAACGTTGAGAAACTATGTACAAGACCCTACTCACATGCTCGAGGAACCCCCAGTCGAAGTTTCTGAAGACCTATCCTATCCCGTACAGCCAATTGTCATACTAGATCAGTCAGTTCGACAGCTTCACAGTCGAAGCGTGCCTATGGTATGAGTTGTTTGGCGTAATGGCCAAATTGAGGAACAGTCTTGGGAGACTGAGGAATCTATGCGTACAAAATTTCCTTACTTGTTTTTTTAGGTACTTGTGCTAAAATTTCGAGGACGAAATTCTTATAAGGAGGGCAGGATGTGAGACCTTGAATTTTGAGTCCTAGAAGTCCCGAAGCCAGTGCAGGTGAAAAGACCATTTTGCTCCTGAATAAAAGGATGTGTGATGGCTGAAATTGGTAAGGAATGTTTGGTAATTATTTCTGGTATTAATTTCCCTTAATTTGGTTCTTAATTTGTTGATAATCACCTTAGGAATTAAAATCCCTAAAATTAAAAGGGGATAATTACAAAATTTAAATCTAGTAGTTATCTTACTTTAATAAAGCCTTTAAAGTAGTAATCTTAATTCCATACCCATCCATTATAAATAGGAAGCCAACCCCACAAAAATCATTCATAAAAAATACACAAAACTCGTATAGCCTAAAACACTTACACCTCCCTATATCTGCCAAAATTCGCTGAAACTTTGAACCAGTATAACTCTCTTATCGTTTGTTAGATTCCTACAAATAATAGCTTGTTGGAAAGATTTTTTCATTTTCTTTCCAACCATCTTTGGTTTTTCTTCAGGATATTAGTATTTCTTTCTCGTAAGATAAGTCAAAACTCGGCAAAACTGCTAAAATCTTCTTGAAATTCAATATAGCATAACTTTTTCATCGTTTGTCAGATTCCTGAAAATAATAGCTTGTTGGAAATCTATCTTTATCTTCTTTCCAACCATATTCATTTTGGTATTTTTACATTCGTATTTATTTATAAAATGATAAGTTGAAAATCGGTGGCGGAATTAGGCTTTCGGTGGAACTGCCAAAATCTTCTTGAACTTCAATGTAGCATAACTCTTTCATCGTTTGTCAAATTCCTGAAAATAATATCTTGTTGGAAATCTCTCTTCATCCTCTTTCCAACCATAATTTTTTTGTTATTTGGACATTCGTATTTCTTTGTCAAAGGATAAGTTGAAAATCGACGGCGGAATTAGGTATTAAGATTTGTATGCTTCTGCCTTTGATTGATCTCTGATGTTGTTGCCCTTATTCATATGATTGTTTAGAATCCATTCATAGTGAAAAATCATGAATTCATCCTTTGAATCTTTTCTATACATGAAATCAGTATGCCCTACCTTTCCCCTACTACCATATTGTTGCCTATCTTGATCAATTGATTAACCTATTGGATTCTGATCTTGTTTCTTTCGATTATACATGTTATAAACCCTTAATCCTTCATTGTTAACATGAGATCGCAACTCCTACAACTTGTTAACATGAAATCGCAACTTGCTCTATTCTTAGTGCCGAAAATTTTATGATAATTAAGGATGGTAATTCAGGTTATTTCTTGTTAAGTTCTTGGCTATCATATCACACATTCAAGGGGGAGGTACTTGCGGCATCTGATCACTGGTTTCTCATAGGTTTTATGAGTGGAATTGGTAAGGAAAGTATTTAATTGGATATTGGATATGCATACTTAGTTTGGTTTTGGCTTTGCCTTGTGATGCTATAGGTAGTGTAGAATTATTGAATAAAGGAAAGGGAATAACTTCTTGTTTAGAGACAATAGAGGTAGGATCTATGCCTCATCGGTTTCTCCAGAAACCTCATTTTTTGCTTAATTGATTTTGGTACCTATGATTGTGAAACTGTATGTGCATTCTTATTAAATAATGCATGTTTGAGTTGCAGATTGAATTGAAGAATTTTTAGGCTATACAGAATCCCTTAAGGTAGGTTAGGAGTGCCTAGTTTACATGTGTGATGTGTATTGAACATGTTGAATGTGATCTGACAGAATTGAGAATACCATGTTGTGGTTTTGTGCTTTGTGCTTGCCTGTGTGTGCTTGTACGTGTTTGTGTGTCAGGATCCTTTTCCGGTAGCCATTCAGGGTAAGCGCTAATGCTCCTAGTGAGAGGGGAGGTTCTCACTAGTATGGGAGTCGTATGGGTGGCAAATCCCAGCAAGAGCTCGCTGGATGTCTAGTCCTTGTGTGGCCAGAAGCCCTGTCCTTGTGTGGTTTGGGAAGCCCTTATCCTTGTATGGTTTGGGATGCCCTTGTCCTTGTGATGCAAGATGAATAGGCTTGCTGATTAGCTTGTGTGTTAACCAATTACCTTTCGTGCAGTAAACCTTGGACAACACAGGTGGAAGGGGATGGCCTTTTCTTCTTCATTGCCGAGAACAATCTGATGAGTTCTGCTTGCCTGTGTACTTCTGATACTTTTCGGAAGTGTTTGTAGTCCCCCTCAACCTTATATTCGGCCCTACCTTTTTTGATTGAATCTTTGAATTGCATAAATCCCTTTAGTTGCATAGGAAAGATCAGATGTTGTTCTGGAGATTTGTGTTTATGGTTTCTACAGATCTTTTGATGTTGTGACCCTACTGAGATTCTTGTAATTTCATTCTGTTGTTGTCACCATTTTTTTTAGGCTTAGGTACATTCACTGCTCGTGGTACCAGTTTGTGAGATCAAGGTTGTACGGCGGGGCGATATCGCATCACTTTTGCATACCTGTTCTTTGATTACTTGCGCATATAATTTGAATAAAAATTGGACTACTTTCTGGTTTATTTTAAGATTCCTCCTTTGCTTGTTATTTTCGACTATGTTGGAGGAATGTTTTCTGGTTATTTGATTCCTTACGGGACTTGTGTGTTATGAATCCAGTGATTCAATTTAAAGACTTCCGCTGATGATTTTGCTCACTCTGTATGATACCAGAATGATTGTCCAATATCATGCTCCAACTGTTATTAAACATGTAGAATGAACATGCTAAAAGTCAAAAACTTAGTGAGTAAGCCTGGTGGGATTCAGATAGGTACTAGGTGTCTTTGGGCTTA
This sequence comes from Passiflora organensis, assembly GCA_019739055.1. NCBI lineage: Eukaryota > Viridiplantae > Streptophyta > Magnoliopsida > Malpighiales > Passifloraceae > Passiflora > Passiflora organensis. Next base: position 243,198 of record JAEPBF010000146.1, read on the forward strand.
TTTTGGTTTCACGGCAGTAATAACCTTAATCGAAGTAAATATTAGTAGGTAGGAGTTGGGGTTGTTACAGGTTTGGTAACGGAGCATGGTTTAGGGAAATTAATTTGTTATATGCTAACTTATTTGTTGATTTTGGTGTTTGTAGGTAAGGACATGTGCACACACTCACTCACTTAGGGGCTAATACCGAAAGTGAACTAATGCTAAAATGGGGTTGATTTGTAAGATTTAAATGATGAGAATGATAATCTGATGTGATGTTTGTTCGTGTATGTTCTTATGTCTGGTATGCCATGATATGTTTCGGTGAGTGTTTGTTGTGTTTCTTATCATTGCTGAGAATATGTGTGTTGATTTATGCATGCTGCCGAGTGTCCCTATTTGACTCCTGTATTGCTGAATGTATACATATGTGATTGCTGGTGTGTATTGTCGAATATGGATGTTGTGTGAATCCATGCTTGCTTGATGTTTGATGATGATTTCTGAGAGTATATATGAGTGTTGATGTAATTGCAGAGAATACCTTTGCATGTGTGCATGTGATTTTCGAAAATTTGTATATTGTTTTCCAGCATATGCGTATCGTCCGGTGCATGTCTCTCCACCAGGTACCACTTCTTTTCCTAGTATCGTATTTAGTTATAAGTAACAATCATATGATTAAATAGTATGGCAAGGTTGAACGCTACGAGGGATCGACGGGGTAGGAATGGGATTCAGGCCGAACAACAACCTGTTGAGCAAGAGGAGCTGAATGCACAAATTGAGCAGGAAGGGCAAGCTGAGCCCGAAAATCAACTTGAGCCACCAGCTGCACCAGTCATCGATCCTGTGATGGAACAAATATTAAACGTATTACAAGGAATTGCTGCAAATCAGCAGCATATGGAGGCGCAATTTCAGAATGCTCCTGCACCTGCACTAGTGGAAGAACCTATTCCTCCACTTGAACCTATAGAGCCGGCACATCCTAAGGAAGCCGAGAGACTTCCCGTCGTGATTGCAAAAATTGTTGAAGGAAGCTTGACAATTGGGATGTAAAGATTTCAATAGTTCAGTCGGAGCTGCTGCTGCTCGTGAGTGGATAGACACCTTATGCCGAGTATCCTTGTTCTTACGTATCTCGGATGATGACAAAGTTGCCATCGCCACTTTCCTACTCGAGGGAGAAGCCCTCGCATGGTGGACATCTGTTCGCTTGCGATTCGGTGATCGTTTGCCAACTTGGGAAGAATTTCGGTACGAATTCGAAGAAAGATTTTATACGAGGTTCCATAAAAGCGAGCAGCGACAAGTTTTTCACAAACTTGAACAAGGCAACCGTTTGGTGCTGGAATATGAGAAAGTGTTAAGGGAGTTGTCCCGATTTGCTCCAGAAGAAGATCGTACACCGTACCAGCTTGCGAGACGATTTTAGGATGGGTTGAGTACTGAACTTAAAACCATCGTAGGTACGACACTGGTGCAGAATTTGCAAGAACTAATCATTGCCGAAACTGAAACTGAAAGGATTGTGAAAACCAAGAAGCCATCCACAGCCATTGGTGGCGGATCCTATAGGCGAGATTCGAAGTTCAATCGACGAACGGGACCCTAACCTTTAAGGTCCTATCCTTCGAAAATTAATGGCAATGGAAATACCAATAGGAAGAAATTTTCTGGTTCAAATTCCAATGGATCTTCATGGAATTCTCAGCAACGTCGATGTTACAACTGTGGCAAGATGGGACATATTCAGAGGGAATGCCCGAAACTAAGGCGAATCACAGGTGTACCAAACTCAGGCCAAGGTGGGAATGCCAACCGTGCCAGACCACCAACACGCACACCAGGAGGACCACCCAATGGATCCACAAAAGAGGCACAACCAAGACCAACAAGGCTCTTCACCCTAACTGATGCTAAGGCTAGTCCTGATGTGGTGATAGTCTTCATCGATGACATTCTGATTTATTCAAAATCGGAAGAAGAGAATGCTAAGCACTTGCGGATTGTGCTGAATGTTTTAAAGGATCGGCGGTTATTCGCAAAGTACTCCAAATGCAAATTCTGGTTACGTGAAGTCAGTTTCCTTGGCCATATTGTTTCTGCCCAAGGTGTGACAGTTGATCCAAAAAAGATTGAAGCCGTAGTTTATTGGGAAACCCCACGGACTGTGTTCAAAATTCGCAGTTTCCTTGGCTTAACAGGTTATTACCGTCGCTTTGAGGAAAATTTTTCATCGCTTGCCGGACCATTGACAAAACTGACACGCAAGGGTGAGTCGTTCGTGTGGAATGAGAAATGCTAACGAAGTTTTGAAGAACTGAAAAATCGGTTAGTTTCCCCACCTATCCTTACTTTACCTATTTGCAGAAAGGGGTATGTGGTTTACAGCGATGCGTCAAAATCCGGACTTGGATGCGTATTGATGCAAGACTTGAGGACTAATCGTGTCAATCTTGGCACTGATTATTCTGGTTCATTGTTGGCACAAATCGAAGTCACACCTACCTTGATTGAGGAAATATGGAATCAGCAATTAGAGGATCCGATACTAATTGAAATTCGGAAGCAACTTTATGATGGTGTTGATGCCATAGTTCGTGATTTCAGAATACGAGATGACAAAGTGCTTGTCTTCAGAAACCGGGTATGTGTTCCACAAGATATTGATATTCGTAACCTTATTTTATCGAAGGCACATAGTTCGAAGTTCGTTATCCATCCCGGAAGCACTAAGATGTAATGAGATTTTAAAGATCAGTATTGGTGGCCAAACATGAAATGCCACATTTTTTAGTTCGTTGCCCGATGCCTCATATGTCAACAAGTAAAGATCGAACATCAACGACCCGCTGGACTACTTCAGTCACTTCCAATTCTAGAATGGAAGTGGGAGCATGTCACAATGGATTTTGTGGCCGGTTTTCCTAGGTCACAGAGAGGATACGATGCCATTTGGGTGATCGTGGATCGATTGATGAAATCTGCACACTTCTTTCCTATACGAATGACGAATACACCTGAGAAATTGGCTGTCGTTACTTGTATGAGATTGTTCGATTGCATGGAGTGCCAGTTTCCATCGTTTCAGATCGTTACCCTCATTTTACCTCACAATTTTGGGAGAAATTCCAAATTTCGCTGGGTTCGAAATTGAATTTCAGTAAAGCATTTCATCCTCAGCATCACCAGTGTGTGAGATCAAGGCTGTACGGTGGGGTGATATCGCATCACTTTTGTATAATTGTTCTTTGATTACTTGCTCATATAACTTGAATAAAAATTGGACTACTTTCTGGTTTATTTTAAGATTAATCCTTTGCTTGTTATTTTCGACTATGTTGGAGGAATTCTTTCTGGTTATTTGGATCCTTACGGGACTTGTGTGTTATGAATCCAGTGATTTAATTTAAAGACTTCCACTGCTGTTTTTACTCACTCCGTATGATACCAGAATGATTGTCCAATATCATGCTCCAACTGATATTAAACATGTAGAATGAACATGCTAAAAGTCGAAAACTTAGTGAGTAAGCCTGGTGGGATTCAAATAGGTACTAGGTGTCTTTGGGCTTGTTTGGGTTTCACGGCGGTAATGACCTTAAACGGATCAAATATTTATAAGTAGGAATTGGGGTTGTTATACTCAGTCTCCCAAGACTGTTTCTCAATTTGGCCATCACACCAAACATCTCGCACCATAGGCACATTTCGACTGCAAAGCTATCAAACTGACATATTTAGTATCCTACTAAGCCAAGGAAACTTCGAACTTCGAACACAGTCGAGGGGGTTCCCAAGCAACTACAAACCATGGGCAGAAACAATATGGCCAAGGAAACCAACTTCGCGTAACCAGAATTCGCATTTGAAGTACTTTGCAAACAATTGTCGATCCTTCAAACCATTCATCACAATCCACAAATGCTTTACATGTTTCTCTTCCGATTTTAAATAAATTAGAATGTCGTCAATGAAGACTATCACAAATTTATCCAGAAACTCATGGAACACACGATTCATCAGGTCCATGAACACAGCTGGTGCGCTGTAACGTCCTCTCTTTCAGATACAGATCTTGCTGGGAGAGGAAATGCTGAAATTGGTCAAACCGATTGGCATAACAAGAAATTTGTAGTGGCCGGATAGCGATCTGAACGCGGTCTTCGGAATATCAGCATCATGAACTTGCAATTGATGGTATCCAAATCTGAGGTCGATCTGGGATAACATGACTGCACCCTGGAGTTGGTCAAACAAATCATCGATGCGTGGCAAAGGGTACTTGTTCTTCACGGTCACACAATTCAACTGCTGATAGTCGATGCATAATCATAACAAGCCATCTTTCTTCTTTACGAACAAGACAGGTGCTCCCCAAGTTGACACACTAGGTCGGATGAAACTGCGATCCAGAAAATCTTCCAATTGTGTTTTTAGTTCCTTCATTTCCGCAGGAGCCATACAATACGGAGGAATGGAAATTGGATTCGTACCAGGCACTAACTCAATGTTGAATTCCATTTCCCTTGCTGGTGGTAAACCGGCTATGTCTTCTGGAAATATTTCTGGAAATTCGCGAACCACTGGAACAGAATCTAGATCCGAGGACTCTTTAGAAATATCATGTATGTGCAAGAGGTACGTTGTACATCCTTTGATGATCAATTACTTCATATCTAGCCAAGAAATCATACAAGTTGGAACAAATCGTCTATCACCTTCAAAGCAATATTCGGCACCATCAGGAAAAGTGAACCACACATGTTTGGTGAAAAACTCTATATGGGATTGATATTTCGCCAGACAGTCCATGCCTAAGATTACATCCAGCTCTCGGATGCCTAGTGGAATCAGATCCACTTCCAATACATTCGGTCCCATACATACAGCACAATCAATGCAGACTAGTTCGCAAATCAATTGCTCTCCCTACTCAATATGTGCATCAGGTTCATTTTTCCCTATGGGTTGCTGTTCAGATTGAACCCCATACCTACCCTGTCGATCCCATTGTACACTCGGCCTTGCCATACTATACAAGCATACGATTGTTACTCATCACACAACCAAATAAGATACTAGGAAAAGAAGTGGTACTTGGTGGAGAGGCGTGCACCGGACGATATCCATATGCTAGAAATCAAAATACTCATGCACACGAGTATGCAAATTTTGGAAATCATATGCACACATGTAAATGCATACTCGTTACTCATATCATCACACATATGTTCTCTCAAAAATCATCAACAAAGATTAAGCAAGCATGGATTCACACAATCCTTATTGGCAATCATACAAACTAACACCCCATGCATTTGGCAATACACATCAGCAATCACACGCATATACATTCGGCAACAATACTATCATACAAACCATTCTCGGAAATCATTGCAACAAACTCTAAAGACAATGATAAGAAGTCACATAGGGACACTCGGCAATATGGCAAAAACAGACAGTCGACAATGACAAGAAATACATTAAGATTTATCAGAACACATCAAGATTTATCAGAACACATCAAGACGTACCAGGCATAATAACATTAAAAAACACACGGAAAATCAGATTATCATTCTCATTATTTAAAACGTACAAATAAATTCCTTTTTAGCATTAGTTTATTTTCATTATTAGCCCCTAAGTGAGTGAGTGTGTGCGCATATTCTGACCTACAAACACAAAATCAACAAACAAGTTAGCATAGAACTAATTATACTCCTTCAACCATGCTCCGCTACCAAACCTGTAACGACCCCAAGTTCTAACCTATTATTAATTACTTCGATTAGGGCCGTTACTGCCATGAAACTCAGACAAGCTCAAGAACCAGGACGTATCTAAATTCCACAAGGCTTACATATCAAATTCTCGATTTTTAGCATATACATTCGTTATGTTCATTAGCTATTGGAGCATGATATTGGACATGTATTCTGGTAACATATGGAGTGAATAAAATATCAGTGGAAGTCTTTAAATAAAATCAATGATTCCACAACTCACAAGTCCCATAAGGAGCAAAACATCCAGTAAGTTAATTCCCGAAATAAAACAGAAACAAGTAAAGGAGGAACCTTGAAAACCAGAAAAATAGTTCAATTCATAATTCATGTTATATGCGCAAGCAATCAAGGAACAGGTATGCTAATGTGATTCAATATTTCCCCGCCATGCATCCTTGATCTCACACACTGGTACCACGGGTAGTGGATATACCTAAGCCTGAAAAATGGTGAATACAACAGGATGACATTACAAGAATCTCAGTAGAGTCACAACATCATAAGATCTATAGAAATATTAAACACAAATCTCCCGAGTGACATTAGATCATTCCTACACATCTATGGGTATCACGCAATTCAAAAATCAATCAAAGCGATAAGGCCGAAACTAAGATTGAGAGTGGACTGCAAACACTTCCGAAAATTAGAAGTACACAGGCAGGTAAAACTCATTAGATTGCTCTCAGCAATAGGAAAAATAAAGGCCATCCCCTTCCACCTGTGTTGTCCAAAGCTTACTGTAAGACCCCGAATTTTGAGTCCTATAAGTCTAGAAGCCAGTGCAGGTGAAAAAATCATTTTTCCCCTGAAGAAAAGAATGTGTGATGGCCAAAATTGGTAAGGAATGTTTGGTAATTATTTCTGGTATTAATTCCCTTTAATTTGGTTCTTAATTTGTTGATAATCACCTTAGAAATTAAAATCCTTAAAATTAAAAGGGAATAATTACAGAATTTAAATCTGGTAGTTATCTTACTTTAATAAGGCCTTTAAAGTAGTAATCTTACTACCATACCCATCCATTATAAATAGGAAGCCAACCCCATAAAAAATTCATTCATAGAAAACACACAAAACTCGTATAGCCTAAAACCCTTACACCTCCCTATATCTGTCAAAATTCACTGAAACTTTAAACCAGCATAACTCTCTCATCGTTTGTCGGATTCCTGAAAATAATAGCTTGTTGGAAACCTCTCTTTATTCTCTTTCAAACCATCTATTTTTTTGTCAGGAGGTTAGTATTTATTTCTCGTAAGAAAAGTTGAAACTCGGCGGAACTGCTAAAATCTTCTTGAACTTCAATGTAGCATAACTCTTTCATCGTTTGTCGAATTCCTACAAATAATAGCTTGTGGGAAAGCTCTCTTCATCCTCTTTCCAACCATTTTTTCTTTGTTCTTGTTGCATAATCCTATTTTGTTTTGTTCTTTGTGCTTATTTGTGTGTGCTTGTATGTGTTTGTGTGTCAAGATCCTTTTCCGGTGGCCATTCGGGGTAAACGTTGTTTCTCTTAGTGAGAGGGGAGGTTCTTACTGGTATGGGAGTCGTATGGATGGCAAATCCCAGCAAGAGCTCGCTGGATGTCTGGTCCTTGTGTGGCCAGAAGCCCTGTCCTTGTGTGGTTTGGGAAGTCCTTATCCTTGTGTGGTTTGGGAAGTCCTTATCCTTGTGTGGTTTGGGATGCCCTTGTCCTTGTGTGGCTTGGGATGTTTTGTCCTTGTGTGGCAAGATGAATAGGCTTGCTGATTAGCATGTGTGTTATCCAATTACCTTTCGTGCAGTAAGCCTTGGACAACACAGGTGGAAGGGGATGGCCTTTTCTTCTTCATTGCTGAGAACAATCTGATGAGTTCTGCCTACCTGTGTACTTCTGATACTTTTCGGAAGTGTTTTTAGTCCCCCTCAGCTTTTGATTCGGCCCTACCCTTTTTTATTGAATCTTTGAATTGCATGAATCCTTTTAGTTGCGTAGGAACGATCAGATGTTGTTCGGGAGATTTGTGTTTATGGTTTCTGCAGATCTTATGATGTTGTGACCCTACTGAGATTCTTGTAATCTCATTCCATTGTTTTCACCATTTTTTTTCAGGCTTAGGTACATTCACTGTTCGTGGTACCAATGTGTGAGATCAAGGTTGTACGGTGGGGCGATATAGCATCACTTTTGCGTACATGTTCCTTGATTACTTGTGCATATAACTTGAATAAAAATTGGACTACTTTCTGGTTTATTTTAAGATTCCTCCTTTGCTTGTTATTTTCGACTATGTTGGAAGAATTCTTGCTGGTTATTTGGATCCATTCGGGACTTGTGTGTTATGAATCCAGTGATTTAGTTTAAAGACTTCCACTGATGTTTTTACTCACTCCATATGATACCAGAATGATTGTCCAATATCATGCTCCAACTATTATTAAACATGTAGAATGAACTTGCGAAAAGTTGAAAATTTAGTGAGTAAGCCTGATGGGATTCAGATAGGTCCTAGGTGTTTTTGGGATTATTTGGGTTTCACGGTGGTAATGACATTAATCAGAGCAAATATTAATAGGTCAGAATTGGGGTCGTTACACTTATTGCAAAAAGGGTGAAAGGTTAGCCTACAAGCTATTCAGTAAGCCTATTCATCCAGCCATACAAGGACAAGACATTCCAAGCCACACAAGGACAAGGGTATCCCAATCCACCCAAGGATAAGGGCATCCTGTCACACAAGGACAACACTTCTAGCCACATAATGACAAGATAGTTGAATTGCGTGATACCCATAGTTGTGTAAGGATGATCTGATGTTGTTCGGGAGATCTGTGTTTAAGATTTCTGTAGATCTTATGATATTGTGATCCTACTGAGATTCTTGTAATCTCATCCTGTTGTATTCACTATTTTTCAAAAAGTAGCCTGAAAAATTTATATGCACAGGAGGGATCTTAAAATTTCAGCAAGCAAAGGAGGGATCATAAAATAAACTAGAAAGTAGCTCAATCATTCATGTTATATGCACAAGTATACATGGAACAAGTATGCAAATGTGATGCGATATCGCCCCGCCGTGTAGCCTTGATCTCACACACTGGTACCACGGACAGTGGATGTACCTAAGCCTGAAAAATAGTAAAACAATGGTATGAGATTACAAGAATCTCAGTAGGGTCACAGCATCATAAGATCTGCAGAAACCCTAAACACAAATCTCTCAATTCACATTAGATCATTCCTAAACAACTAAAGGGGATCATGCAATTCAAGAACCAATCAAAAAGGTTTAGAGCCGAACCTATGGTTGAGGGAGGACTACAATCACTTCCGAAAAATCAAAAGTACACAGACAGGTAGAACTCATCAGATTGCTCTCGGCAATGAAGAAGAAAGGCCATCCCCTTCCACCTGTGTTGTCCAAGGCTTACTGCACAAAGGGTAAACGATTAACACACAAGCTAATCAGTAAGCCTATTCATCTTGTCACACAAGAACAAGTCGTCTTGCCACACAAAGACAAGTCTTCCCAAGCCACAGATGGACTAGGGCATCCCAAACCACACAAGGATAAGGGCTTCCTGCCACACAAGGACAGGGTTCCGGCCACACAAGGACCAGACATCCAGCGTGCTCATGATGGGGTTTGCCACCGTAAGAACCTCACCTCTCCCTATAAGCATCAGCGTTTACCCTAAATGGCCACCGGAAAAGGATCCTGACACAAAAACACGTACAAGCACACACAGGCAAGTACGAAGCATAATACCACAACAGGGTATCCTCAATCATGTCAGAACACAATCAACATATTCAATTCACATAGCATATGCAACTCAGGCATTCAATACCTAACTCAGGGGTTCAATATAGCCTATGAGATCCATATCTCAATCCGAAATTCATACTCTCACTCTATAATCAAATCGCATGCAATACAACAAGGGCAGGTATCAAAAACATCAAGAAAATAACAGGGATCTCTGGAGAAACCGATGAGGCGTAGATCCTACCTCTGTTGTCTCTGAACAAGAAGCTACTCCTTTGCCTTTATTAGGTAATTCTGAACCACCTATATTATCACCAGGCAAAGACGAAAACAAACTAAGCATGCATATTCAATAATCAATTGAATACCCTATTTTCTTACCAATTCCACTCACCAAACCTATCAGAAACCAGTGATCAGATGCTTCAGGTGCCTCCTCCTTGGATGTGTGATGTGATAGCCTGGAACTACAAGATTCAACCTAAATTACCATTCCAATTTAACTAAGCAAATTTCGGCGTTAAGAGTAGAGCATAGAACAATTTCGACTTCAAGCATAGAGAAGTTTAAAAGAAGGTAATTCATGATCATACATCATGAATAGATGCTAAGAAATCATAAGAACGCGCGAAACGACAATAGAAATCAACCGAAGACAAAAACTGTAGAAATCTAAAAACCTAATTCCGTCGCCAATTTTCGACTAAACCTTAGACAAAGATTAATGTTAAAAAAAAAACATATATTTTTTTTTAAGAGGATGAAAATAGCTTTCAAAAAAGTTATTATTTGTAGAAATGCAACAAACGATGAAAGAGTTATGCTATTTTGAAGTTCAAGAAGATTTGGCTGTCCTGCCGAATTTTAACTTATCTTTAGAGAAAGAAATACTAACCTCCCGATAAAAGTCAAAACATAGTTGGAAAGAGAATGAAGAGAGCTTTCCAAGAAGTTATTACTAGCAAGAATCCGACCGATGATGAAAGATTTATGCTCGTTTGAAATCACAGCGGATTTCGACAGAAGTAGAGGGGTATAAGGTTTTTAGGGTTTACTAAATTTTTGTACTTTGGTGCAAGATTTTTATGTGGCTGATTTCCTATTTATAGAGGATATTTATGAGATTATAATTCCTACTTTAAAGACTTTATTAAAATAAGAAAACTATCAGATTTAAATTCTACAATTATCTTCCCCTTTTTTCAGGGATTTTAATTTCTAAGGCAATTATCTATCTATAAGGATTTAGATTAAAGGGAATTAAAACCAGAATTAACTACCATACAACTCTTACCAATTTCGGTCATCACACATCCTTTCCTTCAGGGGAAAAATCATCTTTTCACCTGCATTGGCTTCTGGAAATATCTATCAAAATTGTTTAGCAATTTTTCTCATTTTTATTATTTTTTTAATTTTCTACCTTTTCTGTCTATTTTTATCATTTTTCAGAATTTACTTAATTCCAACCAATCAAGAGACACCACGTGGCATCTCCGCCATACTGATGCTTACATGTAAACTATTGTTGTAACCAAATTCTACCAACGGCAGGCATCGATCCCAACCGGTTTGCTGGTCCAACACACTCGCACGTAATATGTCTTCGAGTGTCTGAATCGTCCTTTCTAATTGGCCATCTGTCTGGGGATGAAATGCCATACTGAAATTCAATCTCGAACCCATCGCATTTTGGAATTTCTCCCAAAATTGTGAGGTGAAACGTGGGTCACGATCTAAAACAATGGAAACTGGCACTCCATGCAATCGAACAATCTCATCCAAGTAACTAACAGCTAATTTCTCAGGTGTATTCGTCACACATATAGGAAGGAAGTGTGCAGATTTCGTCAATTGATCTACAATCACACAAATGGCATCATATCCTCACTGCGGTCTAGGCAAACCGGTCACAAAATCCATTGTGACATGCTCCCACTTCCATTCTGGAATCAGAAGTGACTGAAGGAGTCCAGCGAGTCTTTGATGTTCGATCTTTACTTCTTGACTTACGAGGCATCGGGCAACGAACTCAGCAATGTGGTGTTTCATGTTTGGCCACCAATACGGCTCCTTTAAATCTCGGTACATCTTAGTGCTTCCGAGATGGATAGCGAACTTCAAACTATGCACCTCCGATAGAATAAGGTTACGAATATCAGTATCTTGTGGAACACATACCTGGTTTCTGAAGACAAGCACTTCATCATCTCGTATTCTGAAATCACAAACTATGGCATCAACACCATCAGAATGTTGCTTCCGAATTTCATTTAGTTTTGGATTCGTTAATTGCTGATTCCGGATTTCCTCAATCAAGGTAGGTGTGACTTCGATTCGTGCCAACAATGAACCAGAATAATCAGTGCCCAGATGCAAACGATTAGTCCTCAAATCCTGCAACATAGGCATGTAATGGGTGCGCATATAGGCCAAAACCGATGGGGAAGGAGGATGAAACTTTCGGCTTAAGGCATCAGCAACAACATTTGCTTTTCCAGGATGATATTCAATGATCGAATCGTAGTCTTTGATCAGATATACCCATCTTTGTTGTCTCATATTCAATTCTTTTTGCGTGAGTAACTACTTCAAGCTTTTGTGATCGGTGAAGAATCGGCATGTCTCGCCGTATAAGTGATGTCACCATATTTGCAACGCAAACACCACGACTGCAAGCTCCAAATCATGTGTAGGATAGTTGTTTTCATGCGGTCGTAACTGTAGAGAAGCATATGCAAGGACTTTCCCATCTTGCATCAATACACATCCAAATCCGGATTTCGACACATCGCTGTAAACCACATACTCCTTTCCGCAAATAGGTAAAGTAAGGATAGGTGCGGAAACTAACCGATTTTTCAGTTCTTCAAAGCTTCGCTGGCATTTCCACACGAACGGCTCACCCTTGCATGTCAGTTTTGTCTATGGTAGTATCCTACTAAGCCAAGGAAACTACGAACTTCGAACACAGTTTGCGGGGGTTCCCAGGCAATTACGGCTTCAATTTTATTTGGATCAACTAACACACATTGTACGGAAACAACATGGCCAAGGAAACTGACTTTGCGTAACCAGAATTCGCATTTGGAGTACTTTGCGAACAACCGTCGATCCTTTAAAACATTCAGCACAATCCACAAATGCTTAGCATGCTCTTCTTCTGATTCTGAATAAATCAGAATGTCGTCGATGAATACTATCACAAATTTATCCAGAAACTCATGAAACACACGATTCATCAAGTCCATGAACACAGCTGGTGCATTGGTCAAACCAAATTGCATAACCAGAAATTCGCTGAGGCTATATCACGATCTAAACGCGGTCTTTGGAATATCAACATTACGAACTCGCAATTGATGGTATCCAGATCTGAGATCGATATTGGAGAATATGGCTCCACCCTGGAGTTGGTCGAACAAATCGTCGATGCATGGAAAAGGGTACTTGTTCTTCATAGTCACACGATTCAGCTACCGATAGTGGATGCATAATCGCAGCGAACCATCTTTATTCTTCACGAACAAGACCGGTGCTCCCCAAGGTGACACACTAGGTCAGATGAAACCACGATCCAGTAAATCTTCCAATTGCATTTTTAGTTCCTTCATTTCCGCAGGAGCCATACGGTACGAAGGAATGGAAATCGGATTCATACCAGGCACTAACTCAATGCCAAATTCCACTTCCCTTACTGGTGCTAGACCGACTATGTCTTCTGGAAATACTTCTGGAAATTCGTGAACCACTGGGATAGAATCCAGACCCGAGGATTCTTTGGAAATATCATGTACGTGTGCGAGATACGTAGTACATCCTTTGCTGATTAGTCACTTTGCATCAAGCCAGGATATCATGAAAGTTGGAACAACTCGCCTATCACCTTCAAAATAGTACTCGACACCATCAGGAAATGTGAACCACACACATTTGGTGAAACACTCCATACGGGTTTGATATTTCGCTAGTCAGTCCATGCCTAAAATCACATCCAGCTCTCAGATGTCCAATGGAATTAGATCCACTTCAAGTACATTCGGACCCATACGTACAGCACAGCCGACGTAAACTAGATCACAAATCAGTTGCTCTCCCGAAGGAGTTAAAACCGCAGTAGGAGGAGTCAAAGGAGAAAGAGGTCGATCCATGCTAAGTGTTATCCTTGGACTCACAAATGATTTATTTGCTCCGGGATCTAATAATATTTTAGCATTTTGAGAAAAGACTGAAATAGTACCTATCACCACATCAGGACTAGCCTCGGCATCAGTTAGGGAGAAAAGCCTTGTTGGTCTTGGTTGCGCCTCACCTGTGGATCCATTGGGTAGTCCTCCTGGTACACATGTTGGCGGTTTGGTGGGGTTAGCATACCCACCTCGGCCCGTACTAGATGTGCCTGTGATATGTGTCGGCTTCTGGCATTCCCGCTGAATGTGCTCCATTTCGCCACAATTGTAACATTGGCGTTGCTGAGTATTCCACTTAGTTCCACTGGAATTCGAACCAAAAAAGTTCTTCTTGTTGTTACTTCCATTGCCGCTAATTTTCGGAGGATAGGACCTGAAAGGATAGTGTTATGACCCATCCCCAGGACTCCCGGCCCAGCGGGCCTGGACGTGTATGTGCGCGTGATGGATCACAACTACAACACTGAGTCGGGCTTCTAGCCATATGGCCCAAAAGATGCATCTTGTTATAAATGATACCATCACACAACATATATAAGCCCAAGACCTCCCTCGCTCCTTTCCGATGTGGGATTGGGTAACCTGACTCCCCCTACAGGCTGGGTCTCACAATAGGGTCTCATACGCCGATTAAATTTCGAATCTCGCCGAAAGGATCCACCACTAGTGGCTGCGGATGGAATTTTTGTTTGCATGATCTTTTCGGCTTCAGTCGAGGCAACAATTAGTTCTTGCAAATTCTATACCGGTGCCGTACCAATGATGATTTTGAGTTCGGTACACAGCCCATCCTGAAATCATCTCGCAAGCAGGTACGATGAGCGATCCTCTTCAGGTGCAAATCGGGATAGTTCCCTTAAGACCTTTTCATATTCCAGCACCGAACGGGTTCCCTGTTCAAGCTTGTAGAAAACTTGTCGCTGCTAGGTTTTATGGAATCTAGTGTAAAACCTTTTTTTTGAATTCATATCGAAATTCTTCCCATGTAGGCAGACGATCGCCAAATCGCAAGCTTATAGCTGTCCGCCATACGAGGGCTTCTCCCTTCAATAGGAAAGTGGCGATGGCTACCTTGTCATCATCAAAGATACGTAAAATCAAAGATACTTGGCACAAGGTGTCAATCCATTCGCGAACGGCAATAGCTCCGACTGAACCATTGAAATCTTTACATCCCAATTATCGAGCTTCCTTTAATAGTTTTGTAATCATGACAGAAAGTCTCTCAGCCTCCTTAGGATGTGCTAGCTGTACAGGTTCAAGTGGAGGAATAGGTTCTTCCATAGGCGCGGGTCCAAGAGCATTCTGAAGTTGCGCCTCCATACGCTGTTGATTTGCAGCAATTCCTTGCAATACGTTTAAGATTTCTACCATCACATGATCGATGGCTGGTGTGGCTGGTGCCTCAAGTTGGTTTTCGGGCTCAGCTTGCCCTCCCTGCTCAGTTTGTGCATTCGGCTCCTCTTGCTCAATAGGTTGCTGTTTGGCCAGAACCTCATACCTACCCCGTTGATCCCTTGTTCAACCTTGCCATACTTTACAAACATACGATTGTTACTTAACACATAACTAAATACGATACTAGGAAAAGAAGTGGTACCTGGTGGAGAGGCATGCACCGGACGATATGCAGATGCTAGAAATCAAAGTACTCATACACACGAGTATGGAAATTTTGGAAACCACATGCACACATGCAATGCACACTCGGCAACTATCTCAACACACACATAAGCACTCAACAATAGTACAACCCATACTCAGAAATCATGCAAAACCTCATCTCATATATTCGGCAACAAACATGTCTCACACATATTCACATTCGGCAAGCATAGGTTCACACAAAAGATACTTGACTTGCATACAAATCAATCACATGCTCGGCAAACTAGACAACAATATATTAAGGCATACCTGGCAATGATAAGAAATCACATAGGGATACTCAGTAGCATGCACCAACAAATACACATTCTCGACAATGATAAGAAACCCAACTAAACACTCAAAACACATCAATTCATACAAGACATAAAAATACTCATAGACACGCAACAAGTTAATTAATCAGACACAACATCTAAACTTTTCTAACCAGGTTCTTAGCATCTGATAAATTTTTGGTATTATCCCCCTAAGTAAGTGGATGTGCCCGCATGTACCTTCCAAAATCAACAATCTAGTTAGCATACAATAAATCATATACCCTAAACCATGCTCTGCTACCAAACCTGTAATAATCCCAATTCCTACCTATTAAAATTTGCTCCGATTAAGGCCATTACTGCCGTAAAATCCAAACAAGCCCAAAGACACCTAGAACCTATCTGAATCCCACCAAGCTTACTCATTAAATTTTTAATAACAAATGGAGCATGATATTAGACAATCATTCTGGTATTATACGGAGTGAATAAAACATCAGCGAAAGTTTTTAAATTTAATTATTAGAATCAAAACACACAAGTCCCATAAGGATCCAAATAACCAACAAGAAATCCTCCAACATGTTCCAAAATATAACAAGCAAAAGAGAGATTTTGAAAAAAAAAACAGAAAAGTAGTCCAATCTATGATCATATTGTATGCGCAAGCAACCAAGGAAATAGGAATGCAAAGGTGATGCAATGTCGTCCCGCCATGCTGCCTTGATCTAACACATTGGAACCACAAATAGTGAATATACCAAAGCCTGAAAAATGGTGGAAACAACAGAATGAGATTACAAGAATCTCAATAAGGTCTCAACATCATAAGATTTGTAGAAACCATAAACACAAATCTCCACAAACAACATCAGGTCATTCCTAGCAACTAAAGGGGATCACGTAATTCAAGAATTCAGTTAAAAAGGGAAGAGCCGAATCTAAGGCTGAGGGGGGGACTACAAATACTTCCGAAAACTCAGAAGTACACAGGCGGATAGAACTCATCAGATTGTTGTTGGCAATGAAGAAGAAAGGTCATCCCCTTCCACCTGTGTTGTCCAAGGCTTACTGCACAAAAGGTAAATGGTTATCACACAAGCTATTCAGTAAGCCTATTCATCTTGCCACACAAGGACAAGGGCTTTCTGCCACACAAGGACAAGGGCTTTCTGCCACACAAGGATCAGTCATCCCAAGCCACACAAGGACAAGGGCTTCCTGCCACACAAGGACAAGGGCTTCCTGCCACACAAGGACCAGACATCAGGCAAACTCATGCTGGGGATCGCCACCCATACAACTCCCATACCAGTAAGAACCTCTCCTCTCACAAAGAGCATCAGTACATACCCCGAATGGTCACCGGAAAAGGATCCTGACACACAACATATACCAGCACACACAAGCAACTACAAAGCATAATACCACCACAGGATATCCTTAATCATGTCATAACACAATCAACATGTTCAATACGCACAACACATGCAGACTAGGCACTCATATCCTATCTTAAGGGATTTGGTATAACCTAGAGGATCACATCTTGGTCCGCAATTCAAGCATTCCTACTACAACATATGCGCATACAACATTACATGAAAGGCACCAAAATTAACAAACAAACAACAAGGATCTCTGGAGAAACTAATGAGGCTTAGATCCTACCTCTCTTGTCTCTGAACAACAAGTTATTCCCTTGTCTTTATTCAATAATTCTGCACTACCTATAGCATCACAAGGCAAAACCAAAACCAAACTAAGTATGCATATCCAATATCCAATTAAATACTCTATTTCCTTACCAATTCCACTCATCAAACCTATCAGAAACCAGTGATCAGATGCCACAGGTACCTCCCCCTTGGATGTGTGATGTGATAGCCAAGAACTTAACAAGAATCAACCTGAATTACCATCCTTAATTATCATACAATTTTCGGCACTAAGAATAGGGCAATAGTGAAAGTTGCGATTTCATGTTAACAAGTTGTAGTAGTTGCAATCTCATGTTAACAAGGAAGGATTAAGGGTTTATAACATGTATAATCAAAAGAAACAAGATCAGAATCCAATAGGTTAATCAATTGATCAAGATAGGCACAATAGGGTAGTAAGGCGAAGCTAGGGCATACTGATTTCATATATAGAAAAGATTCAAAGGATGAATTCATGATTCTTCACTATGAATGGATATTAAACAATCATACGAATAAAGGTAACAACATCAGAGATCAATCAAAGGCAGAATTACAAAAATTTGAAAACCTAATTTCGCCGAATTTTGATTTAACTTTAGAGAAAGAAATACTAACCTTCATACAAAAAACCAAATATGGTTGGAAAAAGGATGAATAGAGCTTTTCAAAAAGTTATTATTTTCAGGAACCTAACAAACGATGAGAGAATTATGCTTGTTTGAAATTCAAGAAGATTTTGGCAGAAATTGAGAGGTGTAGGGTTTTTAGGTCCTACGAATTTTGTGTGTTTTCTGTATAAAATTTTTGTATGGCTGACTTCATATTTATATAAGATGGTTATGAGATTATAATCCCTATCATCAAGGCTTAATTAAAATAAGATAATTATCAGAATTAAATTATATAATTATCTCCTCTTAAACTTAGGGTTTTTATTTCCTAAGGTAATTATCAACTAATAAAGAATCAATTTAAAGGGAATTAATACCATAAATAATTACTAGACATCCCTTACCAATTTCGGCCATCACATATCATTTTCTTCAAGGGAAAAATGGTCTTTTTCACCTGTACTAGCTTCTGGACTTCTAGGACTCAAAATTCAGGGTCTCACAGAACCGATCTGGCTCCCTCTTCCGTGTGGGCTTGGGTTGTGTTGTGTGTTCAATTCACGTTTAAACTAGTGAGTTGGGGCCCAAGTCAGTTACATTTGGGCTCCTCTCATGAGGACACGAGCTCTATAAGGAAGGGAGATTGCGAGACCCAGCCTGCGTAGGGAATCAGTGTTACCTAATCCCACATCGGAAAGAAGTAATGAAGGTCTTGGGCTTATAGGTGTTGTGTGAATAGATCATATGTAAGAAGTTGTATCTTTTGGGTCATGTAGTTAGAAGCCTAACTCAGCATTACAGTTGTGATTCATCGAGCGAACATATACGTCTGGGCCCACTGAGCCGACGGTCCAGAGGTCGGGTCATAAAAGACGACCTCAGATGACAGGTCATCTTCAACCTCTAGATCTGCAACAGCCGACTCCCAAAAACCAGCAAACCCTAAATCGAGATCCCCCTGATTCCTCAACAATCCTTATTTCAGTGTATCCTAAAACAATCTACTCATCATAGCGAATTTAAAGATGTATAAATCACCAAGACATATGGCTGAACATAGCCGGAACAAGCAAAAACATTCCCAGATTCTAGGCTGGAAATCTTACCTAATAGCTAGTCCGATTCGTCATAAAAATCAACAATCTTTGCGAGGATGAAGTCGTGAAGGCAAAACAAAGCTGGAAAGTGGTGTTTCATCACTCGGAACAAACTGGAATGAACAAGGGAAGAAGCAGGATTTTATCCCATTGGGTCACCAAAGAAGTGAACGATTCAAGAGATTCTAAGGCGGCAGCCAGTGGAAGAACAAAACAACATTAATGTTTGATCCGATGTGATACGATGTCATTTTCATGAAAACGACTTCAGGTGCAAGGGTTCACCTAAAACGACACCTCTTGGTGCATTTTGGTTCACAGCGGTCAAAACGATGTTGACCGTTATCGTTTTGACTTTTACTTAAATATTTTTAGAATAATATTATATTATATAATAATATTATTATTTATTAATTACCTAAAACCATCAAAAATTCATAAAAATTAGTATATGTCTCCGAAAAATATATAAAAAATTTCTACAGATTCCTTATGAAAAGTATTATCCATCAATACCTAAAATTATTCTTCTCATAAATATATAATTTACTAAAAATAAAATACCTCAATCAAATATTCTCGAAAACTTACAATACTTCCAATTATATTTCCGAAAATTCTTGAAAAATTTACTGATGTTCTAAACTCTCAATAGACCTATCCAAGGTTTTAAAACACCAAAATTATCAATACATCTCATATTTCTATCTTTCAATCATCGATTCTATAATTATTGATAATTCGACATAAATATAATAATTCTTCAAAAATAAAATTTATTTTACAATATCAAAAGTAATTCAATTCCCATCAATAATCTCGATATTTGGGCTAAAGCACACTAACATATACAATTCTTAATGAGGCTTCCTTGGCTCAAGCTGCTAAAAAATTCTGGGGTATCACAAGCACAGTGTGAATAATTCACGATCTACTCGCAGTTGCACAAGATACTAAGAACATATACTCAATAAATAAATATTTTCTCCAATCAGTGGAAGACTTATAAATAAAGAAATCATCTTTTATACTAAGTTGGTCCCAAGAGCCAGACTAACAACTGAATAAACATGGCTCACTCAACCATCCAACAATAATAATATAGAGACCATAAGGCATATCATATCCATATCAACACATACATAAATCAATAGACCTACTTGCCATATACAACCATAGGAATACACAATTAATGCAAATCATCAATCAACATGGCATAATACATACATTATTTGAATCACGGTATGCAATACAAAATAGGTCAAGTACAAAATGAGAATGCAGTAGTCTAATACCCTAAGCGACATTCAACTATAAACCTAAAGCAATCACCATAGCTATCACTCCCCAAAAGCCAAAAATTTCGCACGACAGTCGCCGTAGACCCACTATATATACAGCAATATCACACAGCAATGTATATGATGAACCTACAAGGCTAGAATGGAGCAATTAATAATGGAGTCGACAGTAAAATATAGATCTAATAGAAGGCACAGCGAATATATATATGAAGTACCGATGTCTCCAAGTGACATCGCAAACCCCAAGAATCTCAAACATGGTTTACGTATTTAATTTACATTTTTTTTTATTTTCTAATTACAAATGTCATGCATGTAGACTAGGGGAATAACATCATGTACAGCGTATACTAGAATCCACAAGGGAATCCTAACCTTGCATTGCAATAATCCTCGATTGCCTGTCTGCTCAAAGGGATGCCACAATCATGACCAATCATATCCACTTTTGTTCGAATTCAGATAAAGAGATCTGGTAGAAACCTACCAAGTGAGCGGACAGAAAACACATAAAACACATCACATGCATACACACAAACAATCCCAAGCACATAGGCATATGAGGCACTAATAAGTCATAGTCAACACTTATAATGAATTCATACACAATGAGATCGTGGCTGGGCATGGCATTAACTCAAAGTCCGTTCGGTGCCAGGAGTAGGACTGACATTCGTCAGTGGTACTTCACATTGACCTTCATTATTAGTTACCATTTCCCGAAACCACTGACGATGCCGAGGTGTTAGGTGATGGTAGCTCCACCTAAGCGATCCCCACTCTACAGGATCCTGTCTCGTTTAGTCCCTATCCTACCTTATCATTTCACTCTTGGTGTCTCTACGCCTCATTACAAGACCTGGACAGCTCTCAAGGGTTGCATAGGTTACCCTATGCGACTTCCGTGCTTTGCATACTCATACCCGAATCCATTCAATACATAATGTCCATTATGATATAAACACACAGCAAAGCACATTCATGCGATTCACAACATAACATATCATGGCAACTCATATCTATGCATTTCATAGCAAAGCAGACAACACAGGCATTACTTAGCCATTTCATATCACATGCGATCATTTAATTTTCTCATTATTCCCTATTTTTCCAAAATATTTTTGATTTATTTGACCTATCAAATCAACTTCAATTTCAATAATTTTAGTATCACTAAATTCCTAATTCAATCTAGTATTTTCTGAAATATTTCAAAAATTTTTATAAATTTTTTACTATTTTTCTATCATTTTTGCCCTTTTTTTTATTTTTCAAAATTATTTAAATCTAACCAATAAGAACGCACCACTTGGCAACACCAAGCTCATCTAGACCAACCTCCGAAGCTACTGGATGGTGACATGTGTTCTACTCCAAGCATGCCATATCGCTCGAGCCTCAGGCTAGGGTGCTACTCGTCTCGTGCTTACAGACGACGCGTCACATGCTCATACAAGCGACCTGTCATCATCTTCCCTTGCCAGCCAACCAGTCATCTTGACGACCCTTAGACAACATGTCATCCGGGGTCGTCTCCTACTTTCCGACTTTCGATTTACAAGTTTTACCCAAATAAAATGCTCAAGGCACAACCAAACTCGATCTAGGCTTTACTATCACCAAGCGCACATTAAAACAATCTTAAACCCCACAAAAAATACTAAATTTCAAGCTCTAATCTTCCCTCAGCAGGTGCTCAAAAACCACCCATAATCTCTTGAAACTTGCCTGAATCAGACATTGAGAGGCCGAATCTCGAAGGAATTAGGTCGGGCTTGAACTCCTAAACGCGCGATGGTCACGTTGGGAGAGTAGTGGAAGCCTGAGACGAAATGGAGAGCCAACTGTAGAAATGGGATCTTATCCCATTAGCTGACCAGAAAAGGGTAAAAACAGGGAAGGGTGACGCAACACCCGGTTCCCTCTTCAAAACGGCACAATTTTGGGCCTCCCCCGAAATGACGACGTTACAACTAAAACGCACACTATTGTGTGTTCATTGCCAAAACAACATTGGCTTGTGTCATTTTAACCAACTCGGTCGAAAGGACACCCAAGCTTGTCGTTTTTGACCTGTAAATTAAATAATATAATTATTAATTATTAATAATATAATAAAAATAAAATTATTTAATAATTTAATTAAATCTTTAAAAATTAACAATAAATTCCATATTAAATAGAAAAATACCCAGAAAATTCATATACTCTCTTTATGAATATTACTATCAACTGAAAGTCAAAAATTATTTTTCTCATTAATTAAAAATTTATTAAAAATTAATTACCCCTCAATTTACCATAGAAAAATTATAATAATTAGAATTATACATCCGAAAATTCCTAAAAAATTCATCAATCCTCATAATTAATCAATAAACCTTTCTAAGGTCTTAAAACATCAAAACTATCAATATAACTAACTATATAATTTTCATCCACAAAATATTTAAATGAGATTAATATCTCATTAATAATAATAGATCTCCAAAAATTTATTTTACACATCTTTGAGACTCAAAAGCAAATATTCCAATAGTACACGAGAGTCACCAGGCTCGTATTTCTAAATATGATGGGTATCGAATGGTTAAATGACCAAAATATCCCTGAGCACCGTTTTCCAAGAAAACACATTTCGATGTTCCTCTTTTGGAGTCAAAACCTGAAATGGATACCTATGAGTCCCGATGACTCATTGAAAGTAGTTAAGAATATCATAGACCTACCCACGTATCGTATAGGCCCTAAGACTGCATAGTGACCTGAATTGATAAAATCGTCGAATAAATTCTGACCATCCTTCACAAACATTCA
The DNA here is from genome assembly GCA_019739055.1 of Passiflora organensis. Lineage (NCBI taxonomy): Eukaryota > Viridiplantae > Streptophyta > Magnoliopsida > Malpighiales > Passifloraceae > Passiflora > Passiflora organensis. The sequence continues at coordinate 266,386 of JAEPBF010000146.1, forward strand.
ATTAGTCCATTCAACTCGTAATAAATCCAAGGCTATAATTCAAAACCCACCAATTTCGTCATCAAAATTTGATTAAGCCTTTGGCCCAAATAACCCAAAGGGTCAAGATCTCACATCCTACCTATCTTATAAAACATTTCATCCTCGAAACTCACTTAAATCGAGATTACTCTAAATGAAATTAAATTTCGCATCGACAAATGCAGCATCCAACTGCATACCTTTCATCTTCCAACTCCACTACAACTGTTACTTTGACTATAATTCAAACCATATCAGCTATTAAAGGCATTCGCCAAGCATTATAGCAAATATCTTAACCATAACCAAGGCATTTTATCAATCTATTTCTCATCTTTTCTCTTAATGTAACTCAACATTACATAAGTATATTTTATACATCCAATGATTAGCTCATTGCCACATTCATAAAAAAAAAAAAATCATTCTTAGGTGATAGTCTCATCATTTACATAAAAATTCGATTTTGTATTCTATCCACCCATATAAACTCCAATCATCATATACACAACAAAGATAGCAAGTACTGTATAAAAATCTAAGAGTCTCACATATCAATTCGACTTCTATATCAATTTCAATCTCAAGTTAGAATATAGTATCCTACTACATTGTCTATATTCATCGGTCTATCACAATCACCTTTATATCTCAATTTATGCCACATACAATAAAAAATATTCATAATCTCATCAACCAAATTTAAAAGCTTACAGTTGTAATCACCATGTTTCTACTGTGTTACTCCATTTTTAACTTCACTTTCTACCAATCCATATGAAATAAAACTCAAAGATATCACACTTTGGTCTCATTATATTAACCTTTCAATTCAATCACTATATATCAATCACTTTGCATATCAAGAATATGAGACAAACTCAACAATATTCAATCAAAATTTAGAATTCTCATCTCACACTCAACACAATTCTATGTCGAGTCAGCCTTATCAAATTCAATTGTATAAGTACTGCCATACCTTTGGAATATTTACGTATATCTTAATAATGCACTCAAACTAAAAGCTCAGAGAAAGAATATGAGAGGGTCTACTATATACATGATTCCCCTGTCTAAAGTGACATGCAATGAATGTCTAGACATGTATATTTCTTTCACTAGGTCAATGGTGGTAGTATTCAAATACAATACATTCCTTCCCGTTGTCTCGGTTGGAATGCTTCATTTGGCTGATTTATCTGATTTTCATAGTATAATTAAATGAATCCATATCTTGGTACACCCGTCACAGAAAGAAATATAATAATGTTTCACCCCAAACAATTACCTTGTATAAAAAAAATTCCAAGACATATCAAGCAAACTGACCCAAAAATATTCGATAGATTCATGCCTTTAGAACAATTCGATTTAACTGCCACTCGATAAACAACAATGAAAAGACAACATAACCTTGTAGTCAATGATATAGATTTTCGGACACAAGTAGGCACATAACCAAAAAGACATGCTTCACTATCAGTAAAATTTTCACCCACTCGGGTGATCATTAAAACGATAATATTCTAATAAGGAAGACAAGATTATTCAATTTCATCAAAACAATCAAAGTCATATGTTTCTATTACTAAACTTTTCAACGCGAGGGTGCTAATTAAATGATGGCTCAAGTTAAGAATTGAAAAACAACTTGGTTTTCAAGAAATGATAGCAACATGCTCCGCTACAAGGAAAAATATCACGCCCCGAAACTCAAAAATTTCACGCGACAGTCGTTGTAGGCTCAATATATACACCTCTATATCACACAACACTATATATGATGAACCTACAAGGCTAGAATGGAGCAATTAGTAATGGAATCAACAATAAAATATAGGTCTATTAGAAGGCACAAACAATTATATATATGAAGTACCAATGTCTTTGTGTGACATCGCAAACCTTAGGAATTTCAAACATGGTTTATGTATTTAATTTACACTTGTTTAGATTTTTTTATTACAAATGTCATGCATGTAAACCAGGAAAATACACATCATGTACAACGTATATTATAATCCACAATGGAATCATAACCTTGCATCGCAATAATCCTCGACTGGCTGTCTATCAGGAGAGATTCCACGATCATGACCAATCATATCCACTTCTATTTGAATTCAGATCAAGAGATCTGGCAAAAACCTGCCAAGTGAGCGGACGAAAAACACATATAACACATCACATGCATACACACAAACAATACCAGGCACAAAGTCATATGAGTGCATCAATAAGTCACAGCCAACATGTACAATGAATTCAAGCACAATGAGACCATGGTTGGGCTTGGCATTAACTCATAGTCCGTCTGGCACCAGGAGTAAGACTGAGATTCTTCAGTGGTACTTCACGCTCACCTTCATTATAACTTACCATTACCGAAATCCACTAACGATGTCGGGATGTTAGGTGATGGTAGCCCCACATAAGCGGTCCCCACTTTACAGGATCATATCTTGTGTCTGTCGGCTTGCTCATGTAGTCCCTATCCAACCTTATCTTTTTATTCTATTTTTGTCTCCACCCCTCACTACCAGACCCAGAGAACTCTCAAGGATTGCATAGGTTACCATATGCGACTTCCATGCTTTGCATACTCATACCCGAATCCATTCAATGCATAATGTGTATTACGATATAAACACACAGCAAAGCACATTCATGTGTTTCACAACATAACATATCATGGCAACTCATATCAATGCATTTCATAGCATAGTGGGCAACACAAGCATTACTCAACCATCTCATATCACATACGAGCATTTAATTTTTCATTTCATTACCTTTTTACTTTATCATGATCACACTAATTCTTTCATTCCAATATTCAAAATGTTAAAATGACCCATCCCCTTACGGTTTTCATAGCACACACATGCATTAATGGCTTGTCGGATCGATTCCTCCAAGTCCTGTCACTATAGGTATCCATCTATGCACAATTATAATCAAATTTTTCAGAAACCATACTCAACACATGATAACACATAAAATCATGCATCTAACCCCTTTAATTGATGCATTTCTATGTCTAAATCAATTCGAAACTAATCCGGGTAATTTTCCCATTATTTCCTAATTTTCCAAAAAAAATAATTTATTTGACTTACCAAATCAACTCCAATTTCAATAATTTTAGTATCACTAGATTCCTCATTCAATCTAGTATTTTCTGAAATTTTTCCCAAATTTTTATCAATATTTTACTTTTTCCCTTTATTTTCTATCATTTCTACCCTATTTTTCTATTTTTCGAAATTATTTTAAATCTGACCAATCAGAACGCACCACTTGGCAATACCAGGCTCATCTAGACAAACCTCCAAAGCTACCAGATGCTGACATGTGTTCTACTCCATGCATGCCACATCGCCCGAGCCTCAGGCTCAGGTGCTACCTATCTCATGCCTACAAATGACGTATCGCCTGCTCATGCAAGCGACACGTCATCGACTTCCCTTACCAACCGACCAGTCATCTAAACGACCCCTAGACAACATATAATTCGGGGTCATGTCCTACCTCCTGACTTCCGATTTACAGGTGTTACCCAGATAACCTAAAATGCTTAAGGCACAACCAAACTCGATCTAGGCTTTACTATCACCAAGTGCACGTTAAAACAGTCTTAACCCCACCAAAAATTTGCATGTTAAAATGATCTTAAGCCCACCAAAAATTCTAAGTTTCATGCGTTAATATTCCCTCAACAAGTGCTCGAAAACCAAAACCCATAGCCTCTTAAAACTTACCTGAATCCAACATTGAAAGGCCAAATCTGGCACGAATTAGGTCGAGTTTGAACTCGTAGATACGCGAGGGTCACTTTGGGAAAGTAATGGGAGCCTGAACCAAATGGAGAGCCAGCTGAAGAAACAAGATCTTATCCCATTGGCTGACCAAAAAAGGGAAGGAACCGGGAAGGGTGAGGCTGCACCCGGTTCCCTCCTCAAAACAGAGCCGAAACGACGAAGTTTCAACTAAAACGCACACTAGTGTACGTTCATCGCCAAAACGACATTAGCTTGTGTTATTTTAACTAACTCAGTCAAAATGACACCCAAGCCTGTTATTTTCATCTGTAAATTAAATAATATAATTATTAATTATTAATGATATAATAAAAATAAAATTATTTAATAATTCAATTAAATCTTTAAAAATCCATAATAAATTTCATATTAATCTGAAAATACCCAAAAAAATTTTATACACTAATTATGAATAGTACTATCAACTGAAACTCAAAAATTATTTTTATCATTAATTTATAATTTATTAAAATTTAATTACCCCTCAATTTACCTTAGAAAAATCATAATATTTAGAATTATACATCCGAAAATTCCTAAAAAATTTCTCAATGTTCATAATTGATAAATAGACCTTTTCAAGGTCTTAAAATATCAAAACTATCAATATAACTCACCATATAGCTTTTTATCAACAAAATACTTAAATGAGATTAATATCTCATTAATAATAATAGGTCTCCAAAAATTCAATTTACACATCGTAAGATCAATGATACTTCATTGAGAGTGAAAAGCACATATTCCTATAGTACACAAGTCACCAGGCTCGTATTTCTAAATATAACGGGTATTGGGCAGTGAAATGACTAAAATACCCCCTAACCCTGTTTTCCAAGAAAACGCACTCCGATGTTCCTTTTTTGGAGTCAAAACCTCAAATGGACACCTATGAGTCCCGATGACTCATAGGAAGCAAATAAGCATATCATAGAGCTATCCACGTATCGTATGGGCCTCAAGACTACATAATAGCCCAAATCAATAAAATCATCGGATAAATTCCAACTATCCTTCACAAATACTCAATTAGTTCATTCAACTCATAATAAATTCCGAGCTATGATTCAAAGCCCACTAATTTCATTGTCAAAATTCAATTGGATCTTCGGCCTAAATGGCCCAAAGGGTCAGGATCTCACAATAGCTAATAGTTAAAACCTGAAAAATCATCAAAAAGATAGGATGAGATCACAAGGACCTCTGTACAAGTTAAAATGTCAGTTAAAATCCTAATGGAAACGAGACTTCATATGAAAATAGTAATAAACTATGTTATGAGCAAAACTATACTTTTATGGTCTATGTATCTATTCATGCATTCAAACACAAGATATGCTTGGCATAATACATTGTTAGATCTATAAACAACAAGAACTATTATACAGCAAGCATGTATCAATGCAATGACATATATCATGTACTATCATATTCATTGACATGTATATAACATAAGTCCCTTCAAGTATAAAATACTATAAGTATATGTATATCAAAATATCTCTCAAAGTACATAATACATCAAATATCACTCAAGTCCACCCAGCAAGCATGTATCACAACCGTGTATACTCTCATATGATTCTCATAATATCTCAATATACTAGGTCACTAGCCCAAAACACTAGTTGATGTAGACAATGTAAAATGCTTCCAAGTTAACCATATGTAAGTGGAAACTCGAAAAATGTTAGTAAGAGTTTTAATACATTTAAAATACATATAACACCTTGTTTGTTGGGATAACAAGTGTCACAAAAATATCTAAAAAACACATTTGATATCTTTTGTGCCAATCTGAAACTGTCAAAGCATTGCCAAATTAGAGATTTGCTGTAAAACCCTGAAACTTTTGACCTTAGTGGGCCTTAGTCCAAATTCACTGATCGAGGGTGGACTCATAATTTGATTTTGATGATTTAGATGATGAATTTCATTTTCGGAGAAACTTTAAAATTTTTGAGAATTATGGTTATTCATATAATCAATGATTGAAACATAAGATGGTGAGTGTAGTGATTATTATTAGTATTTAGGACCATGGATAGGTCTATTGATTGTTTTAAATGGTTAGTGAATCTTTTAAGAATTTTCATAATTATAATTTGATTTATTATGATTTTTCTAAATTATATAATTAGGTATTTGAATTTTTAAAAACTTATAAGATTACAAAAATATTAATTTGATAGTACTGATGGATAATACTATTTATAAGGATTTTTTAGAAACTTTTTGTGTATTTTTTTAGCAATATTTGATTTATTATGAATTTTTAAAATTTTATTGAAATTTTATTAATAATATTTATTATTATATTATTATTTATATTAAAATTATAATAATATTATATTACATTGAGTCAAAACAACAGCTAGGTGTGTCGTTTTGACCAAGATCGTCAAAACAACAACCAGCCATGTCGTTTTGGCTATTTACTCAGCTTATGTCGTTGAACCATGCCTTCCAAAATGACGTTGTATTGTCGCGAGACCGGCTAACGACGTTGTATTGTCGCGAGACCGGCTACCGACTAGGGCATTCCCGGTATCCGCCAATCGCCGGTACCATAACTGGATAAGTTTCCTGTAATATGTACAGCCCTCCAATGCATTGCCCAGCCCTAAAAAATTATTCTGAAGCTCTCTCCCATGCATGCAAATGCATCCCAAGCATTCTTGAGGTGATTCTGGCCTTCCCAAGGCTGGATTTAAGTAAGATTTTAACCGGAAATCCAAGTACTTCCTCTCCTAATATCATCCATTTTAGTTAGTTAAAATTGATGATATAGGTTGGGTTTAAGTCGGAATTAGGAGATCTATGTGTTGGTGGTGTTTTGCTAAAGGTTTAATGCGTGTATGGAGTAGTATGGGTCCTGAAAAATTAGGGTTTACAGGGATTTGAAGGTCGTCAGGCAGAAGAAGACGACCTCGGATGACATGTCGTCCAAGGTCCTCTACAAGAGTAGGCGACAAGTCATTCGCATGAAGGGTGAACCAGGCTCGGACGAGACATGGCACGCACAAGAGGAGATGCTTGTCACGATCCTAGAGGTTAGGAGGTTGGTGTGGGCGTGTCTGGTGGTGCTCATGGTGCTATGTGATTGGCTAGAATTTAAAAAATTCTAGAAAAAAATAAAAAAATCGGGAAAATAGCAGAAAAAAGAGAAAAAAATCAAAATAAAATTATAAAAATAATAGATTGAATTTGGATTCTGATGGTACAAATTTTATAGGATTTGGAGTTGATTTGGTTAGTGAAATAAATGATACAATATTCGGATAAATTGGAAAAAATAAGAAAATTTCCCGGTTGGATCTCGGGTTTAGCCTAGAACCATAATTTGTCAGGTAAAGGGTTCAGAAGTGTTATTTCATGTGTTCATAACCCTCTACTGATGTCATAAAAGAATTGGATATCATATTGTTTGTGGATACCTACTGATGCAGGATCTCAAGGAATCAATCTAGAAACAAGTGTGAGCTCTTCGAATGTTGAAAAATCTGTGAGTGGACAAACCCTTTTAATTAATTGCTTGAGTCTCTAGCATGATCATATGATTACGTTAATAAATACAATTATAACGAAACAATAACATGGAATCTTATGTGTGTTGAATCGTATGTGAATCACTCGATAAAATGATATGTTGCATGAATGAAATGCATGTCAATTGTTAAACAGGATGAATTGTTGCATACTTTGGATTGCTAAGCTTGGTATGAAAGTGTGAAATGCATCATTGAAGTGTAAATGATGCATCAAGTTGCATCCGGAATCATGAGGTGAATCACACATTACAGTAATATAGGATGACCTGTGCGACTCCTGAGAGCTTTCTGAGTATGGTAGTGAGGCATGGACTTGCTGAGGGAGTCATAAGGAGGGACAAGGTTTATATAATTGGGATAATTGAATGTATGACAAGAATTCCTAATGTGGGGACCATACAGGTGGAGCTACCATCACATATCACCCTAACATCGTCAGTGGTTTTGGCCAAGTATTATGCACGTCCCATCGGGATATACCAAATCATCATACAAGATAACGAGAGACAAGAGGTAAGGAGTCACATGAAGTGTCACTAATGTATCTCAATCCTATTCCCAGGACCTATACCGAGAGTTATTTCTAGCCCAGCCATGGTCATGAATGCCTGAAGTGTTTCAATAGTGTTGCATATATATTGACTATGACTGTGTTTATTGACTCGCCAATGCTTTGAATGTGTGCCAACATATCAATCGATGTGTTGCATGAATGTGCGTAGAATATTATGTTTGTTTTTTTCGTCTACTCACCTGGCAGGCTTCTGTTAAATCTTTGGATCCATGTTTGACCAGGAATGGAATGATAGATATGATCGCAGATTTTCTTCCTAGACATACAGTCAACTCATCAAAAATTAGCGTAATGTCAAGTTAGGATTCCTATTATGGACTTTAGTATTTTAAATGCATGATACCACATTCCCCTAGGTTGTATTGTTATGTCAGAATAGACATGTATAAACTAGCAATACATTAAGTGAAATGGGTATTCAGATTTTATTGTAATATCCTAGGGATTTTAAGTTAATTCGTAATCCGGTGTTTCCCGAACGACACCGTTAACTATAATTGAAACAGTTGTTACATTTTAAATGATTCTTATAATCTCTCCTCCGCTATTTATTGTTTCCTTCTAGCTTTATAGGATTACTACATGCATTACTGAATATAATAGCACTGTATAACGATGGTTAAAATAGAAACTATCAAAGCATCAAGTGATCATTTAAAATTTTACATTATATAATTCATATTCCCTACAGCACCTCTCACGTGCTATGCAATGCATTGATCAAGTGTACATATCAACGTAAGAACCTAATGTTTAGAAAATATAGCCTCATATAACGATATTACTCATCAAACAGGATATTTATTGTTACCTCATTTCATAGCTCATAATATGTATATATAAATAGAAATTATAGCCTCATATGACAACATATCACAATACATATAGTATTCATAAATACCTCTTTTCATTGTTCAATAATATTTACTTATGACAACATCAATCTCTTCATTTCAGTCCATCGAACTCAACCATTCATATCCTGTCCTAACGCCTCTTAAATACATATGAGTGACCAGCCATAAATGCAACCAATATCAAACTCATCCTTGAGCATCACCATCTTATCATCTTTAAAGATCTAATAATACAATTAATGCAACAACATAACATGATAGTGCGTGAGCATCTAATCCCACAATCCAACCTCTATGATTCCATACTTAAGAAGTATATACGGGGTGTTTGGTACATAGAATCATTAGTTTTGGATTATATTAGAAAATGGTTAGATTAGTTTTTAATAACCATTTATGTTATGAATATCAAATGTTTGGCAATTGAAAAGACAAATAACTTATTATGTCTATTCAATTGTGTAATGAATATTTTGTAACTACAAAACTCTTTATCCTCCAATGTCTCTTCATGTACCCTATCATGTTACCTATAAATAGGAGGTAACATTGTTCACTTTGTACACACTTGTTTTGAGTACTTGATATGATCTTATACTCCCTATATTGTTCTTAGTTTTCTCTCTTATTCTTAGTTTTCTCTCTTGTTCTTTTCTCCTTAATTCTTCTTATTGTTATATTTTATAACACGTTATTAGCACCATACTCTTATAAACAAAAGGAGAATCAAGAGTCTTACAAGAGTTCTTCACAAAGAACAAACAAGAATCTTAGTTTCTACAAAGGTATATTTAGGTGAGTATATTTTTATAATTATTTAGATATAATCATGTTGTAATATTATTGTTTCATATTGTATGTTCTTAAATTTGATTTTCTTATATTTATTTTAGAAATTTAAGTTATTGATTGTTTTATTTGTATGATGCTAAAATAATCATAATATTACCACCATTACATGTTATTAATATTTCTTATGTTATTATTCTTATAGATTATTTCTTATGTTTAAAATAAAAACTTTATTTCTTATCTTATTATGTGATTAATTTTATGTGTTTTTAATATTTTATAGTTTTACAATGGCAAATATTGCAAAGCTTGAGTTTGAAGCTCTTGACATTACTGGCAAAAATTATTTATCATGGATATTGGATGCTGAAATTCATTTGGATGCCAAAGGGCTTGGAGAGACAATCAAAACATCAAATGAAGCATCGAATCAAGATAAGGCAAAGGCTATGATTTTTCTTCGCCATCATCTCCATGAGGGATTGAAATCTAAATATCTCACAGTAAAAGATCCTGCAGATCTTTGGAAAAATTTAAACGAAAGGTATGATCACCAGAAAACAGTGATACTTCCAAAAGCTCGTTATGATTGGATGCATCTTCGTTTACAAGATTTTAAATCTGTGAGTGAATATAATTTAGCATTATTTAAAATCAGCTCACAATTAAAATTATGTGGAGAAAATATCACTGATGCTGATATGCTTGAAAAAACATTCTCTACTTTTCATGCTTCAAATGTGCTTTTACAACAGCAATATCGTGAAAAAGGTTTCACAAAATATTCTGAGTTGATTTCATGTCTTCTGGTGGCTGAACTAAAAAATGAGCTGTTGATGAGAAATCATCAATCTCGTCCTACTGGTTCTGCTCCATTCCCTGAAGTGAATGTGATGCTATCTCATAACCATAGTCGTGGTCGTAGTCGAGGCCGCGGACGAGGACGAGGACGAGGACGAGGTTATAATAAATTTCATTATGGTGGTGGTCAATCCAGTAAATTTATTTTCCAAAATCCGAAAGTTGTAAAGGATGAAGGACCTGGAAAAATAATGAGTGGTATAAAGAAAAAAGTTACAATTAGTAACTGTCATCGATGTGGAATGCAAGGTCATTGGCAACGTACTTGTCGTACACCAAAATATTTTGCTGACCTATATCAAGAATCTTTGAAGTCTAAAGGCAAGGATGTGGAGACAAATTTTGTCCAAGATGATTTCATTGAATTTGCTAATGGCCTTGAGGATATAACGCACTTGGATGTTTCTGATTTTCTTAATGATCCAAATGATGAAAGTGCAAGAAATCATGAATGATTTTAATTTTATAATTATGCAAATTTCAATCATGTTCTCTTGTTTTATTATAATAAAAGTCTATTTATTTTGTTTTATTTATTTATATTTTCTTTATATTTAAATTTATTTTATATTTTCTTATTCATTTTATTCATTTTATTTATTCAATGAAGAGAATGGATATTGGCATGGATATCTCTAAGATGAACGCCAAGGAAATATGTTTGGTTGACAGTGCCACAACGCATACAATATTGAGAGATAAGAGATATTTCTCTTATTTGGATAATAGAAAAACCAATGTATATACCATAAGTGGTAGTACAAGATTGATTGAAGGCTCCGGAAGAGCAAATATTATTCTATCTGGTGGTACCAAAATAATGATAGAAGATGCATTATACTCTTCTAAGTCTCAAAGAAACTTGTTAAGTTTCAAAGATATTCGTCTGAATGGATATCATATTGAGACAATGAACGAAGGAAGCATTGAGTATCTTTGCATAACTTCAATAATTTCGGGTAAAAAGTATATATTAGAAAAATTACCCGTTTTTTCTTCCGGATTGTACTACACAAGTATTACAATGATAGAATCTCATTCTATAATAAACCATCAGTTTAATGATGTGTTTAAAATTTGGCATGACCGGTTAGGCCATCCCGGTTCAACAATGATGCTAAAAATAATAGAGAATTCTTGTGGTCATCCATTGAAAAAGAATAAGATTTTTCAATCTAATGAATTCTCATGTTCTGCTTGTTCTCAAGGCAAATTAATAATAAGGCCATCACTAGCAAAAATTGGAATTGAATCTCCAAAATTTTTAGAAAGAATTCAAGGAGATATTTGTGGACCTATACATCCACCATGTGGACCATTTCGATATTTTATGGTTTTGATCGATGCATCAACCAGATGGTCCCATGTATGTTTATTATCATCTCGTAATATGGCTTTTGCGAGATTGCTTGCACAAATAATTCGTTTGCGAGCTCAATTTCCTGATTATCCGATAAAGTCCATTCGAATGGATAATGCTAGTGAATTTACATCAAACGCCTTTATAGATTATTGCATGTCTATTGGAATAAAGGTTGAACATCCTGTTGCTTATGTTCATACACAAAATGGTCTTGCAGAATCATTTATAAAACGCTTACAATTAATTGCAAGACCTATGCTTATGAGATCCAAACTTCCAGTTTCTGTTTGGGGACATGCCATTTTACATGTAGCAATAATTATACGCATTAGGCCAACAAGTTATCATGAATACTCTCCAATGCAATTGGTTCATGGTCAGGAACCAAATATTTCCCATATAAGAATTTTTGGTTGTGCGGTATATGTTCCAATTTCTCCACCACAACGTACAAAAATGGGTCCTCAAAGAAGGATGGGAATATATGTTGGATATGAGTCTCCATCTATCATTAAATATCTTGAGCCATTAACTGGAAATTTATTTACCGCAAGATTCGATGATTGTCATTTTGACGAGATTATATTTCCAACACTTGGGGGAGAAAATAAACAGTTGGAAAATAAGATCTATTGGAATGAATTATCATTATCTAGTTTTGATCCTCGAACAAATCAATGTGAACATGAAGTTCAACAGATAATTCATTTACAAACGATTGCAAATCAACTGCCAGATGCATTTACTGACCTTAAAAGAATAACTAGGTCTCATATTCCAGCTGTAAATGCTCCGATAAGAATTGATGTCCCTGAAGGACAATCTAAAGTTGCTAGTGAATCTAGACCACGTCAGAAACGTGGAAGACCATTCGGTTCTAAAGATAAAAATCCTCGGAAAAAGAAAGGAGCAACTATACAAGATGGTCATGAGGAGGATATAGTTTTGGAAAATCCAGTTGACATAATTAATAAAATTCCGGAAGAAACACAAGAGAATGAAGAGATCTCGATTAATTATGTCACTACAGGAACAAGATGGAACCGAAGCTCAATACTTGTCGACAATATTTTTGCATATAATATAGCGCTAAATATTATGGAAGAAAATGAGGATTTTGAACCTACCTCTGTGGAGGAATGTAAAAATAGAAATGATTGGCCAATGTGGAAAGACGCAATTCAATCAGAATTAAAGTCATTTGAAAAACGTGGAGTTTTTGGACCTGTAGTCCATACACCAAAAGGTGTAAAACCGGTGGGATATAAATGGGTATTTGTGCGAAAAAGAAATGAGAAAAATGAAGTCGTGAGATATAAAGCAAGACTCGTCGCACAAGGTTTTACCCAAAAACCGGGTATTGATTATGATGAGACATATTCTCCAGTGGTGGATGCAATAACATTGCGATATTTACTTTGTTTGGCAGTACATGAAAAGCTTGAAATGCGTCTAATGGATGTAGTTACAGCCTATCTGTATGGCTCGTTGGATACTGATATATATGAAAATCCCTGAAGGATTTAAATTTCCAGATGCAAATAAATCAACTTCCCGGAAAATTTATTCAATAAAGTTAAATAGAGCTCTATATGGATTGAAGCAATCTGGACGGATGTGGTATAATTGACTCCGTGAATGCTTAATTAAAATTAATTTCAAGAATGATCCAATTTGTCCTTGTGTCTTTATAAAAAGATATGGATCTGGTTTTGTTATAATAGCTGTTTATGTTGATGATTTAAATATCATTGGAACTCGTGAAGAGATAGATAAAACTATCAGCTATTTAAAAAACGAATTTGAAATGAAAGATCTTGGAAAAACAAGATATTGTTTGGGTCTTCAAATTGAGCATCTAAGTGAAGGAATATTTATTCATCAATCAAATTATGTGGATAAAGTTCTTAAAAGATTTTATATGGATAAAGCCCATCCGTTAAGTACACCAATGCTTGTGAGGTCACTTGATGTGAAAAAAGATATTTTTCGACCTCGTGAAGAAAATGAAGATCTCTTAAGTCCTGAGGTTCCATACCTTAGTGCTATTGGTGCACTTACATATCTTGCTAATAACACTCGACCTGATATATCATTTGCAGTAAATTTACTAGCAAGATATAGTTCTTCCCCAACTCGAAGACATTGGAATGGAGTTAAACATATTTTTAGATATCTACGAGGGACAATGGATATGGGTTTATATTATTCAAATTTATCCACTTTTGATTTAGTTGGCTATGCAGATGCAGGATATTTGTCAGATCCACATAAAGCCAGATCGCAGACAGGTTATTTATTCACTATAGGTAATACTGCCATTTCATGGAGATCGGTGAAACAAACTTTGGTTGCTACTTCTTCTAACCATGCAGAGATTTTAGCAATTCACGAAGCAAGTCGTGAATGTGTTTGGCTACGATCAATGTCACAACACATAAGAGAAGCATGTGGATTATCAAGTGATAAAGAACTTGCAATACACTGTATGAAGATAATGCTGCTTGTATAGCTCAATTGAAGGAAGGCTACATAAAGGGTGACAAGACAAAACATATTTCACCAAAATTCTTCTTTACTCATGATCTTCAAAGCAAAGGAGAAATCAGTGTCCAACAAATACGCTCAAGTGATAACCTGGCTGATTTATTTACTAAAGCTCTTCCCACATCAACATTTGAAAAGCTTGTTCGAAAAATCGGAATGCAACGCTTGAAAGATTTAAAGGGATGACTAAATCAGGGGGAGTATGCACTGCACTCTTTTTTCCTTCACCAAGTTTTTATTCCCATTGGGTTTTTCTTGGTAAGGTTTTTAATGAGGCAGTATTCTGATTTCATACTCACATTCTTAAAATTCAAAATATTCAAGGGGGAGTGTTATGAATATCAAATGTTTGGCAATTGAAAAGACAAATAACTTATTATGTCTATTCAATTGTGTAATGAATATTTTGTAACTACAAAACTCTTTATCCTCCAATATCTCTTCATGTACCCTATCATGTTACCTATAAATAGGAGGTAACATTGTTCACTTTGTACACACTTGTTTTGAGTACTTGATATGATCTTATACTCCCTATATTGTTCTTAGTTTTCTCTCTTGTTCTTTTCTCCTTAATTCTTCTTATTGTTATATTTTATAACAATTTATATGTTTTACTATTAATTAAAAAAGATTCACACTCAAAAGAATTGGGAAAGGTATTCCTTTTCCTCTCTCTGTTTTTTAAAGATTCCACTCGGATTTAACAGTTTTCACAATATAACGTTATTTTAATGAGTCAATGAAAGAAAGACACATTTTATTATTATTTTTTAAAATATATAAATCGAAAAAATAATAACTATTCTCTTTCTTTCACTGTATTGCGTAAACATTTACAATTTATCAATTTAACATTTCAGTCAAAGGAATGATGAGATTATTACCTAACAAATGGAATGACATTGCTAGAGAGCTAACAAATTACAAGGGGGTCTTTTACAGCCATAATAAAATGGTGCAGGCAATTGGAAGGAATTTAAGTTAGTTATCCCATCTATGGTGGACAAGTAACTGGAAATTCATTGCCAAAAACATGGACAACTGAATTTCAGAGCCTCTATACAGAAGAAAGTTGATGGTTTGATAATTGCAATAGCAATAGCAACAGCAATAACAATAGCACCTCTATCTCAATCCTTCTGCATTGCCACCCAAAGCAGTGCTCGGTGCAGTACCGCTTGTCAACGCAACACAAGTGGGGAAAACAATAGGATTTCCAACACTGGCAGTGTTTGAATTTTCAGTATTTCTTTCGCCAGGACCTGTTGTCTGGGCTACCAAAGAAACGTGCGGATGTGAAACGGGAGACACCATAACAACATCAGAGTTGTTTTGCTTTAGCATCGTATCAGCAGTAGAAACACTAATCCTTTGGGCAGAGGCTGTTGAAAGATCTAAATTATCCTTCTTCTGGTCAGCAGTTGATGAATCATTTGAAACATTTAGTTGCTGCAATCTATAATCAGTTTCAGGCCTGCGACAAACCTTCCTCAGCGGCACAATTTCCTAAGAAATAACCAAATGACGACATACAGATTGTCATGCCTGACAGTTATTATCAACAATTGACAGAAATATAAATAAAGTAACAATTTATCACACTTGTCATGCCTATTGTGTTAGGACTGCTCAGTGGGGCTCATCAGAGGAAAGGAAAATATAAAATTACATACCTCCGACTGATCATGATCATAACGCACCAAGAACCTACAACGACAACCTCTTACATCATGCCTTCGTCTTTGTGCATCAAGAACATGTGCATCAAAATAAAGAGCCTGATCTTTACCTTCCTGGATATCATAAAAGCAAAATGAACAAAAAGGTTGTCAAATTATGCAAAAACAAGTTCAATAGCATTCATTGCCATCAGCAAAGAAGAAAGTCCTACCTGAAAACAAAGTATCAAGTCTCCTGGAAGAACTGCAATGCATTCAGATGCTTCACATGGGAGAGAGCGTTGCCTGATGTGCTTCCGTACATTTACCCACTCATCCTCGTCAGGTCCAAAACCAGCAAACCGTACTAATACTTCCTGAAATGAGTAGCAATGTTGTAACCTAACAAATTGAGAAGCAGAATAGCTGAAAATAAAAGAAACTCGGGAATATAAGAAAACACTGATCATAGCTTAAAAAACAACAGTGCTTAGAAAATGTCGGCACTGTAATTGTTTCAATGAAAAATTCAATTCCTCACGATGTCCACTCCAGAATGTATATTATTTACTTATTTGTTTGATTATTATTTGTATGTTATTTACTTATTTGTTTGATTATTATTTGTATGTTATTCTTATCAGTGGCTTTCATATGAGTTCAAGGCGATCTTTAATCATTTTTTCTCCGACAATTACTGCTTCTGTAACAAATTCACTTAATAGTTCTACTCCTCGTGGTCAAGTAGATTTCTTTTTAACTACAGAAAGGAAAATTTCTAGTTTTCTTGTTCACAAGGTTCTAGAATCCAGCATTGTCTTAATATAGGACTATGCAGCATAACAAGACTGAAATATATGCAGAATATAGATGATGGAAGTATTTACTAAGAATAGAGAGAATATAACTGAAGAATTACCGGATCGCCAGTATCTAAATGTCTATGAGATAGAAATGTTCCTACATCATACCTGTCAAAGGGGTCAGCTAGTCAGATTGATTCAATCACTAACCAACTAAATTAACAGAATATATTAATGCTAAATTAATGTAAAGTGAGGCACAAGGATGAAATAAGTTTTTAACCTAAATGCTGTAAAGCACTAACCAGGCACCATCCCTTGCTGATTTGGCTTCAAACTCCATATAAGAATTTTCTGAAGTGGTTCTTGTAGCACCAGGAGTTGTTGCTAGGAATAAGAGCAAAATACATGATAAGCTTACCAGAAAAGGTAGGAATTCATGATCATTAACAATCCTTGAGATTCATTTGTGATGTCATTTTATTCATATGCTTGTTACTGACCGTTCAAGGCCTCAAGTGGCCATAGAAACAACCAGATTGACTAGCCCTTCAGGAATGAAAATGTAAACAGATGAGAGACAGGCTATAAACCACATTTGATTTTAAGCCTTAATAAAATTTTACACAATAATCCACTTCTTAAACCGTGAATAACTCTTAGACCATTATTTTTCATCAGAAACTGAAATGAGAAAAGTTATATTCAGTGCTGACCATGAATGAAACTGAAATTACCTTGAATCTCAGTGATAAAAAGAAAGTTATCTTTGTCTTTTCATTGAATTCATTATGTGACTAAATTTGCTAATTTCAAAAGCATTTACTGCTTCGTATGCAATATATATAAAAACATTTTTGGTACAAAGCCCTTATACAGTGCAAAATATTATTCATAACTGTGATAATGGAAATATATTTATCCATCTCAAACCTCCAGTTGGTCTTTGGTTTGTACAGAGTATAGCAACTGGCGTGCTGACTGGTCTCATGAATAGAAATGTTTGCTCATTTTACTACTGGTTTTGAGGATCCTTCTATTGAATGCTGACTGTCCACCTCCCCTAATATAATTGAAATATTTTGTTATTTCCAAATTGATTTAAGACCTTGGCTTGAACGTCAGTTGATTCACTTCTGAACAAAGAAAGTGTGACGTTCATATGCCAATTAGTAACAAGCAATTAAACCAAATGAAGCAGGCACTACACTGGGTTTTCTTGTTAGGTAGTGCTCCATATTCAATGTAATTGGCTATCTTTATGAGTTCCAGTTAGATAGTGTACAATGTATATTTCAAAAGTGAAAGGAAGCATTGGTTGCATCTTCAACAGCAATTTTCTTTCATTATATGCATGTTGAAAAAAAAGAGAAATGTCTGACCTCAAATCCTCCAAAACAATGTTAATTTAGATATGAACATGAGTCAAATAATCTCCAAAATGAAGCACAAGGAAAGTGATTGCCTAAACCCGTTTAACCTTCAATCCATTATTAGCCACTCCTACATTGCAACCCCATCTGCCATCTCCCTCACAATAGTCAATTTTACCAAGAAATCAGAAAAATGCGAAAGCTATAGTCCAAAATGGTTTCAGGCATGTCCTAGTAATTCTTGATAATAGGGTTTGATGAGGTATTCAATATGTTGAGATTTTGGGGTTCTAGTGCTTCGAACTTTTTCAGGCCATTGCTCAATTTTACCAAGAAATCAGAAAAATGCGAAAGCTATAGTTCAAAATGGTATCAGGCATGTCCTAGTAATGCTTGATAATAGGGTTTGATGAGGTATTCAATATATTGAGATTTTGGGGTTCTAGTGCTTCGAATTTTTTCAGGCCATTGCTCAATTTTCCTAATTTCCCTCTGCCATCAAATATTATTTATTTATTTATATATTTTCACAATCATATTCTGCCATTTATCTTCCTTGTTAACATATTATAGTTCTTCATTTAACAATTTATTATTTCAGATAGACATATAAATTGTTCACAGTTTTGAAATGTCAAAAGTCACTACTCGGCTAACAGGCTAAGATAAAGGAAGCATTACTAAGTACTAAGAAACAAGGTGAACATATAAAGATGACCAAAATGAATCTCCATCTGCAAAACATGATTTATGAACTCCTCTTCTAAGCTCTGTTTCCTTCCAATATGTTCAAATAACCAGTAAATTAGGATTCCAGATGATTTGTTTTGAACTGTTTAGTAATGATTTGAAAGATTAAAATATTCTTTGAACTTTATACTTCTTTATAATTGCTGATATAGCACAAAAAGACAATAAGCGTTGCGCACAGAAATCTGGTTTTAAATCTCACACACTAATAGGATGGAAGGGATTTTGGGAGAACTACTCGTCAACTCCCATCAGACCTCCCAAGACAGCCAGCAATCCTATGTAGGCGACAAAATGTGGTCACCATGGTGGCACATGCCCATAAAGGTGATCCCAACATGAGACAGCTAGATCTCCACAGCATATGATGCAACGTTTTGATGCACATTAAATTGTTCAACATAAGCTATATTCTTGAAACAACTATAAGTGGGCTGCCTCCACATAGGTGCATTATTTACCACTTTCGGACAATTGTTCAAGAATTCATGCATATTCTTACGTGGGAAAGTATAATAGTGTTTTTATATTTTTATTTATTAGTTAATAATACCTATGATTTATTAATTTTTTGAAGTAGTGAAATTCAGATGCCAACTCCACTGTTCCCCTTCATTTCCATTGAACCTATCTGGCCATCACAAGCTGCTGAGGGGAAGTAAATCCTCCTCATTTATAAGTGTAACATAACCAGCAACCAAATGTAACTCAACAAGAATCTAGTTTAGCAAATAATATATCCGATGTATAAACCAGGAAGCAACAGAAGTTTCCCAATTTTCTATGTAACGTTAAGAATCCTAATTTCGAGCAAGAAAGAGAAAAAAAAATCAGAGGTTAAGAACTTATGCTACCTGATGTAGCTGGTAAAGTTGCTGGGGTAGAAGCAGCAGCTACGGGCTGTGACACACTTCTCATTGGAGTTGAATCATCTCGAACCATAGGAGTAACACTTAATTTCACAGGAGCCTTGCTGGATTTTGCCCTTATGGCATACCGTCTGTTTTGGAACCAATTCCAAACCTGTTAGCGAAATATTGAATCAAGTTACAAACTTTTGAAGACTCAGCACAAAATGAAAAGCAAAGAGAGAAGTAAAAAATGAAAATGATCCAAAAGTAAGATCTCTATGCCTGTTTCATTTGAACAACAATCTTTCCTTTTCTTGTTGGCGATTCACTGCAACAAACCATATAAATGAAGGAACAAATCATGTCTTGCAGTCATATTTTCAATCCCGGAGCATACTGAGATATTTGAGGACATGATATTCATACCTGAACTTGTCTGCAAGACCCACAAGAACCTCCCGAGCAGGCATGGCATTATGATGCTCTTGCAGAATACCCTCCATTTCTACAACCTGAAACAAAGGGCGGGCGCATAGTGAAGAGCACGAGTTACTAGCAGCTGGAATACCTACCAACTAGGTTTCAAGGTTATAAACAAAAGGAGGAGGAAGAATTTGAAGCAAGCATAGGAATATAAACCCTAAGGAGTGAGAATAAGAATATGCCAACGAATGAAATCGGTAAGGATAAAGGGGGGGGAGGAAAGGGTTAGAGTTGTGCATTACAAACAAAGCAGCATAGAAGATGAAAATCGAAGAAGAAAGTGGAAAGTAGAAAAAAGGGGGCAGAAATAGGCGAAAAATAGAGGCAACAGAAAGGAAGATACCTCATTGGGCATGAAGCGAAAGGCAGGGCCGCCGTTACTGGGAGGTCGACCCATGGTTGCAGTAATTCCTTGGGCGGAACTAAGAAAGTTGTTTATTTGAATGAGAAAGGGAGTTGGTGAGGTACGCATCTTAAAGATTTCAACCTTGGGTTCGTATCTTAACAAATAATAAATATTTTTTTATATAATTAAATAAATA
Organism: Passiflora organensis; assembly: GCA_019739055.1. Lineage (NCBI taxonomy): Eukaryota > Viridiplantae > Streptophyta > Magnoliopsida > Malpighiales > Passifloraceae > Passiflora > Passiflora organensis. Next base: position 287,239 of record JAEPBF010000146.1, read on the forward strand.
AAATAAATATTATTATGAATAAACACCATTTCTGTTTTTTTTTTCATTTTGTAAAGAATAGTTTGAAAATATATAAAGTCTTTATTTTCTATATCGCTTTATATTTTTTATTAGATTTCCACAGAAATAATCCCAATTATACGAAAACAATCTCATTAATGTCAATTCAACAAAGTCAACAAAAAAAAATCATCAAAATAACAACAATACCATACATAAGTTAGAGCATAATTGAAAAAATGAGCAACTCATAATTCACATCCCCTAGACTACCAGTCTTCCAGATTGTATTGTTTGGTTCACTCTCCTTTGTCTTTTGCTGCTTTTACGTTTTCTTGTCCAGGGTATCCCATTGACTCACCAACAAAGTAACAAACATTATACCAGCTAACTGAAAGATTAGCTTAGCTTTGAATATTGTTTTTATACTCGGGCGCCCGCCACTACTGTTTTCACCCATTCACAACCACCACCTCCTAAAATTACATAATCAGGAACCTGTTTCCTCGAGGTAGTTCCTCAAATCATTACGCCAAAAATGAACAGCAACATGCTCCTCTTACTCCATCAGCACTCAGCAGACGGCACTATGTTGCCAATCCTGCCATCTCTGACATTTGAGGCACCTGTCGCTTTCGGTTTCTTTTTCTGGTTGCCGTTGTGTCTTTCTTTGAGCCTCGTCTGGTACTTTATATTCTTCTCCCATTCTCTTTTGTTTCTCTCATATAATAGCATTGCAGCACGAGCATCTTCTATCTGAATTGCATCAACCAGAGAGCTAGTCGTGATTACTCAAAAGATTGAATCGACTTCCACCACAAAAAAATCTTACTAGATCATATCTCGACCACCCACATAAATGCCTAGCATATTTAATCACAAATGTTAATACTAGGAGGGAAACAATCCGCAACTCCAACAAGAAATCTGCCGTTTAAGGGAACAATGCTGTATGCTTGACTAAACCATCATTCATGTAACTCACAAATCACTGAGTTCATGCACAAAACTAACTCACATTCCAATAAAACGGGCCATGAAATCTATAATTAAATAGCCTTATCCAACATAAAGATATGACGAGAGTAAAAAAAAAAAAGATATGACAAGAGGTAGAAATGAAATTTCTAATAAAGATAAAAGAAAAGTAACCATCATAATATATTGAAGAACTTACAGAGCAATGCTCGCCGTTCTGGATTTTGACACCAAGAAACTCTGCTGCAAGATGCTTAAGTGACTTTCTGTGTCGCCCTCTGCTTGATCAACCATGTGATTAGTGGACATCATAGGACATGTATGACTAAATTAATCACGTACTTGACATCAGATATTAGAGGGATGTATGTACTTGAGAAATGGATGATAGTCTAGCGTATCTCGAATGTCCTTCTTGGGATGAGACAACAGCAATGCCTGTCCAAAAGGAAAATAAGCTTCACGTTGACAGGTAGTAGAAGAAAACAAGAAAGAAATCACATATACTATACCTTAAGATCATTGGATAAAGCGTGGCCCACAAGAATCCTTCCTTTAGTCAACTCAGCCACTTTCCTCTGAACAGTAGAGAAGTCTTTTGCTGCAACGCAGCAATAACAAAATGTTACTTCACCACTCTGGTTATCTTCAACATATGGTAAAGTGAAATTATACGAGTTCACATACTAGATGAAATGCCAAAGGTGCTTAGATTAAGTCAGCGATGAGGATTACGAGATTTAATAGAAGTTTGTAGATTCGACACTCTGTAACCCCACAATCCCTCCCCTCTTCCCCCCTTCCCCTCCTCCTCCCCCTTTCTCTCCCCCCTCTCTCCCCTCCCCCCTCCCCCCTCCCCACCTCTCTTCCCCCCTCCCCCCCCCACACACACACACAAAAAAAAAATTTGAATAATTGAGGTACTAAACCTTACTGTGGTGACACCTCTAGGAAAGATAAACCTTTTTTATGCTAAGGAATGAATCAACCGTTTTTATGCTAGAAAAAATTGTAAGATTGGGTTCCGTTTATATTCATAACTCATATAATAGCACAAATCTTTTAACTTATTTCAACTATACATGACATGTGTATGGAGAATTAGATTTACAAAATTTTAGACACTTATAACAGAGCTATTAAGAAAGCAAATCATTGTGCCAGTTACAGTAACCAACAAATAAATAATTATCTAATTGCAATAAATATATTTAAAGTTTATCAGTTTTTAATAGAGATGTTCTGGTTGAAGGCCTGGAAGTTAACATGGGATTTGTGACGAAGCCAACTATGGTTTCCAGTAGAAGGAAGAAATGAAAGGGTATAGAAAATAGGTGATAACTAATTCAGGGCAGTGGGCAAGCTGGGAAGTAACCAGTCAGATTAAACTATAGATACTGGGAAGTTAGAGGTATTAGGATTGAAAAGAATATTGTGAACATTCGGCTGATAGCTGGGAAGGAATAGTTTCCTTTGTCCTACTATGTTATTTCATTAATTTGAAATCTGTTCAATATTTCTTGTTTTTATCTTTTATTCCTTATTACTCGAGTGTGCATCATGTAGCGAAACTCCTAACTCTGCCAGTTTTCAACAACAACTTGGTTAATTTATATCATATTAGCTGACAGACAACTGCTTATGATCATAGATTCAAGAAGAAATGGTTTAGGGAAACTACTCGAGTGGTCAGTAAGGTAAAAACCATAAATGCCAGCACAATCTCGCAGTTAATGTATCATCAACTCTGGCAGATCTTCAGGGAAGCTGAGTCTGGTTGCAGCCCTACCTAATATATCAATTTCTCTTATACACAGTTTACAAGCTACAATAGAATAATTGTAGATATAGGATCTGGATTCGCATATTGACTTGATAACACCTAAACTAAGAACAGATAGGACTATTTGTGTATAGTATTTATTATAGGATAAATGATACAAGAAAGAAAGGAAGACTAAGGGAAGATTCCCTTCCAAGATAGCAACCGAGAGAGTACCAATTTTCAAATACTGTATAATCCAACATTCTTCTAGGCAGCTTATATAAAGTCTTATGGCATATAATTTCTACCATTATTGTCCCCTGCCCAGTTTAGTTTATTTCTGCCAATGACTTTCTCCAGCTGTACACCAAAATCGATTAGGTGGTCTGTCACCCACTTTTCCTCCCGGATGCCTATCAAATAAATATGTAAAAAATCTAAATCCCTAGAAATATTAATTTAGGTCTCCTTTAAGTTTAAATCCAGCTCCACAACTGAGTTTCAGAAATTACTGAAAGTTCAACTCCAGCAAAGTTGTTGCAGTGAATTTAGAGACAGGCATGACATTTTCAGTTGTTTAACTTATCTGGATTTGCATCAACCATTAATAACTAGAAGAGTTCTAGCAGAAACCCAAGTTAATAAGAGAAAAGGACCATCTTCCTGTTCTTGGAATTACTTGATCAGAAAAAAAAAACTTAAAAACAGAAAATTTTTCAGTTAGAAAGTTAAACAAAAGCAGCTAGAATGATATACTTTCATCTAGGTTAAAAGGTTGCTTCCTACATTAGAAAACCCCAAATGTCTACATATTATGTTTTCTTTGTGTGTGCTATAACATATTTGCCACGCTAACATGAGTAAAACGTAGCAAAAATAGATGATGCAGTAAATGAGATCCAGAAAAACAAAATGGTAGGATGCAAATAAATAACTTCATGCCTAAAGGAAACATGTTATACAAGTACTGAAGTTGAAAAGAAAACAATTTAACTGAAAAAAATTAGAAAAACAAAACCTCAACCTTTCCTTAAATCCCGGGGTCGAATCCCACTAATATGTGTCCGAAAGTCAACAACATGCTCTATAGGCCGAACAAACTCATTATATATAACATTCCCCCATTGGTTAACCTATCAGCAGAAGATTTCCTCCATAAAGACAATTTCAAATAAGCAATAACTCATCTCATGAGACTGATCTAGTGTTTGGAGAACATCAAAGGAAGAGAACTGCAATAATAAACTGATGATCATAAATGTATTGTCAATACACAAGATGTTAATCATCAAAACAATCACCGCTAAAAACATAACAAAATATTCTCTTTGAGATGACAAAAACACCCTAAAAGACTTCACGGAATAATTGATTATAAGAACATTAACATTAGAATCTGACCAAATGGACTACAGTAACTTTAAGCACAGCAAACCAAGTGGAGCCAAAATTGAAAAAGAAAAAAGGGAAGAAAGATTCTGGAACACCACAAAACCGGACAACCAAATAATATCTTCAAACCAGAACACTCTAGAAATTCGAAGTAACATATAGCATCAATTAGTTTGTGAACACTATTTTCCTAACCAGTAAATATTTGTTTTGACACATGAAGAATGACTAACATACAAAACTTTAATATAAACCAAAATGTTTTCTCCTTTGCAACTGCTGGAAATATTTATCATACCCTTCCAAGCTCACAACATAAAACCAGAGCGGCCGACAGCCATATGAAAACTGTCATTGGTGGCTGACACCCACACTAATACATGAGACATTGTAATTTACTGTTACATAGCGCAAGAACAGAAAATAGTTTTGTGGAAGCACTTGCCAAGAAAATGATGTTCCGAGAAGGGAATTTATTTCTTATGTAAAAAACAAATCTCACAGCATGCAAGACATCAAATCCATAAAAACTAAGAGGAGAGCTAAAGTAAAAAAAGAATATAATAGTGATGAACACATTAGTAAAATAATAGACTAAATTGTGTTTAGTTCTTCATTATAAACAACTGAGATGCGATGATAATCGCAACATATAAGAAGAGCAAATAAAGGAGACAATGGAGAGGAACTAATGGATACCAGTGTCACCCGTCCAAGAGCACTTCTGCTTCCTTGGCCAACGCCAACCATTTCACAATCCATGGCTACAGTATCTGTCAGACTGCAGTAATAGATAGATAAAGTGAAACAAGTAGACCAGACACTAGATGATAATAGGCTGGATTATGCCAAAGGAACTTGTCTATTCTTGAGACAAATAGGTGGGGGAGATAAGACAACAGAAATTTCAACATGCCAGTCGCAAGTAAGGAGCACCTGAAATCATCATTGGTTGGAGTCAGAGGATTTATCTGAGAATTATCTGACCCTGCCCTGGATCTCTCTTTCCGCTTCCCTGTGAAATAAAAACACCCAAAGCCAAACTGAAACATGCACCAACTGGCCTGCATTCTGATGCTAACTGAAAATTTCACGACTGAGAATCTTTTGTTAGGGAAAAGTATTACCTAAAACAGAACCCTCCATAGCTTCTGTTTTCGGATAATTAGAACAGGAAGTCGGTATGGAACCCTTGGGCTGGAGTTTCTGCCCATACCAAAAGAACGATTGAGATAACCACAATTAAAACAGGAGAAAAGGGGAAAAAAAGAAAAAAGAGGCAGAGTACTGGTTGGAGTCTAGCCCAGTTTGGGTTAAGAGGTAGGCGCTCCGTAGGGCTTTTTTTCTTCTTATTCTTCTTCTGTTTCTGTTTCGGCTGCTGCTGCTGCTCAATGCTTCCCATCTTCTTCCTCAGGTTTTCAACGTCCGACTTGCCGAGTGTTCTTATATCTCCGGCTAAAAGCGGCGACGTTGATTCGCTATGAACAGACGTCGTCGTTTTAAACGTAACATAGGCATCATACTATATACCCGTATTAAATCATATGACTTATTGCAAATTACCAAATTACTGATTAACCACCACAATTGTCACCGTTAACATTATCTCTTTCTTTCTTATCCTCAAAATATTTGTAAAATCATCTCAATTCAAAATAATTGCACATAATTTCATTTTTTTCAACCTTTTTGCTTTCTGGTTTCAATGAATTGATTTTTTTATCAAACTAAAATAACATTACTTAATATTAATGTCAAGATATATCCAATTCGAACCACACTCTTCGGATTAAAAATTATATTAATTATCTCATCAATTCAATATTATTTTATTTTTACATATTCCTAATCAATCAATATAAATATATTTAATTATATAATAAATATATATATATATATATATCAATCAATATACATATTTAATAAAAATATTTAATTTTCTGGGTATTTTTTTAATTTTTCTGCTATTTTTAATAACTTTTATAAGTTTATTAAGTTTTAAAAATTAAATATTATTATTATATTAAAAAATTATTATATTAATATTATATTACTTAATCCAAAACGGTGGGCTGGTGCGTTGATAAAGATGGTCAAAATGACAATACGCCTTGCCATTTTGATCCGTAAGTAGGATAAGGGCATCTTATCACACAAGGATAACACATCTAGCCACACAAGCACTAGGCATCCAATGAGCTCTTGCGGGGATCGCTACCCATACAATTCTCATACTTTCATACTAGTAAGAACCTCTCCTCTCCCAAAGAGCATCAGTGCTTACTCTGAATGGCCATCGGAAAAGAATCCTGACATACAAACACGTATAAGCACACACTAGCAAGTATAAGGCACAATACCACAACAGGGTATCCTCAATCATGTCAGAACACAATCAGCATGTTCAATACACACAACACATACAAACTAGGCACTTATAACCTATCTTAAGGAATTCAGTATAGTCTTGATAAGCCTCAAATCAATCCGCAACTCATGCATACAATATCTCACATCATAAAGGCATGCATCGAAAATAATAACCGACAACAAGAATCTCTAGAGAAACTAATGAGGCATAGACAAAACCAAATTAAGCAAGTATACTCAATAATCAAGTAAATACCCTATTTTCTTACCAATTCCACTCACCAAACCTATCAGAAACCAGTGATCAGATGTCACAGGTGCCTCTCCCTTGGATGTGTGATGTGATAGACAAGAACTTAACAAAAATCAACTTGAATTACTATCTCAATCATCATACAAGTTTTTAGCACTAAGAATAGGGCAGTAGGGTAAATTGCGATTTCATGTTAATAAAGAAGAATTATGTGTTAATAACATACACAATCAAAAAGAACAAGATCAGAAACTAACAGGTTAATCAATTAATCAAAATCGACAACAATAGGGAAAAAGGGTAGGGCATGTCAATTTCACGTATAGGGAAGATTCAAAGGAAGAATTCATGGTTTTATAACATGAATGGATGCCAAACAATCATACGAACAAAAGGAACAATAATAGAAATCAATTGAAGGAAGAATCACACAATTTCAGCACCAAAGCCGAAGAATTACAACTTGAATTTTGACAGAGAAAAACTACTCTTTTGATGACCAACCCAAGATAGCTAGATAGAGGATGTATAGAGCTTTCCGACAAGCTATTATTTGCAGAATTTCGACAAAGGATGAGAGAGTTATGCTAGTTTGAAGATCAAGGAAATTTTCAACGGGATGTAGGGTTTGATGTTTAACGAAAATTGTGTGTTTTTAATGTGTGTAGGCAAGTGTGGCCGGCTACTAGTGCTTATGGATTAATTTTCATGCTTTAAAACCTAGATAAAGTAAGATAATTATCAGAATTAAATTCTAGAATTATCCGTCCCTAAGAATTTTATTTTTCAAGGTAAAATTGAACCAAGAAGGAAACAAGTCAAAGGATAATAAAACCAAAAATGATTACTAGACACTCCAAACTATTTTCGGTCATCACACATCCATTTCTTCAAAGACAAAATAGTCATTTCATATGTACTGACTTCTGGATTTCTAGAATTCAAAATTCAGAATCTCACAGAATCTCCCACAACAATCCGAGGAAATCTACTCTTTGAGTCCCTAGTGTATTAGTATTGATCTTTATAGTTCGACCCACTAATTTCCCTATCTTCCATGTTCGCAAATTTGACTAGGAAAAATCCATTCTCCATGTCAATAATTTTGAAATCCGATGTCATCCTCTAAACAGTTTCGAACACATAAGTGAATAGCCAATATTCCTGCTCAATACTATAAATTTGGCCCAAATTTATGTATTTTCACTAAGTTTTATAGCCATTTACCTAGAGGGTTAAGCATAATGTCTGGTTAACAATCCTTAACACACAAATTCTTCCCCAAAATTTTAGTAAATTGGATTATGATCTTTGATTAAAAAATAAAAAATAAAATATATTGATAGCTTATACTTTATAAAAAGATATCGTAAATAACGAACTTTCACCAGCATGAAATTAACCATTATTTTAATATAATTAAAAACACTTATTATCTTAATATCATAAATTCATATACATATTTTCCTCCGAATGTTTTCATTTGTTATAAAAAATAAAATACGTTTGTATGTGGAGGCTTGGCAATCACATTGATCACAACCATAATAGCATCAAAAGAGAAATGATACTACTAGAAAAGCAAGTAACTTTTGTTCTTTTGATAATCATACAAGCAATTCCTTAACTCTTAAATTTTCTGATAACCACAAAATAGTGTCTTTCCTCTGCATACAGTCAAGATGCTAAATGAGTATAAAAAGATGACCAAGGGGGTATCATACAGAAGATAGATCATTAACTTGTAAGAACGTAATCACCATAAAAATGATTCCCTGCCCAAAACCATTGTCTTTCACATAAGCAGCTAAGCATACCTCGAGAAGGAGGAAAACCAATGGCTCGTCTTTCTGCAATTCATTTTTGTGTACTATTTCAGGTTTTGATCTTCTTGGTTGCTTGATTCAGCACCGCTGGTATCTGATTTACCAGACTGTTGAGTAGCATTAGTTTTGCTTTCATCAGTGCTACTACTACCATCCATGAAAGAGTTGATGGCAAGCTGCGCAGAATAAAGGATTAAACCGACAGAATTTATGCCAAAAACAAATGTCGCAAGGTAGCACAACCCATTCACAATAGTCCTGCATATACCACAGAGATGTCAGACCTTTCTTGTGATAAAAATGCCGCAGTGCCAGAAAAAGCATGTGAGAAGTTACCTGATGGTTACTGTTATTTGACGGACCTGAAGGCAGGAGCATACAGAGATGTGAGAATTATGACATGTTTGGGTTGTTTCCATAGATCAAAAAATGACTATAAACAACCTTCCTCAAAGATATAGATAGCATTTTCTCTTCTTGTAATGACAGTTTATCAGGCGTAAATCTTGCGGTAGAAAGCAGAATTTTGGGGCTTAGACAGGCAATCCTCACTTGAACTAGTTAAATTCTAGAAAGAAAGTGTGAAATATCCACATGCCTCTTAACAAAGACTTCAACACCATGCTCATCCCCAAGGAAACCAGCATAACTGGAAAGAAAGAAAGTCGGAGAAATGAAACGAAAATGAGAAATCAAAGGGACAAACCGAGAAATTGTCAGACATAGTCTGGCGGTTAAGAGAAGCCTCGATGGTGGTCGTGAACTTGTAGAGAATGATTGCAATGACGCCTGCTGATATCCCACCAATGAGCGCCTGAAAAGGCGAAGGAGGTTTATCGGCCTCAATGGAGGCCGACTCCATTGCCTTCAAACTTTCCAATGCCTCCTCTTTCAACGTTTTCTTTGTCCCAGACGACCTGAATTTCTACACAGAAAATATAGAGCCAAGCATTTCGTAAAAAATTTCAAGTGGACTACTCAGTGGACTAGCAAAGAAAGCCACACAAGAGGCAAAACAAAGAAAGGGAGAAAGAAGAAGATTCAAGCACGGCGATGGGAGGAAATACCAATTCTTTGGCACGGCGAGCACGGCGGCGAATGGAGCGAAAGAGGAAAACAGAAATGGCACCGGTGAGGAGGAGGCTGGTGGCGAGCTGGATGGGGGAAGGGTCATCGGTGGTGGCGAAGATGGTAGGAGGCGCTGGGTAAAGCTCTATAGGACCAGTATCTGCAGTGTCTTGGGGTGGAGTCACTGGTTGGGGGAGCTCGGAGACTAGACATTGTGAGGGTTTCAGATTGGCGCGAGGAGGAAGCGGAGGTGAGAGAGGTGAGCGAGATGAGAGAGATGGAGGATGGGTAGGTCTGAGGAGGAAGGGGAGGGAAGGGGAAGAATGGGCGGGAGAAGGAGGGGAGCGAGGGAAGATGTGAAGGGAGAGAGAGTGGCAGTGCACCATTTGAGATAGAGCAAAAAGTCTAATTTTGCTATTTGGTAGTATTGATTTATTTATTTGCTGTACTTAATGATTTATTTATTATACTTTTCTTGTATTTTTTTATTTATTATGATTTTTGTTTACATTAAAAGATATGACAACTAATTAGCTTTTTATCATAAATACAGAGAGTTTCTTTGGTGAATAAGGAAAAAGTGGAGCGGGAGGTGTAGATGGTCTTAGCCAATGCTGTATTCTGTGGGTGCCATGAGGAAATCTTATTTGACAAGGGAAAAGGAATTTCAAATGTTTCAAGTTTCAACGCACATTCGATGCCACTGCTCTGGCCCAAAACTTGAGTTGTGCCTTGATGATATCCTGCGTTGGAGTTTTGGGTGCCCAAATTGGGGATGCCGGATGCCATGTCCCAGCTGCTGCACTCACATCACGTCTTCTCCTCTTATCCTTGTCTTGCCTTTTTTTCCCTGCTTGCAACCCAGGAGGGAGTCCAGGAGGGAGTCGCTCCTCAACACTTGTCACCCAACCCAACTCTTCTCTCTGTAAGTCCAAACCCGAGTCCTTCCCCTCATGCGCTCGCCGCAATGGAACATCCCTCCCACTCTTCTGCAACTCCCCCGGACTAGGACATTTCCGCCCTGTTTTCTCCGTGCTTTCTATGTCTGGGTCTCTTGCTGGCTTGTCCCTGGGCATAACCTGCAGATTCCATCTAAAGATTAACACCCCTTCACACAAGAAAACCCTAAATTCGCAACTCAACATAGCCACACCTATTAGTATGGAATATGGATCAAACAAGTACCACTGCATTCCGTCGCCTGGGAAACATATCCGCAGAGTTGGGCATTGCTTGTCGTATTAGTATGCTCATTGTGATCTCACTATCATTTGCTTGAATCACATCCTCCTCCTCCCTCCCAAAATTATGAGGCAGAGATGGTGATCTTAGCAATCTATGGCTGCGGTGATGGTTGGCTGATGATTTTGATTGCTCTGTAACCATCTTATCTCTTGTATGAATTGGCTTCTTCTCTCTGGACGATGGTTCATGCCCCAAGGCTTGCTCTGACAATTGCCTGCACAATCTTCTCACTTGAGCGTTGCTTTTCCTGTGATGAATTTTCTCTCCGCTTCCAATACAAGGCGGTAAGGACGGTGCTCGAGACAGTTTGCCACAGACTTTGGTGGCCTGTGGAGTCTTCTCGTGCGCTGAAGATTGTTGGGCAAAGTTTGGGGAAGGATCAGAGTAGCATCTCAACATTCTTGGTCTTCCATTGAGCAATGCCCCATAGAACCAACCCTCCTCCAGGAGTTGGTGAACCGCTTCAGCTTCTGCTTCTGCTTCAGCTTCAAGAGTGTCAACATGGAAGGAACTCATTGTGTGTTGGCACAAATTTCCAACGCAGAAGAAGTTGAAGATACGGGGGCTGGCGGTGTCTTTTTAGCTGCCAAGTCAAGGGGGCTGAGAGGGCTGAGGCGGTGAGGGAGGTGGTGGGGTAGGCCGCCATGTGCTTCTACTTCATAATACAGCCAATACCCGATTATTTATATAATGTGTGGCTAAAAAATGACAGATTTGATTCCAGGTTCCAACAAGAGATATAGCACAAGGGTTTGTATTTGTCTTGGAAGCAGGATGAGGTGGTGGCAGCCCATTGAGTCATTCACATGTGAACCCATTTTGTTAATGAAGCAACACCATATGGTCATAGGACCATAAGACCATAAGACCATATGACCATATTGTGCATTATTTCCGGGATTCTCCTATCTGGGCATTGCTTGTCGAATGGAACAAGTCCCTTTTTTCCTTTTTTTTTTTTTATTTTTTTTATAAATTTTCTTTATTTCTTATATTCTTTCGGATGGGGGTAGGGACCCTCACAGCAAGTTTTGGGTTGGAAATTATGTATCCAACACTCATAATTCTTCTTGGGATTTGATAATTATATTGACAACTTTCATAAAGACATGGCATTTCTTTGATAAGGTTTTATTTTATCCTGTCTTCATCTTAATCATCCAATAGAATTCATTACACTTAGAACCAAAAATATTTGAATGGACCACAAATCCTCATCTTTTGCCTCTATATCAAATTGGTGTCTCTAATGAGTAAGTACTGATACGTTTTTGTTAATTTTTTTTATACGCAAAAACAAAAAATATTTAAACTTTCCTCATGTACAAATAATATATACAAATACTAGAAAAATAAAAAATGCAAAAGTTTAACAAAGTTTGGGTTTAATATCCTCGTCTTCCAACCAGAGATAATGGCATTCACAATAAACCAACAATAGCCTGTTAATAGTGAAACTTTGGCAGACCCATCTAAAATACTATTTTTAAATTTGACCTCACCTATTAGATCAAATCAACATAATAAATCATCCCATTATCTTTAATCCCCTCAATAAAATAAATCTCTTTCTTCCCACAACCCTTCAAGGCTCTTTTAAGTCCTATAATCTCCAATCAAGTTTAACTACTTCCTAACATTCTTCTTTAAAATTTTCTTGATCATCATCATATCAATATTCTCTATAGTTGGCGGGATATATTATTTAATGGATAACTTTCTTGTTTAAAATTTTCTTGATCATCATCATATCAATAAATTTGTGTAACATGTCATCTAGACACTAAGAACTAACCGGGAGGCAAGTCGTTTAAGGGTAAAATTGAATGACATGTACTTTAGGGTATGATTGAACGACGGGTCGTCTAATATTGATATTGATAATGAATGACATGTCATTTAAAATGAGACTGAATAACAAGTCATTTGTATAACAGTGTAATTATATGTAATTTAAAAAGAACCTGAGTGACAAGTTGTGGCAAGCTCAGAGTAAGCCATGTGTTAGTATCACAAAGGCTTGGGTGTAGTGCTGGCACGTGCTCGTGCTACCACGTGTTAGCCTGGGAAAAATTATCAAAAATTAGACAAAAAAGCTGGAAAATAAAGAAAAAATAAGGAAAAATACTATAAATTGTGAGGATTCCAATGATATTAAGATTGTGAAAAATTGAGTTGGTTTGATAGGTTAAATAAATCAAGGAATTTGATGAAAAATACGGAAAAAAATAAAAAGAGATTGGAAATTGTATCGAGGCGATGATTAGGTGACATCGATGTGATTAAAAGGATCAATAGTGTGCATTTAAAGATTTTTCCTTGAATTGAGATTAATAGAAGATAGATTTTTGTATGACATGTATAGAACCGAATTGAGAAATGGTATCTTCTCAGGAAATAGATCCTAAGGAAGAACTGGGACCCTAAATTGTGAGTGGTTAATTGTGTGTGTGTATAACATTCACATGTTTTGACTAGATTAAAGAAGATAATTGAATAACCGAAATGGCATGAACATGCATATCTAGGCAAGTAATGAGTAATTAATGATTTCCTTAATTGCTTGATTTATTGAAGCGATACTACAAGTATATGTTTGTTGCCTTGTACCATGAGTTTATCGAATAACGATGTGATAGCAGCATGTGTCTGCATAGGGAAACTTATGCAACCCTTGAGAGCTCTCCGGGTCTAGTAGCCAGGCGTGAAGATGCCAGACCACGCAGAATAAGGTTGGACGAGGTATATTATTTAAATGCGCACTTAATAACCGTTCTTGCAGGTTTGAGAAATTATTTAGGTTAAGCTACCATCACCTAATGACTCGGCATCGTCAGTGGAGTTAGGCTGTAGAAGTATGTCTGACAGATCATGGGATTGTTTAAAAATAGAGAGAGAAATTAAAGAAAAGTATTTAGGTTATCACTGACAAATCTTAATCATATTCAGGATCCAAAATGTGAGAATCGAATATTTTGAATTGGTAAAGTGTATTAAGATAGTTGAGCTTGAATTTGAGGAATGACTCGTAGCCAGGAAAAGGAAAGTGTCAAAAAAGGATAAGAACTCTCCCATCTAGCTATTTGGGCTTACAAAAATGATTTTGTTATACATTTTTTGAAAAACCTGGATTGAGGGCATTTTTATAATTTTTCCCTTAGACTTATGAAACGTTTAATTTCATTTTTTTGGTTACCAACTATTTTTAGCATTTGTGAATTCACATACTAGTACCCACAGAGATATCATCGCATACTAGTATAACATTGTCCTCTCCGGTGATCAGGCCTTACTACTTGGACGATTCAGGATATAACGTCGTTGGATCGGACCAAGGATCCTTCACGGCCAGAAGAGGTGCCTATTTTATTTGTTTTTCTTATACTTTATGGTTATTTTGATATATGAAATTGATAGTATGCATGTTAAGTATGAATGCTTGCATGTTTTTGGTGTGTTAGATTAGAATTGCTTTGAGACTAAGTAGATTTGCTAAAAGAATAAGGTAACTGATGTATTGTCATTGTGGAATTGACATACAGTGAGAAGTTGGAATGAATATTGGTTGATTTGAGTATAATAGAAAACAAATAGAAATAGGAGGAGGATTTTAAAGTCATTAATAAACAGGAATAAGGAATTCCGAAGGGCAAAAATTGATGGTGCGTGTGTTTTTATGATAGTATCGAAATGAAATGAAAATAGGTTAAGAAGAGGAGGAATTGAAAGAGATACTCGGTTTGGGCGAGAAGGATATGATCGATGCCAAACTGATATTTAATGAGTAGCCAGGATTGGATGAGGATCGTTAGGAACAAATTTCGAGGACAAAACTTCTTATAAGGTTGGTAGATTGTGAGAATCGAATAATTTGAATCGGTAAAGTGTATTAGGATAGTTGGGCTCAAATTTGAGGAACGTTCCATAAGCGGGAAAAGAAAAGTGTCAAAAAGGGATAACAACTCTCCCGTCTAGCTATTCAAGCTTCTGAAAACGATTTTGTCGTGCGTTTTTGGAAAACCCAGATTGAAGGCATTTTTGTAATTTCGCCCTTAGTCTTATGGAACTTTTAATTTCATTTTTTTGGTTACCAACTATTTGTAGTATTTGTGAATTCACTAGGAAATTTGAAATCCGAAATAGGATTCAAGCCTTCTTTATTTACGAATTTTTTATACAAGTGATAATTTAGGTATTAAGTATGAAATTGTGAAAAATAATTTTTTGTGAAGATTTTTGAGAAAAATTTGGTTTATTAAGGACATAGTTATGATAAAGGAAGGTATAAGAGGATGTAGAAAATTTTCCAAAATTTTTTGAAGGCGCGTAATTATATTTAAGATTTTTTTCCTAATTTTAGTGTATTATATTTATTATAAATTTTATAATTCTGAAAAAAATAATTTTAATTCATAAGATTATTATAGTAATTTTTAGAAATTTACAGGATTTTTTTGGGAATTTTTCAAAGTAATATACCATTTATTAAGAATTTTATAGAATTTTGACAGATTTTAGAATATATTAATATTATCCTCCCCCATACGGTGTCGTTTCCTTAAGCTCGAAATGTCATCGTATTGTCTTCGGAGATTAGTATTCATCGAAGGTAGGCCCCCACTCTACACATGTATGGCTCCACACCCGTCTCCCTTGCTTCCCCGAACCCAGTGATGAGACTACATGTGGGTATACCCCGAACCCAGCCTCAAACCTTCATTCTCATACTTGGAAAACCTGCAGAGGATGAGAGCAACTGAGTGCGAGTGATCTGAGAGCAAAAACGAGTGTATTCCGGTGAGATTTAAGTAAGTTTCCTACTCAGAAACTTAGATCTTCGAATCACGATTTCATAGCTTATAATCAGTTAAAAATTGTAATAAATAGATGGTTTTGATCCGCTTAGTCTAGAGCTTTGTTGTGTTGTGCTTGAAATGTTGATTGGATGTATAATCAGATAGATTCGAGGGGGAGAAATTTCGGTTGTTACAAGAAATCCTCGGCGGCGGGAGGTTAGGAACGACCTCGGGCAAGGTTAGGGACGACCTCAGGCGAGGTTAGGGACGACCTCGGGCGTGCCAACAATAGGTCACCTAAGGTTTGAACAAACGACATGTCATTTGATGTGTGATTGAACTACATGTAGTTTAGGGTTAACATTAAGTGACATGTTGTCTAATTAAGAGTGAAACGACAGATCGTTTAATGATGGAACTGAACGACTTGTAGTTTAATGAGCAGAGAGAAGACATGTCGTTTAGACAAAGGGTAGGCAAGCTCAGACGAGTCATGGCAGGCTCTAGGCGAGCCACGTGTCAGCATCCTAAAGGCTCAGGTATGCGCTGGAGCACGTTTGTCCTGCCATGTGTAGGTTCGGAGGAAATTAATAGAAAACTAGTAGAAATTAGCAGATAAGCCAAAAAATGAAAGAAAATCGAGGAAAAATAAAGGAAAAAGGAAAAAAATATGGTAAAATAATGAAAAATACTAGAAATTCAGAGGAATTCAATGGTACTAAGTTTGATTAAATTTGATGTCATTTGATAGGTTAATTAAATCATGGAAGTTGATAAAAAACAAAAAAATAATAATACGAAGGGTCGGAAATTTCGTCGGATCGATGTTTAACGAATAAGACTATTGATATGACTTGGAAAAGAGTAAATAAAGGATTATGACATGGCATGCGAATAATCTTAAGGTGGACCTTTGTTTAATAGGTGTGGAAGTGAATCGACAAATTCAGACTCCTCTGGAATCGGATCCCGAGGAAGAAATTCCATAAACCTGTGAGTGGCTGGTGTGTGTGTGGGCATGCATAGTAAATTTTATAGTTTCCTTAAATTAAGATTTTAGACTTTATAAAGATTTGAATCGTATAAACATGCATACGTAATTTGAAATTTTAGGATCGTTAAACTCGTAACCTGGTTGTGTATAATTATGTTACTATGGTATTCGTTTGTCGTATCGTGTTGTGTGTCTTCAAGTAACAGTATACACGCAACATGTGTCGGTATAGGATAACCTATACCACCCTTGAGAGCTCTCCGGGTTTGAGAGCGAGATGTGAAGATGCCAGATCTATTTTCGAGGAATAAGGTTGGACGGGGTTTAATTTTATGATGCGCATTAATTAACCTTTACTTGCAGGTTATAGGTATCAATTAGGTAGAGCTACCATCACCTAACGACCCGACATTGTCAGTGGAATGGGTCATAGATAAATATTCGATAATTTACTTGTGTCGATTCAAAAGATGAAAGATTTAATAAAAATGGTTAGGATTGCCATTGACAAATCCTAGTCTTGTTTAGGGCCTAGAAAGACTATGAATTTATGCCAACCTAAGTTATGTCATGTGTGAACACTTAAGAAAGGTTGTCATAAATTGGTTTATTGTGTGTTCGTATTTTTTTAAAAAATGCTGGTGACCTTATTTGATTAAATTTTTGCTTAATCTTTTAATTTATTTATGTGTTAGCCTACCTTGTTTATGAAATGTATATCCGACCACTCACCTAGCAAGTTTTCTTGACAGATCCTTAGATCTGGTCTGCAGGATCTTATAGACGGCTTGATTGGCAGTTCAAATCTCATCCGGTATTATGTGTGTAGTGTGTGATATCATATGATAATGGTGTGTGTGTAGTGCTTGTTCTTCTTTGAGTTTTGTATAATGTTTGCCTGTGCATACGATTTGCATGTTTGGATTGGGATGCAGATGTATATTGTGTCTAAAATGTAAATGTTGTAACAAATCAATAAAATGGGCAAGTGCTACCCGAATAACACTAATATCCATTAAAACACCGCTGAGATTTTTAGTTACTCCTTTTCGTTGTCAATTATTAAATTTTAGCCTTGTAGGCTTATTATGTACGTTACAGTGAATAGTAGTGTATATAGTGAGCTTACGGCAAGGAGGGTGTCACGTGAAAGTTAATAAATTTGAAGTTTGGAGTGTGACAAAACCCCACCATTTAAAGTGGTAGCGGAGCATGTCTTTGATTAATTTTGAATTTTTGTCTAATTTATTTCAGTACTAGTGTCATTCAATTTAAAAATCATTTGAAAGTTTTAATTGGGTGGTTATGGTTAAATTTTTTAATTTATAATTAAAAACCTTCTTGGGAAATTATTATTAGAATGAATGATATTATGAAATCGATTGATAGTGAAGATTGTTTAAAGGTCTTAATCATCTGAAACATATTGTTGCATAATTGTTGTTTGTTTTCGTAGAGTTTTTAATTTTCTTTCTTACCCTGACTTAATTATCGTAGTCTATCGAATATGAGGGTGAGTTTGCTTAATCAAGATAGATTTAGGTGACCCCTGGAAAATAGAAGAATAATCGGGTGATAAGCCAGATGAAGTATTCCAACCATTAAGAGGTTAGGGTAGATTAAAAGACACCAATCTGCATGATGGGTATTTGTTGAGCATGCATTGATTTTTCAGGAAAAAAAAGAACATGCACATATCATACCATTATGATATTGATGGGATTGTCTGACTAAGCCATAGGTGATTATTAGTGTTATTTGATGTTGTATAGGAAAGAAATGGCATATTATGGATCAGGAAGCTTTCCTTTTGGTGATGATGAACCACCATATTGGCCACAGCCTTACCCTGTACCCAGATTCCCACTACCAATAACACCTCCTCAACAAAACCTAGGAAGAAGGGTCTCGTTGCTTTGCGTAGTTATAGACGTGTATACCGAAGACGCTATAGTTGATGGTAGAAGGACTGCATATTACGATGTGATGACTACATTAGGACTGTTTGAAGGACCATTACCCCCACCGCTGCCTTAAAGTTCATCACGAACAAGATAATGGAAGAAGACAGAACATTGAGGCAAGAAATCAGCCTAGGGAAGAACAAGGTTATGGTAGAGGTCGGAGAGGACAACTCATGAGAGATAGGCATTGTTTTCGGTGTTAGGGACTAGGACATATTGTTAGGAATTTTAGGTAATACTAGGAGCAGCTGATGAACGAGAACCCACACCTCCACCACCTGGACCATTTTATGATCCTGGTTTCCATTGGACTTTGGACCCTACCTTGGGAATAACATCTATAGAGATATCATCACATATTAGTACATCATCATCCTCTCCAATGATAAGGCCTTACTACTTGGATGATTCGAGATATAACGTCGTTGAATTGGACCAAGGATCCTTCACAGCCAAAGGAGGTGCATATTTTATTTGATTTTCTTATACTTTATGATTATTTTGACATAAATGCTTGCATGTTTGGGGTGTGTTAGATTAGAATTGCTATAAGACTAAGTAGATTTGCTAAAAGAATAGGGTAATAGATGTATTGAGAAGTTGGAACGAATATTGGTTGAGTCGAGTATAATAGCAAAACAAATAGAAATAGGAGGAGGATATCAAAGTCATTAATAAACAGGAATAAGAAATTCCAAAGGGCAAAAATTAATGGTGAGTGTGTTTGTATGATAGTATCGAAAGGAAATGAAAATAGGTTTAAAAGAGAGGAATTGAAAGAGATACTCGGTTTGGGCGAGAATGATATGATTGATGTCAAACTGATATTTAATGAGTAACCAGGATTGGATGAGGATCGTTAGGAACAATTTTCGAGGACAAAATTTCTTATAAGGTGGGTAGATTGTGAGGATCGAATATTTTGAATCGGTAAAGTATATTAGGATAGTTAGGCTAGAATTTGAGGAACGACCCATAGCCATGAAAAGGAAAGTGTCAAAAAGGGATAAGAACTCTCCCGTCTAGCTATTTGGGCTTATGGAAACGATTTTGTCATACGTTTTTGGAAAACCTAGATTGAGGGTATTTTTGTAATTTCGCCTTTAGTCTTATAAAAATTTTAATTTCATTTTTTTGTCACCAACTATTTGTAGTATTGATGAATTCACTAGGAAATTTGAAATTCGAAGTAGGATTCAAATCTTCTTTATTTTTGAATTTTTTTATACGTGTGATAATTTAGGTATTACTTACGAAATTATGAAAAATAATTGTGTGAAAATTTTTGAGCAAGATTTGGTTTATTAAGGACATAGTTATGATGAAGGAAGATATATGAGGATGTAGAAATTTTTCCAGAATTTTTCGAAGGTGCGTAATTATATTTAAAGATTTTCTCCTAATTTTGGTGTATTATATTTATAATAAAGTTTATAATTCTAGGAAAAATAATTTTAATTCATAGGATTGTTATAATAAGTTTTATAAATTTATGAGATTTTTTTGGGATTTTTTCAAACTAATATACCATTTATTATGAATTTTATAGCATTTTTGCAGATTTTAGAATATATTAATACATATTAATATTATATAATTAAAAAAAATAAGAAGAAGGGAAATTGGAGGGTCAAAACGCAGAAGCTCTGTCGTTTTGAACCATCGCAAAACTAGGGTTGGAAACCCTAGTTATTCTCCCCCATATGACATCGTTTCCTTAAGCTCGAAACGTCTTCGTATCGTTTTCGAAGATTAGTCATCATTGACGGCATCCCCCCACCCTACACGTGTATGGCTCCACATCCATCTCCCTCTGTTCCCCACACGTAGTCGGAAGAAATTCGACGATGAGAGTACGTATGGGTATACCCCGAACCCAGCCTCAAACCTTCATTCTCGTGTGTGGAAAACCTGCAGAGGATGAGAGCGAGTGAGTGTGAGCGATTTGAGAGCAAAAATGAGTTCATTCTAGTGAGATATAGGTAAGTCATGATTTCATAGCTTATAATTGGTTAAAAATTGTAATAAATAGATGGTTTTGATCTTCTTGGCTAGGGCTTTGCTGTGTTGTGCTTGAAATGTTGATTGGATGTACAATCAGACAGATTCGAGGGGGAGAAATTTCAGCTAGGGTTTACAGGAAACCCTTGGTGGCGGCAGGTTAGGGATGACCTTAGGCGTGCCAATGACAGGTCGTCTAAGGTTTGAACAAAAGGCTTGTCGTTTGATGTGTGATTGAAATACATGTAGTTTAGGGTTAATATTAAGTGACATGCCATATAATTAAGACTGGAATAACAGATTGTTTGATGATGGAACTGAACAACTTGAAGTTTAATGAGCAGAAAGAAGACATGTCATTCAGACAAATGGTAGACAGGCTCGGACAAGTCGTGGCAGGCTCTAGGCGAGCCATGTGTCAGCATCCTTGAGGCTTGGATATGTGCTAGTGCACGTCCGTCCTACCACGTGTAGGTTCGGAGGAAATTAACAGAAAACTAGTATAAATTAGCGGAAAAGCCAGAAAATGAAATAAAATCAAGGAAAAATAAAGGAAAAAGGAAAAATATATGGAAAAATTAGGAAAAATACTAGAAATTCAGAGGAATCCAATGGTAGTAAGTTTGATTAAATCTGATCTCGTTTGATAAGTCAATTAAATCATGAAAGTTGATAAAAAAATAAAAAAATAATACAAAGAGTCAGAAATTTCGTTGGATCGATGTTTAATGAATATGACTATTGATATAACATGGAAAAGAGTAAATAAAGGATTATGACATGGCATGTGAATAATTTTAAGGTGAACCTTTGTTTAACAGATGTGAAAGTGAATCGACAAATTCAGATTCCTCTAGAATCGGATCCCGAGGAAGAAATTCCAAAAACCTGTGACTGGTTGGTGTGTCTGTGGGCATGCATAATAAATTTAATATTTTCCTTAAATTAAGTTTTTAGAATTTATAAGGACTTGAATCGTATAAATATGCATACGTAATTTTAGTTTTTAGGATTGTTAATGTGACAACCCCAATTCCTATCTATTACCAATTGCTTCGATTAAGGTTATTACTGCCGTGAAACCTAAATAAGCCCAAATGACACCTAGGACCTATCTGAATCTCCCCTTCCACATGTGTTGTCCAAGGCTTACTGCACAAAGGGTAAACGGTTAACACACAAGCTAATCAGTAAGCCTAATAAGTCGTCTTGCCACACAAGGACAAGTCTTCCCAAGCCACACACGGACTTGGGCATCCCAAACCACACACGGACTTGGGCATCCCAAACCACACAAGGATAAGGGCTTCCTGCCACACAAGGATAAGGGCTTCCTGCCACACAAGGACAGGGTTCAATCGTCTTGCCACACAAGGACAAGTCTTCCCAAGCCAAACACAGACTTGGGCATCCCAAACCACACAAGGATAAGGGCTTCTTGCCCCACATGGACAGGATTTCGGCCACACAAGGACCAGACATCCAGCGCTCGCATGCTGGATTTTTCCACCCATACAACTCCCATACCAGTAAGAATCTCTCCTCTCCCTAGGAGCATCAGCGCTTACCCCGAATGGACACCGAAAAAAGATTCTGACACACAAACACGTACAAGCACACACAAGCAAGTATAAAGCACAATACCACAATAGGGTATCCTCAATCATGTCAGAACACAATCATCATATTCAATTCACATAACATAAGCAACCCAGACACTTAATACCTAACTCAGGGGTTCGATATAGCCTATGAGATCCATATCTCACCCTATAATCAATCGCATGCAATACAACAAAGTCAGGTATAAAAAATATCAAGAAAATAACAGGGGTCTCTGGAGAAACCGATGAGGCGTAGATCCTACCTCTCTTATCTCTGAACAAGAAGCTACTCCTTTGCCTTTATTAGGTAATTCCGAACCACCTATATTATCAACAGGCAAAGACGAAAACAAACTAAGCATGCATATTCAATAATCAATTGAATACTCTATTTCCTTACCAATTTCACTCACCAAACCTATTAGAAACCAGTGATCAGATGCTGCAGGTGTCTCCCCCTTTGATGTGTGATGTGATAGCCAGGAACTTAACAAGATTCAACCTGAATTACCATTCCAATTAACTATGCAAATTTCGTCGCTAAAAGTAGGGCATAGGACAATTTCGACTTTAAGCATAGAGAAGTTTAAAAGAAGGAAATTCATGATCATATATCATGAATAGATGCTAAGCAATCATAAGAACACGCGAAACGACAATAGAAATCAACTGAAGAGAAAAACTGTAGAAATCTAAAAAAGAAGAAGTTTTGTCACCGATTTTCTACTTAATCTTAGACAAGAAAATATTTATGTCCAAACAACAAAACATGTATGGTTGGAAAGAGGATGAAATTTTTTTTCCAACAAGCTATTATTTTTAGAGATATAACAAACGATGAAAGAGTAATGCTATTTTGAAGTTCAAGAAGATTTGGTGAAAACCTAATTTCGTCGCTGATTTTCGACTTATCTTATAAGAAAGAAATACTAACCTTCTGTAGAAAAACCGAAGATGGTTGGAAAGAGAATGAAGAGAGCTTTTCAATAAGCTATTATTTGCAGGAATACAACCAACGATGAAAGAGTTATGCTATTTGGAAGTTCAAGAAGATTTGGCGAAAACCTAATTTCGTCTCCGATTTTTGACTTATCTTATGAGAAAAAAATACTAACCTCCTGATTAAAAACCAAAGATTCTTGGAAAGAGGATAAAGATAGCTTTCCATCAACCTATTACTTGCAGGAATCCGACAAGCTATGAGTGAGTTATGCTGGTTTAAAGTTTCAACGAATTTTGGCAGATATAGGGAGGTGTTGGGGTTTTAGGCTATATGATTTTTGTGTGTTTTCTATAAATGATTTTTGTGGGGTTGGCTTCTATTTATATAAAATGGTTATGAGATTATAATCTCTATCTTCAAGGCTTAATTAAAGTAAGATAATTATCAGAATTAATTTCTGTAATTATCTTCCCCTAGTTTTAGGACTTAGATTAAAGGGAATTTATACCAGAATTAACTATCATACCTCTTTTACCAATTTCGGCCATCACACATCCTTTCCTTCAGGGGAAAAATCATCTTTTCACCTGCATTGGCTTCTGGACTTCTAGGACTCAAAATTCGGGGTTTCACATTCTCCCCTCCTTATAAGAATTTTGTCCTCGAAATTTTAGCTCAAGTACCTAAATAAACAAGTAAGGAAATTTTGCACGCATAGATTCCTCAATCTCCCAAGACTGTTCCTCAAGTTGGCCATTACGCTAAACGACTCGTACCATAGGCACGTTTCGACTGCGAAGCTGTCGGACTGACCGATATAGTATGGAAACTGTTTGTACGGGATAGGATAGGTATTCAGCAACTTCAACTGGCGGTTCTCTAAGCACATGAGCAGGATCTCACATATACTTTCTTAGCATTAAAATGTGAAATACATTGTGAATTCTTTCCATATTTGGAGGTAGGGCAAGTCAGTATGCAACAGGGCCGACTCTTTCGACAATGTCATATGGACCAATGTAGCGAGGTGCTAGCTTACCTCGCTGCTGTAAACGAAGAACTCCTTTCCATGGGGCGACCTTCAAAAATACTTTGTCACCTACCGTAAATTCCAACTCCCTTCATCGATTGTCGGCGTAGTTTTTCTGCCGATCCTGGGCTATTTTTAGCCGTTGTCGGATCAAGTTCAATTGCTCTATTGCTTGATCAATCAATTTCGGACTTGTCCAAGTAACGAACTGCCAATCTTTATGGTGTATCTGTCACTTGTATAGAAAGAAAGTGTGCAGATTTTGTCAGTCGATCCACGATCACCCAAATGGCATTGTATCCTCATTGCGATCCAGGCAAACCAGTCACAAAATCGATTGTGACGTGCTCCCACTTCCATTCCGGAATCGGAAGTGACTGAAGTAGACCAGCGGGTCTTTGATGTTCGAGCTTTACTTGTTGACATATGAGGCATCGGGCAACGAATTCAGCAATGTGATGTTTCATGTTTGGCCACCAATACTGCTCCTTCAAATCTTGGTACATCTTAGTGCTTCCAAGACGAATAGCGAACTTCAAACTATGCGCCTCTGATAGAATAAGGTTACGAATATCAACATTTTGTGGAACACATACCCGGTTTCTGAAGACTAGTAGTCATCTCGTATTCTGAAATCACGAACTATGACATCAACACCATCAGCAAGTTGCTTCCAAATTTAGTAAATTTTGGATCCTCTAATTGTTGATTTCGGATTTCTTCAATTAAGGTAGGTGCGACTTCGATTCGTGCCAACAACGAACCAAAAAAATCGGTGCCAAGATGTACACGGTTAGCTTTCAATTCCAACATCATCGGCAGGTAATGGATGCGCATGTAGGCCAAAACTGATGGGGAAGGAGGATAAAACCTTTGGCTCAGGGAATCAGCAACAACATTCGCCTTTCCAAGATGATATTCGATGATTAAATCATAGTCTTTAATCAGCTCCACCCATCTTCGTTGTCTCATATTCAATTCTTTTTGCGTGAGGAGGTATTTCAGGCTTTTGTGGTCAGTAAAGATTCGGCACGTCTCGCCGTATAAGTAATGTCGCCATATTTTTAAGGCAAACACCATGGCTGCAAGTTCCAAATCATACGTAGGGTAGTTGCTCTCGTGCGGTCGCAATTGCTGGGAAGCTTAGGCAATGACTTTCCTATCTTGCATCAATACGCATCCAAGTCCAGATTTTGACGCGTCACTGTAAACTACATACTCCTTTCCGCAAATACGTAGGGTAAGGATAGGTGCAGAAACTAACCGATTCTTTAGCTCTTTGAAACTTTGCTGGCATTTCTCGTTCCATACAAACGGCTCACCCTTGCGTGTCAGTTTTGTCAATGGTCCGGCAAGCGATGAAAAATTCTCCACAAAGCGACTGTAGTATCCTGCTAAGCCAAGGAAACTACGAACTTCGAACACACTTCGTAGAGGTTCCCAAGCAATCACGACTTCAATCTTCTTTGGATCAACTAACACACCTTGGGCGGAAACAATATGGCCAGGGAAACCAACTTCGCGTAACCAGAATTTGCATTTGGAGTACTTTGCGAACAACCGTCGAACTTTCAGGATTTTAAGCACAATCCGCAAGTGCATAGCATGATCCTCTTCCGATTTTGAGTAAATCAGAATGTCGTTGATGAAGACTATCACAAATTTATCCAAGAATTCATGGAACACACGATTCATCAAGTCCATAAACACAGCTGGTGCATTGGTCAAGCCGAATGACATAACCAGAAATTCATAGTGGCCGTATCACGATCTGAACGCGGTCTTCGGAATATCAGCATCACGAACTCTCAATTGATGGTATCCAGATCTGAGATCGATCTTTGAGAATATAGCTGCACCTTGGAGTTGGTCGAACAAATCATCGATGTGTGGCAAAGGGTATTTGTTTTTCACAGTCACACGATTCAGCTGCCGATAATCGATGCACAATCGCAGCGAACCGTCTTTCTTTTTTACGAACAGAACAGGTGCTCCCCAAGGTGACACACTAGGTCGGATAAAACCACGATCCAACAAATCTTCCAATTGCGTTTTTAGTTCCTTCATTTCCGCAGGAGCCATACGATACGAAGGAATGGAAATCAGATTCGTACTAGGCACTAACTCAATACCTAATTCCACTTCCTTTGCTGGTGGTAGATCGGCTATGTCTTCTGGAAATATTTTTGGAAATTCGCGAACCATTGGAACAAAATCCAGATCTGAGGATTCTTTAGAAATATCATGTACGTGCGTGAGGTACGCTGTACATCCTTTGTTGATTAATCGCTTCGCCTTAAGCTAGGAAATCATGCAAGTTGGAACAACTCACCTATCACTTTCTCATATTCCAGCACCGAACGGGTGCCCTGTTCAAGTTTGTAAAAAGCTTGTCGCTACTCGCTTTTATGGAATCTTGTATAAAATCTTTCGTCAAATTCGTATCGGAATTCTTCCCAAGTTGGCAAACGATCGCCGAATCACAAGCTAACAGATGTCCACCATGCGAGGGCTTCTCCCTCAAGTAGGAATGTAGCAATGGCAACCTTGTCATCATTCGAGATACGTAAGAACAAGGATACTCGGCATAAGGTGTCTATCCACTCACGAGCGGCTGCGGCTCCAGCTGAACCACCAAAATCTTTACATCCAAGTTGTCGAGCTTCCTTTAGCAATTTCATAATCACGACAGGAAGTCTCTCAGCCTCCTTATGATGTGCCGACTGTACAAGTTCAAGTGGAGGAATACGTTCTTCCATTGGTGCAGGTGCAGGAGCATTCTGAAATTGCGCCTCCATACGTTGCTGATTTGCAGCAATTCCTTGTAATACGTTTAAGATTTGTGCCATAACAAGATCAATGACTGGTGTGGTTGGTGCCTCAGGTTGGTTTACGGGCTCAGTTTGCCCATTTTGTGCATTCGGCTCCTCTTGCTCAATAGGTTGCTGTTCAGCCTGAATCTCAAACCTACCTCGTTGATCTCTTTGTAGCCTCGAGCGTGCCATACTACGAATACACCATTATTACTAGACATACAACTAAATATGATAAACAGAAGTGGTAGCTGGTGGAGAGGCATGCACCGGACGATACGCATATGCTGGAAAACAACATACAAATTTTTGAAAATCTCATGCACACATGCAAAGGTATTCTCGGCAATTACATCAACACTCGTATATATACTCTCAGAAATCATCATCAAACATTAAACAAGCATGGATTCACACAACATCCATATTCGGCAATACACACCAGCAATCACATACATATACATTCAGCAATATAAGAGTCAAATAGGGACTCTCAACAGCATGCATAAATCAACACACATATTCTCAGCAATGATAAGAAACACAACAAACACTCACCGAAACATATCATGGCATACCAGGCATAAGAACATACATGAACAAACATCACATCAGATTATCATTCTAATCATTTAAATCTTACAAATTAATCCCATTTTAGCATTAGTTCACTTTCGGTAGTAACCCCTAAGTGAGTGAGTGTGTGCGCATATCCTTACCTACAAACACCAAAATCAACAAATAAGTTAGCATATAACAAATTATATTCCCTAAACCATGCTCCGCTACCAAACCTGTGACGACCCCAATTCCTATCTATTACTAATTGCTCCGATTAAGGTCATTACCGCCTTGAAACCCAAATAAGCCCAAATGACACCTAGGACCTATCTGAATCTCACCAGGCTTACCATTAACTTTCGATTTTTATGGCATGTTTCTTTCAATTTTTAACAACAATTGGAGCATGATATTAGACAAATATTCTGGTAACATATGGAATAAATAAAACATCAACGGAAGTCTTTAGATTAAATCATTGAGTTCATAACACACAAGTCCCATAGGGATCCAAACAATCAGCAAGAAATCCTCCAACATATTTCGGAAATAGTAAGCAAATGAGGGATTTGAAAATAAACCAGAAAGTAACCCAATCATTCATGTTATATGCACAAGTAAACAAGTATGCAAATGTGATGCGATATCGCCCCGCCGTGCAGCCTTGATCTCACACACTGGTACCATAGACAGTGGATGTACCTAAGCTTGAAAAATGGTAAAAACAACGATATAAGATTACAAGAATCTCAGTAGGGTCGCAGCATCATAAGATCTACAGAAGATCACGCAATTCGTATTAGATCATTCTTAAACATCTAAAGGAGATCACGCAATTCAAGAATCATTCAGAAAGGGGTTAGGGGCGAATCTATGGTTGAGGGAGGACTACAAACACTTCCGAAAGTATCAGAAGTACACAAGTAGGTGGAACTCAATAGATTGCTCTCGACAATGAAGAAGAAAGGCCATCCCCTTCCACCTGTATTGCCTAAGGCTTACTGCACAAAGGGTAAACGGTTAACACATAAGCTAATCAGTAAGCCTAGTAAGTCGTCTTGCCACACAAGGACAAGTCTTCTCAAGCCACACACGGACTTGGGCATCCCAAACCACACAAGGATAAGGGCTTCCTGCCACACAAGGACAAGTCTTCCTAAGCCACACTTGGACTTGGGCATCCCAAACCACACAAGGATAAGAGCTTCCTGCCACACAAGGACAGGGTTTTGGCCACACAAGGACCAGACATCTAGCGCGTGCATGCTGGGTTTTGCCACCCATACAACTCTCATACCAGTAAGAACCTCTCCTCTCTCTAGGAGCATCAGCGCTTACCCCGAATGGCCACCGAAAAAGGATTCTTACACACAAACACGTACAAGCACGTACAAGCATACACAAGCAAGTACAAAGCATAATACCACAACAGGATATCCTCAATCATGTCAGAACACAATCAGCATATTCAATTCACATAACATATGCAATCAAGGTACTCAATACCTAACTCAGGGGATCGATATAGCCTATGAGATTCATATCTCAATCCCAAATTCATACTCTCACCCTATAATCAATCGCATGCAATACAACAAGGGCAGGTATCAAAAATATCAAGAAAATAACAGGGTCTCTGGAGAAACCGATGAGGCGTAGATCCTACCTCTCTTGTATCTGAACAAGAAGTTACTCATTTGCCTTTATTAGGTAATTCTGAACCACCTATATTATCATCAGGCAAAAACGAAAACAAAATAAGCATGCATATTCAATAATCAATTGAATACCCTATTTCCTTACCAATTCCACTCATCAAACCTATCAGAAACCAGTGATGAGATGCTGCAGGTTCCTCCCCCTTGGATGTGTGATGTGATAGCTAGGAACTTAACAAGATTCAACCTGAATTACCATTCCAATTAACTATGCAAATTTCGTCGCTAAAAGTAGGGCATAAAACAATTTTGACTTTAAGCATAAAGAAGTTTAAAAGAAGAAAATTCATGATCATACATCATGAATAGATGCTAAGCAATCATAAGAACACGCGAAACGACAACAGAAATCAATCGAAGACAAAAACTGTAGAAATCTAAAAAAAAACTAATTCCTTCACCGATTTTCGACTTAACCTTAGATAAGGAAATATTTACGTCCAAACAACAAAACATATATGGTTGGAAAGAAGAAGAAATGAGCTTTCCAACAAGCTATTATTTGTTGAGATAGAACAAACGATGAAAGAGTTATGCTATTTTGAATTTTAAGAAGATTTAGCGAAAACCTAATTCCGTCGCCGATTTTTGACTTATCTTATGAGAAATAAATACTAACCTCCTGACAAAACACCGAATATGGTTGGAAAGAGGATGAAGAGAGTTTTCCAACAAGCTGTTATTTGCAGGAATACAACCAACCATGAAAGAGTTATGCTATTTTGAAGTTTAAGAAGATTTGGCGAAAACCTAATTCCGTCGCCGATTTTCGACTTATCTTATGAGAAAGAACTACTAATCTCCTGATGAAAAACCATAGATGATTGGAAAGAGGATGAAGAGAGCTTTCCAACAAGCTATTATTTGCAGAAATCCGACGAGCGATGAGTGAGTTATGCTGGTTTAAAGTTTCAATGAATTTTGGCAGATATAGGGAGGTGTTAGGGTTTTAGGCTATATGATTTTTGTGTGTTTTCTATGAATAATTTTTGTGGAGGTTGGCTTCTATTTATATAAGATGGTTATGAGATTATAATCCCTATCTTCAAGGCTTAATTAAAATAAGATTATTATAAAAATTAAATTTTGTAATTATTTTCTCCTATTTTTAGGGATTTTAATCTCTAAGGCAATTATCTATCTATAAGGACTTAGATTAAAGGTAATTTATATCAGAATTAACTACCATACCTCTCTTACCAATTTCGGCCATCACACATCCTTTCCTTCAAGGGCAAAATCATTTTTTCACCTGTACTGGCTTCTAGACTTCTAAGACTCAAAATTCGGGGTTTCACAGTTAAACTTGTAACCTGGTTGTGTATAATTATGTTACTATGGTATTCATTTGTCGTATCGTATTGTGTCGTGTGTCTTCAAGTAATAGTATACACACAACATGTGTCGATATAGGGTAACCTATACCACCCTTGAGAGCTCTTCGGGTCTGGTAACAAGCCGTGAAGACACTAGATCTATTTCTAAAGAATATGGTTGGACGAGGTTTAATTTTATGATGCGCATTAATTAACCTTTACTTGCAAGTTATGGAAATCGATTAGGTGGAGCTACCTTCACCTAACGACCCGACATTGTCAATGGAATGAGCCTTAGATAAATATTCGATAATTTAGTTATGTTGATTCAAAAGATAAAATATTTAATAAAAAAGAGTAGGTTTACCACTGACAGATCCTACTCTTGTCCAAGGCCCGGAAAAATTATGAATTTATGACAGCCCAAGTTATGTCATGTGTGAACACTTAAGAAAGGTCGTCATAATTTGGTTTACTGTGCGCTCATGTTGCTTTGAAAATGCTGGTGACCTTATTTGACTAAATTTTTGCTTAATCTTTTAATTTATTTATATGTTAGCCTGCCTTGTTTATGCAATGTATATCTGACCACTCACCTGACAAGTTTTCCAGCCAAATCCTTAGATCTGGTCTACAGGATCTCGTAGACGACTTGACTGGCAATTCAAATCTCATCCGGTATTACGGTTAGTAGTATGTGATATCATATGATAATGGTGTGTGTTTTGTGCTTGTTCTTATTTGAGTTTTGTATAATGTCTACTTGTGCATATGGTTTGCATATTTGGGTTGGGATGCAGATGTATATTGTGTCTAAAATATAAATGGTGAAACAAAACAATAAAATAGACAAGTGCTACCCGAACAATACTATTGTACATTAAAATACTGCTGCGATTTTTAATTACTCATTTTTATTGTCAATTATTAAATTTTAGCCTTATAGGCTTAGTATGTACATTGCAGTGAATAGTAGTGTATATAGTGGACTTATGAGGGGAAGAGTGTCACGTAAAAATAAATAAATTTAGAGTTCGGGGCGTGACATGGAAAGACTACGAGAGTATGCCAGCCTAGACACGTCTTGTGTGCTCACTTAAGATGTAATTCCATAATTAGTTATTTATAATTGCTTGTGTTTGTTTATTTATCGAGTTATGTACACTTTGATTTCCTTGTTTAGCTATTGTTTTACAAATGGGTGCAAGCTATGGTTGTGCATATTTAGAGAATTTGTATTTCACAATCACTCACGTGGCAAGTTTCTGCTAGATCAATAGATCTTGTTCTTGCAGAGTACCAGTAGGCAAAGGCTTGAAGGATCTGGTCTGTCCCAGCACACTTGTGGTTAGTATGTGTATAGTGTGTATCTTATGGATGACGGTATGACATGTGTGTGTATTCTTATTTTCTTGTATCATCGTGTGCATATAATTGCATGGTCGTGGTTGGACTTAAACTAATACAAAATCAATAATGTAAATTGTTAAAATTGACTAATCTTAAGGCAAGTGTTACCTGAACGACACTATTGTACATTATATCTCTGCTGCACCTTTTGTTTATTTTCTGTCTTTTCCATTATCAATCGTGTTTCTAGCCTTGTAAACTCATTATATGTGTATAATGGGCCTATGCAGCGATGGTCATCGTTTTTCACCCTCTTCGGCGACTTTGGGTAAGAGTTTTTCCCGAAATTACCAGGTGACTATATCTATGGATTATGGTTTTCGATTGATTAAATCATGTGATTGATGGCTGGGTTTGATTCATATGGGTTAGGTTATGTTGTGGTATGCTTATATTGTTATTAGGAGGTTAATCATGTGAATCTATGTAAAAGGGGAAGGAAATTCCGATAAGGTTTGCAGGAATTCTTGTCGGCCTGAGGTTAGGGACAACTTCGGAGTTGTCGGAGGATGTCCCGACGATATAAGAACAAATTTGTGTGGCATGTCATATAGACACTAAGAACTAATCAGGAGACAAGTCGTTTAAGGGTAAAATTGAATGACATGTAGTTTATGTTATGATTGAATGACGGATCGTCTAATATTGATAATGAATGACATGTCGTTTAAAATGAGACTAAATTATAGGTCATCTGTATAATAGTGGAATGACATGTAGTTTAAAAAGAACCCGAGTGACAAGTCGTTTGAAGGATATATAAGTAGGCTCGGCCTGAGTTGGAGGATCAAACGAGATATTGAAAGTTTAGAGCAAGCCACGTGTCAGCATCATAGAGGCTCGGGTGTAGTGCTAGCGTATGCTTGTGCTGCCACATGACAGCTTGGGAAAAATTAGCAGAAATTAAACAGAAAGGCCTGAAAATAAAGTAAAATAGGGGAAAAATAGAAATGAAAGGAGAAAAAATAAGAAAAATAAGAAAAAATACTAGAAATTGTGAGGATTCCAATGACATTAAGATTGTGAAAATCTAAGTTGGTTTGATAAGTCAAATAAATCAAGGAAGTTGATGAAAAATACGAGAAAAATAAAAGGGGATCAAAAATTGTATCAAGTCAATGATTAGGTGACATCGATTTGATTAAAGGATCAATAGTGTGCATTAAAGGATTTTTGCCTTGAATTGAGATTAATCGAAGATAGATTTCCATTTGACAGGTACAGAACCGAATCGAGAAAGGGTATCTTCTCAGGAAATAGATCTCAAGGAAGAACTTGGACCTTCAACTGTAAGTGGTTGATTATGTGTGTGTGCATAACATTCACATGTTTTGACTAGATTAAAAAAGATAATTGAATAACTGAAATAGCATGAACATGCATATCTAGGCAAGTAATGAGTAATTAGTAATTGCCTTAATTGTTTGATTTACTGAAGAGATACAACAAGTATATGTTTTCTACATCGTACTATGAATTTATCAAATAATGATATGATAGCAACATGTGTCTACATAGGGCAACCTATACAACCCTTGAGAGCTCTCTGGGTCTAGTAGCGAGGCATGAAGATGCTAGACCACAAAGAATAAGGTTGGACGAGATATATTATTTAAATGCACACTTAATAACCATTCTTGTAGGTTTGGGGAATCGTTTAGGTAGAGCTACCATCACCTAACTACTTGGCATTGTTAGTGGAATTGGGTTGTAGAAGTATGTCTGACAGATCATAGGATTGTTTGAAAATAAAAAGAGAAATTAAAGAAAAGTATTTAGGTTACCACTGACTAATCGTAGTCTTATCCAGGGTCCGGAAAGACTACAAGAGTATGCCAGGCCAGACAGGTCTTGTGTGCTCACTGAAGAAGGAATTCAATTATTGGTTATTTATAATTGCTTATGTTTGTTTATTTATCGAGTTATGTACACTTTGATTTCCCTATTTAGTTATTATATTACAAATGAGTGCAAGTTGTGCTTGTGCATAGTTAGAGCATTTGTATTTTCCAACCACTAGGAAAATTTCTGATAGATCAATAGATCTGGTTCTTGCAGAGCACCAGCAGGTAGAGGCTTGAAGGATCCAATTAGTCCCATCATACTTGTGGTTAGTATATGTATAGTGTGTATCTTATGGATGATGGTATGGGCTGCACGTGTATTCCTATTTTCTTGTATCATTTGCTTGTGTATATAGTTGCATGGTCGTGTTGGGTTTGAACTAATATAAAATCAATAATGTAAATTATTAAAATTGAATAATCTTAGGACAAATGCCACCCGAACAACACTATTGTACATTATATCTCCGTTGTATTTTTTGTTTATTTTCTTTCTTTTCCGCTATCAATTGTGTTTCTAGCCTTGTTGACTCATTATATATGTTAATTATTATTAAGCAACATATATAATTGGCCGACAGCAGGATTATTGTACGGAATTTTTTTTAGGATTCGGGGCGTGACATCTATATATATATAATTATGTTATTTAAGATATTATAAAAATTTCTACATTTTAAACCTTTTTAGAAGATATTTCGTTAAATTTTGACAGAATTTTCATGCTTGATAAAATTCAATGATTGTCTTTTGATATGTTAGAGAGCAATGTATTTCATCATTTGATAGGTGCTCAACTACTATATCACTTTTGATATGTTATCTTTTGATCTTGTATTTATATTCTTGCTGATGATAGTGTAGCATTTGTGGTATTTGAGGCATATGGCCTAGAGTGGCCTTTTGATATGTTTTGAATAATATACAATGGTATGTACTGTTATGATATTTTGAGATGTTTTTATGTTTTTATATGAGATTTTGTTAGGTTTCTATTGTATTGTTTTAAAGATTCTATTACATGAAATTTTAATTAATCCACTTAGACATCTAAGTCCATCATTGTTTTTTGGGTAATTGACATACCATGTTCTCGTTTAAAATAAATAACAAAAATCAACTCAAATTTACAAGTATATTCAATAGGTATTTTGGGATATTAGGAGTAAGTTAGATTTGTGTGATCTCAATTAGATTACATGTTGAGCTAATCGGAATTATACAATCGGAATTATACAATGGTGAGGATATCTTGTCGAGTTGGGATCTAGTGTCGAGTTCGCATCTACTCAATCTCACTATCTCAAATCCTCAAACGCTTCCTCCAGTTTCTTTCGGGTAAGTGTTTGGATAAGATTTGGTAGGCTGTGTAAAAAGACATAAGGATTATTTTCAAACTCGAACAAAACCTTAAAAATTTTCTATCACGGACCAACTGGTCGGGACTAAGTGTCCGACTAATCTTACAACACTGGGAAAATCAAACTAATTTTTGGGTTTTCCAGAAAAAACCCAGAGCCAACTGGTCAAGACCTACAAGGTAAACCAGTTTTACAACCTTCGGCAAAACTCTCAATTTATCGACCAAGAGAGCCTAGAATGACAAACACTAGAATGAGGAATCATTTAGAAATGGTAGAGAGGGGTTTCAGAAGCTTGTAGCATAGCATGGGAGGTTTCAGTACTGAGCTGTTGGAAAATCACCAACAATGACTATCAAATCATCAACAATTAGAGGAGATCAAGGTGATGTTGACAACAATCCTTAAGAGTCAACAAAAAGGAGCTAACGAAGAGCTGGAAATTCTATGGGGGAGGAAAACTATGTGAAATAAAGGTGGAAGGGATAACACTTTGGGTTGGGAGCCCTATGTTGGATCACCTTGAACCAGTAAGAGCGTTGAACCCAGAGTCCAATTAAGAGATTTTAAGAAATCAGCTTCCATCACATGCAAGTCCTCCATCAACATTGACCATCAACAACCAACAACACAATCAAGCCTCTCTACAGGCTACTTAATAATCATCCTACAATCATCCTTCAACCATCAAAATATCAACAGCAATCGGGTTCCTCAAGAATCTTTATTTAACAAAAATACCACGTCCATTAATCCACTAATCCATTTAATCTATCAAAACAAAGATCAAAAGCAGGCAAGAAAAACACTAAATACCTAGATGATAGTCAAAACCAAAGGTGGCAGAGACTTTATAGGTATACAATTGTGTCACTACAAATATGTTATAATTGAGAAATGTTATTAAAGTGGAACCTTATTGATGAGTACGAGGATAGGAAAGAGTTTGGGTTTAATACCTAGCTAGGTGGACTTAAGAGGGTAAGGTGACTGTAGAATCAACCATAAACAAAAGTGAAACATTCCAGTAATATTATTCTTTAGTACATATATGATGACCTTCCTAAACTTCGATCAACATCTTTATAAACATCCTGCTAACAGAACTAGTTCTATTAATAGAACTTGAGAATTTGAGAATTTGAGAATTTGAGGGTCACATCATGGAGAATTTGAGAAACCAACTCAAAATCGAGATAGAAAAAGGGATTAGGCTTTTGATCTGGAGTTTGTTGAAAAACCTAAATCCAAACACAACACTGTTAGAGAAAGACGAGAACAACCCACAAAAAATCGAAACACACAATCCAGAGATAGATAGCATGAACCAAAGTCAAAGACAACTCGAAAATAAAAAGTCAACTAAACCAAAATATTCTGTACTTTTTTACAGATTCCAACTCTGCCTCGTTTACCGCATGATTTACCGACCAAAATTAATCATGTAAGGAATTTCCCATTAGGTCCGGTCCAAATGAACAGCCCTAACTAAACCTAACCTATATAGTGCAACACATAATAAGAAACGTTTGTGAATATTCTATCGATGGAATCTTATAGTTAAATTAGAAACTTAATAATGCATGATCATAAATTACTATGGGGTGTGTTCCTAAAGAGCATATGTAAAGGAAAAACAAAGAACATGCATATATTTTAATTAATAATAATAACATGATACAACCATTATGACCGGACATAGGGCATTTTAGATCTAATACTCCACTTTGGCAACACAAACCTATACATACTGTATGTTGGCCACTTCCCAAGCCCTCCTTTTTTTTTGTTAAATATGATTGCTTTATCTTTTATCAGAAATCCTATGCCACATCTTTTAAAAGTCACTTCAACAACAACAACATCAACATAATAAACAAATACTTATATGAGTTGAAAATCAGAACTAAAAGCCGAGCAAAGATCTTAACAGTACAAATATCAATCAGAAGCCAAACTCACAAGGACTGCAGGAACCTTGAGTGACATGTGAATCTATGTCTATGACCAACCAAACACGTAATCAAGAACATAGACGAGCACCAGCGAGAACGGGTACAGTAGGTAAGCTATGAAAGATGTCCAGAGCGGGAAAGTCGTCCGTAAGCTGGCAAAAGCACCCATTACAATGCTTACAATACAAATAACCAGCACTTCAGATGAGAAGTCCCATGTTAATCCTCTCGCATACACAAGGGCCAAGAAAACCGACAGGCAAAGCACATTATTCATAGTTACCGCCCCATATAGCTGCACCAATTGAAAAAAACAAGCTATTAGAATCCACGCCTGATGCAAATCTCACTTCCTGACATCGCAAGCATAGCTGTTTGTCTATTTTATTTTGTTCTCAATGTCTATTTTAGCTGTTTTTCAATCCAGAAACTGTTCTAAGAACCCAACTTAGACTTTGCCCTTCAGCGGACAAATATTTTGTTACTAGTACAAAAGGCCTACCACACAATAGCAAAGATAGATTAAAAAGCAAGGAAGAAGCATCCGCACCTCTGAAAATGTTAATGATGCAGTTCTCAGCTTTTTACGGCTTGCGAATATAATTGCTGAGACAGCTTCACTAGAGTTGGTAGCAAAAGGCAGTGCAACAAATGAGATGAAGAAAGTAGGTATGCTAGTTGCATCAGAGAAATTATCAACCACATCCACCAGAGGATCGGCAAATACTGCAGCAATAAGGGCTCCCAACAATAGCATCAATACTGCTTTGATGGAGATCCATCTAGGGTTTTCAACAACCCCAACAACCTCATCACCATGCTCATCTGCTTGCTCCTCAGGACCCAATAAAGTATGTTCCAACCTCGTTTGCTGCAATGAATTACAAAAAATGTCATGCCACTATAGAGTGCCAAAACACAAAGTACGGTCATCCTATTACAACTAACCTCATGAAAGTCATTAATGAACTTCATTGTCCCAGGACCTGCATCAGGAGAGACAGCCCCAGCTCCCCTTGCCTCATTAAGCCATCTTTTCACACCATCAATAAACTCACTAACATTAATCTGTCCATCACTAGATGTATCGAAATCTTTCATGACTTTACCGACGGCATCATCTCTATCAAAGTCTATCTCTTGAAATTGAATTCCAATAATTAATGCCTTCAATTCAGAAGCAGAGAGATAATCATCTTTGTTCTCATCAATAACTTCAAACAACCTGTAATACATCCAACAGAATGTCAGAACTTAAGATAGTATTATACAAAAAGGAAAGTACTACTTAAAATTTTATAATATCTACATTTCATGATGCATAAAAAACCTACTTTCTTATAACATCAATGTTTGGTTCACCATCATCATCTAGAAGTCTCCCTAGTGCACGCTGTTTTAGATGTTTTAAAATTCCTGAAATTACATGTTTATGCTTTGCAAAAGCAAGTCGCCTTCTCTGGATCCAAGGCTGAAAGACCTGCACATAAGATAGCAATGCCAAATTGTATATGAGAAAAGAAATTCCAACTAATAAATGATAAAAAAAAGCAGTCACAATTATCTAGTGCGATGGTAACTATATGCTGTTGTTGAATCTTAGGCATTCTTGAGATTTCACTGAAGGGATCTTCGATCTTGTAGTGGAACCTTATGATACCCAGTAGTCATGCATTCAGATCACTGAAACTTCCATTCTGTCAGTTCTTCTCTTTGATGCTAATTACTTCTTTTAATTGTGCATGAGCAATATTTTTTAAAAAAAATTATGCATGAGCAATTTTCAAATTCAACTAGTTTCAACTTATGGGAACGCATAGGAATCATAACCATTCTTAGGACCTCACCAAAAATACTAAATTTTGGGGTGGAAATGGTTCTTTGACAGCCATCAAGCAGGTTACCGTTATGTTCAAAATAAAGACAGGGTTGCCGACAAGTATGAGGATATACTGTTTCTCCAAAACAGCAGTACCTTGTCAAATCAATTGCTTTTAGAAGTTGCAAGAAGTTGCAAAGAAATATATGCATTCTATTTTATATATTTCGCAACATAAGAGAATACATATCGGATATTTTATTTTCATTTTTTACACTACTCAGTATTTTTTTATTCTACTTCTTAAGTTAAATCGATAACACCAAACGAAGACTCATAACAAATAAATAAGAAAATATAAAAATATCATAACATAAAAATAAAAAGTTAAACATAAAAAACCTTAATCACCTGATAAAGACAATAAGATATCAGCATAGAGAGAGATAAAATAAGTGCAATTAGAACTGCTAGATGCCTCCCTGAAGTTGAATGGAGGATTTGAAGTAATTGAACAACGACAAATGGGAGAACTGATATGGCCATTATCATTGCAGCATAGCAAGTCCAAACATCAGTACTAACACCAGTGCCTACAGCCAATAAGACAATCAATAAACAAATAAACATCTAACAAGGATAATTTGAAAATACATAAATAAAATAAATAAAATGCAAATATTTTATAGGTGGTATTGATTCTTATAACATTTGAAGCTTAGAACACCCGCCTCTTTTTGAATCAGTTTTTACTTCCTCAAAGTTACCACTAATTTGCAGCTTTCTATGACTATCTATTATCATTACAACTTTAATATGGACTGTGAATTCTGATTTGAGATTTTTATGGTCATACTGAACAAAAAAAATGTCTCAACTATTTCATTTCATTTTATTGTTTTAAAATAACAACCACACTGAGACATATAATTCCAAATGATATGCAAATAAAGAGTTGCCAAGACCAGGATATATTGTCAGGAATGCTATGTGTAACACAGTTTTGGCTAAAACAAGGGTTTGAGATCGAGTCCTAGAAATGCTCACTCATTAAATTAAACAAGTATTTTTGTTCTAACTTGTAAGACTTTTACCTGTAAACCTACACCTGCACTTTTGGAGACTTGTGTTTCTAGCAATGGACCAACGTTTCAATATTTTAAAGGAGGTTTTAAACAATGTTTGAAACACTAAAGTTCAA
Source organism: Passiflora organensis (assembly GCA_019739055.1). NCBI lineage: Eukaryota > Viridiplantae > Streptophyta > Magnoliopsida > Malpighiales > Passifloraceae > Passiflora > Passiflora organensis. Next base: position 327,466 of record JAEPBF010000146.1, read on the forward strand.
AGACAACTATTTGAATAAATGAGACCTGATCCTTCCCATGGCCATTGCTTATATAGCCAGGCCCAATCTTTCTTAAACACCAAGAGTAGCATTTTGTAGATATAAAAGTTGCATACCGGTCAAGCTGAATCCTTTGGTGTCCTTTCTGTCAATTGCAACATTATTAGTCTCCCTAATGTCACATTTCCCAACCACAACACAGGATCCCCAAATAACAGTAAGGAGCATAACTGTAGACCCGGCTAGCAACCCCATTCCCACAGAAACTTGACTTTGTGCAGTTTCCTTGCTTCCGGAAAGTCCAGAGACTGTGTATCAGAAGGGGAGATAAAGAATCTAAGATAGCTGCAGTTAAAATAATGAGAAAATAGAGCCAGAGAAACATGTCCACGATGAAGATGAAATTAGCGTATATACAAGGAAATATTTTAAAGAAATCATTATTGAGGTTAACTCAAGTCAACATATCATTTTCTACTGATATTATGAGAAGAGATGGCCACCACTGATACAAAGGCCACCGATAGTTGGTATCTGAACTGTCACAATCCGGCCCCAGGCTCTGGACTCAACAGGGCTTGATGTGGAATCTACAATACTCATACTCAGTTGGGCTTTCAAAAAATATATTTTTGTTACTTATGATTCTATCATATTATAGATATAAAGCCAGAACTCAACATAATCTACCACTCATAGGAACAAATCTATTTGAGTTTAAAAAAGATCAAAATAATAAATAAATGTCCACTCAAATTAAATCACTCCAAAAAGTGAAAAAGGGTCAATATATATAAACTCTGGCAGCTAGAATAATAAGAAGAAACTACAAAGATTCATAAGATACAAAACAAGATTACAGGGATCTAGAGAATTTAACATTTAATAAAAGGCTTATACACAATAACAGATCCTTTCACCCGAGAAATTGACAAATCGGCAAAGGAAGAGGGATGATAGTAATACCGAGGATGAGCATTGCATCAGGAAGGGCCCCGAGGGCGGGAAGGAAGAGCCCTCCAACAATTCCGGGTCCCAAAATCTCGAGCAGGAGCTCGCTCCCGGTCGACAAATATGTAGCAGCCAAGAACATAAAGTATCCGTACACCAATATCAGGAACAGGTTTCCCAACGCGGTCTTGGTGCAGGGCATGAAGCCGTAGGTCTGCTCGCAGACGTCCTCCGCCTGAGTCGTCCGCAGGAGCAAATGATCGAAGGGTGAAGTGGAGCCTTGGTGTAATCCATCGGAGATGAGAGTAGGATAGGATTGGGGAGAGGAGGCAGCAGCAGGAGAAGAAGAGGAGGAGGAGGAAGAGATGGTGTAGCGGGAATGGACAGTGGTAGTTGTGGGAATCAAGAGGAAGAGCAGGAGGAGAGAGGAGAGGGCTTGATGGGCCTTGCCAATGGTTGAACCCATTCCTTCTTTTGTCCGTCTGTATTTCTTTTTCTTCCTCAGAAGTCAGAAATGATCTTTCAGATTTATAGAAGAAGGAAAACCCAGGGGGGGGGATTTGGACGGCTATGGAAAATTACAAATTTTCAAATAAATAAAAATCTGTGCGCTGTAGTGGTTTGGATTGGTTAGATGGGGTGACGTGATTTTGATGGATAAGATTAATGAATTATAAAAATTAGTTTTATTTTCTATTAAAATAATTGTTGGACTTAAATTAATGTGATATAAAATAATTGATAAAGCGTATCTTCTTTTACTACGCCACGTCTCCAACACGCTTGAACTTTGGTGGGGACCAGAAATAAATGCTAAACGCGGTGTGTCAGCGGGCGAATAACGGATGCCTTTTGCCTGACAATTGGGATTGTCATATTATTATCAATTCTCATATAAAGTATTACTAAAATTATATTAATTTTGTTTTGGAATTATAACTTTCAAAATGTACAGTTCAACACAGCACTTCAATGTGCAAATGATTCAAAAACTCCTCAATTACTGAGGGTAAATATCATTTTGTTGTGAAATAGAAATATTGAAAGAATAATTCAAAGAAAATAAAAACTAATACAAAGATAGTTGAGAAGAGAGAAAAACAAGAGATATTGAGAAAAAATAAATTATATTTTATACTTTAAAATTTAGATTTTGAATTATATATATAATTCAAATTATTGTCACTTGATTGATATCACATAGTAAAATAATCATACATATCAAAAATATAATTATTTACATAATAATACACATATATTAGTATGCCAATAATATTAAGATATAATATGAGGACTCAAACCGTTATATCATTCTCCTTTGTGTGTGATCTCCATTAATCCAGTAAGTGAACTAATTAAAATTAAATATGTAAGACCTCGTACCTTTGAGTGCCAAGTTAACGTGATGGATCAGTAAGAGAGTTCGATTTTGACCATTTGACCGAGAGTTGACCATTAGGGTAGGCATAGTCATAAAGCATAAATGTGCATCTAGGTGTCTTAGTGAGTGTTTATAGGCTGAGTGTCGATGTTTGAGTCAGCTGAAATCGATATTGGCCGGTTCCGGGTCTATTTTGAGTGATCAGGGCCTTTGGGCTGAAAAACCCATTTTGGACCCATTTGATATTTTCAAAGCCCAATTACCCATCTTTGAGCCCAATTAATTATTTTAACCCATTTTTTATGATTATTGATTTTAAAACCTATTTTGGCCCACTCAGGGCATATTGGACTTTTAAAATAACTTGTTTGGATTTTTTCAAGATTTTTGGCCCGAGGTATAAATACCCAGCTCGACATGGCACTTAGAATTTTTCTAAGTATTGGAACAACAGCCCACCCTTCTCTCCCTCTTTCTCTCTCCCATTCTCCCTCCCTAAAGCACCCGCTTGAATTCCATCGATTTTCTTTCGATGAAAACCATCGAGCTTTGTCCCTAGACACTTTTCTAATCTCCCACGATAGATTTTCACTGTTAATTTTGGATCGAGAGGCTGGAATCGGATCGTTTGTAAGGACCCAAACCAAAACTATAAGGACCTTTACTGTCGTGAAACCCGAATAAGCCCTCGCAAGGTCCTATTCAAATCTCATAAGGCTCAAGTCTTACTAGTTATCAATTTTATTAATCAATTAAGGTGGTTTAAAGGTTGGAGCATGTAAAATATTCTGGCATATTATGGAGTGAATAAAAATATCAGCGGAAGGCTTTCATAAATGCAAAAAGTCAGTGGAATCATAACACACAAGTTCCGAAGGAGTCTCAAACTCTAACATCTATTCATAGTAAGTTTTAGAAATAATAAAGGAAGGAACAGAAATCAAAAGCCAGAAGCCAGAAGATAAGTCCAAGCATGTAAGCATATGTAGGGGATTACGCAATCAGAAATCAGCAAGGAAATGCAAAGCAAATATGATGTCCTACTGTGCAGCCTTGATCTCACACCCCAGTATTGCTTGCAGAACATGTACCTAAGCTTGAAAAAGGGGAAAAATAATGGGATGAGATTACAAGAATCTCAGTAGGATCACAACATCATAAGATATGCAGAAACCCAATCAAACATCTCCCAAACAATATAAATAGATCGCATATGCTAGCAACAGGCTCAAACAATCAGTAAGCAAACACATAGACATAGGTAGGGCAAAAAATAATGAAGTGAGGGATGGACTCAAAAAACACTTCATAGGTAGCCAACACAAGAATGATTCGGAAGCACATAGGCAGCTTATATCACTATCTGATTTCCAAACCAAATGACTCATCCCCATCTGCCTATGTTGTCCAAGACTATGCTGTAAAAGCTGGAAAAGTAGTTAGCAAACAAACTCACAGCATGTGAGACCCCGAATTTTGAGTCCTAGAGGTCCAGAAGCCAGTGCAGGTGAAATGACCATTTTTCCCCTAAATAAATGGATATGTGATGGCCTAAAATGGTATGGAATGTCCAGTAATTATTTTTGGTTTTAATTCTCTTTGATTTGATTCCTTATTGGTTGATAATTACTTTAGGAGATAAAATCTCTAAAATTGAGGAAGGATAATTACAAAATTTAATTTTGATAATTATCTTACTTTAATCTAGCCTTTAAAGTAGGGAAATTAATCCCATAACCACCCTATATAAAGAGAAAGCCGACCACACTTAAATCTTACACAGAAAATACATAAAATTTGTCAAACCTCTAACCCTACACCTCCTTATTGCTGTCGAAATTTTCTTGAACTTCAAACTAGCATAACTCTCTGATCCTTTGTCAGATTTTTGCAAATAATAGCTTGCTAGAAAGCTCTTTCTATCCTCTATCTAGCGAGCTAGTCCAGTCATCAGGAGGTTAGTTCTTTTCTATCGAAATTTAAATAATATTTCGTCAATTTTGGTGCTGCAATTGTGTGATTCTGCCTTCAATTGATTTTCGTTGTTGTTCCTTTTATTCGTATGATTGTTTAGCATCCATCCATATTGTAAAATCATGAATTCATCCTTTTAATCTTCCCTATACATGAAATCGGCATGCCCTACCCTTGCCCTATTGTTGTCGATTCTGATCAATTGATTAACCTATTGGTTTATGATCTTATTCCTTTTGATTTTATATGTTATAAACACCTAATCCTTCTTTGTTTTCATGAAATCACAACCCTTATAGCTTATTAACATGAAATCACAACTTGCCCTATTCTAGAGTGTGGAAAGTTGTATGTTGATTGAGATGGTAATTTAGGTTGAATCTTGATAAGTTCCTGGCTACCACATCACACATCCAAGGGGGAGGCACTTGCAGCATCTGATCACTGGTTTCTGATAGGTTTGGTGAATGGAATTGGTAAGGAAATAGGGTAATTACTTGGTTATTGAGTATGCATGCTTAGTTTGGTTTTGTCTTTACCTTATGATGTTATAAGTGATTCGGATCTCTTAAATAAAGGCAAAGGAATAGCTTCTTGTTCAGAGACAAGAGAGGTAGGATTTATGCCTCATCGGTTTCTCCAGAGATCCTTGTCGTTGGTTGTTATTATTGATGCATGTTTTTGTATTGTTGTATGCGCATATGTGAGGGAATGTAAGCATGAGTTGCAGACTGATTTGAGACTTACTTAAGCATTGTTGAACCCTTGAGACAGGTTATGTGTACCTAATTTGCATGGGTTGTGTGTATTGAACATGCTGATTATATTCTGACATGATTAAGGATACCCTATTGTGGTATTGTGCCTTGTACTTGTTTATGTGTGCTTGTACATGTTTGTGTGTCAGAATCCTTTTCCGGTGACCATTCAGGGTAAGCGTTGATACTCCTTGGGAGATGAGAGATTCTTACTGGTATGGGAGTTGTATGGGTAGCAATCCCCAGCAAGAGCTTGCTGGATGCCTAGTCTTTGTGTGACTAGATGCCTTGTCCTTGTGTGGCAAGATGTTCTTATCCTTGTATGGTTTGGATACTCTTATCCTAGTGTGGTTTGGATGCTCTTAGCCTTGTGTGGTTTGAATGCTATTATCCTTGTGTGGTTTGGATGCCCTTGTCTTTGTGTGGCTTAGATGCCTTGTTTTTGTGTGACAAGATGAATAGGCTTACTAATTAGCTTGTGTGCTAACCTTTATTCTTTGTGTAACGAAGCCTTAGACATCATAGGTGGAAGGGGATGGCCTTTTCCTATTGCCGAGATGATTGATGAGTTTTTCCCACTTGTGTACTTCTGATTTTCGGAAGTGTTTGTAGTCCACCCTCAGCCTTAGTTTCAGCCCTAACCCCTTTGGTTGATTCTTGAATTGCGTGATATCCCTTAGATATGTAGGGATGATCTGATGTTGTTTGGGAGATGTTTGTTTAAGATTTTTGTAGATCTTATGATCCTGTGACCCTACTGAGATTCTTGTAATCTCATCCTGTTGTTTTCACCCTTTTTCAGGCTTAGGTATATTCATTGTTTGTGGTACCAGTGTGTGAGATTCAAGGCTTCACGACGGGGTGATATCGCATCGCAATTGCATATTTGTCTCCTTGGTTGCTTGCGCAATACCATGATCATTGATTGTACTGTTTTCTTTTTTTTTTTCAAATTCCTTCTATGCTTGATTGTTTCCGGATTATATTGGAGGTTTACTTGCTGGAATTTAGATCCCTATGGGGCTTGTGTATTATGGATTCATTAATTAAGTTTAAAGACTTTCGCTGATATTTTATTCACTTCGTATGATACCATAATACTTGTCCAATATCATGCTCCAAACTTTAAAATCTTAAGGGAATAAACATACTATAATCGGAACTAGATGAATAAGCCTTGTGGGATTCAGATAGATCCTGGTTTGGTGTTTGTTTGGGTGGTTTCATGATAGTAAGAGTCCCATTAGGAGCAATTTTGGAATATGGAATTTGGGTCCTTACACAACAAGTCTTACTATCTTGCCACATAAGGATAAGGAATCTTGCCATATAAGGACAAGGCATCCGAGCCACACAAGGATAAGAGCATCGCAGCCACACAAGGACAAGGCATCCTGCCACACAAGGACAAGGTATCTTGCCACACAAGGACATTACATCCAGTCACACAAGAACTAGACATCCAGTGAGCTCTTGCTCAAGATTGCCACCCATAAGCCTCCTAATACGGTAAGTATCTCTCTTCTCACTATCACTAGGAGCATCAATTACTTATCCCGAATGGCCACCAGAATGAGTATCCTGACACATATACAAGTACAAGTAAACACAAGCAAGTACAAGGCATAGCAACACAACAGAATATCCTCAAACAAGTCATAAGGAAATACACAAACCAATATCATATAACCAAACCAAATAAGGGCTATCAATCCTCAATCATAGGTTCTGATATCACCTAAGGAACCAACAATCAGTCCTCAAGCATATACAAGTAATCCATAAGTATGCATAAACTATTATAAAATCAAAACCAAAGAAACAAGCAAAGTGATCTCTAGAAAAATCGATGAGGTATAGATCCTACCTCTCAAGTGTCTGAACAAGTAGCTATTCCTTTGTATTTGTCACTAGGATCAGAAACACCTAACCTGTGAGACCTTAATTTTTATGTCCTAGAAGTCCATAAGCTAGTGTAGTTGAAATGACGATTTTACCCCTAAAGAAATAGATATGTGGTAGCTGAAAATGGTAATAAAGGTTTAGTGTTCATTTCTCCTTTATTTCATTTCTAACATTAATGACACATTATCTAATCTTAATAGATAATTCCAGAATTTAAATCCTAATAATTATCTCCTTATATTTAGTTTTAAAAATAGGAAGATTAATTCCATAATACCCTATATAAAGAATAGTCGGCCATACATAAGTCCTACTTCAAGCAATCAAACCCTACTCCCTATCCTTGCTGCTGAAATTTCTTAACCTTCAACCTAGTCAAATTCTTTCATCCTTCATTAGATTTCTATGTATAATAACTTGTTGGAAAGCTCTTTCCATCCTCTATCTTGCTATATTGGTTTCATCATCAGAAGGTTAGATCTTCCTTGTACTTTTCCTTATCGCAATTCCCTAGGTGTGACTACTGAAATTCTTTGATTGATCCTTCAATTGGTTTCTGTTGTTGTTCCTTTTGTTCATATGATTATTTGGTATCTATTCATGTTGTAATATCATGAATTCATCCTTTAAATCTTCCCTATGTATGAAATCGGTATACCCTATACCCTTGCCTTATTGTTGCCGATTTTGATCAATTGACTTGTCTATTGATTTCTGATCTTGTTCCTTTTAATTGTATGTGTTATTAACACATAATCCTTCCTTGTTATCATGAAATCACAACCCTTAAGTCCCTTATGCATGAAATTGTAATTTGCCCTATTGTCCTATCTTAGTGCCGAAATTTGCTTGGTTAATTGGGATGGTAAATCAGGTTGATTCTTGTTGTTTTCCTGGTTATCATATCACACATCAAGGGGGAGGTCTCATAAGCCCAAATCCTTCCCCACTCCTTTCTGATGTGGGATTGGGTAACTTTTGACACCTTACAGAGGCTGGGTCTCATAATCTCCCTCCTTACAGACCTCGTGTCCTCATGAGGGAAGCTCAAACGTAACTAACCTGAGCCCAAACTCATGGGCTCAAACCTAAACTCAACACACAACCCAAGCCCACATGGAAGATGGGCCCAAACTCACGGGCTCAAACGTAAACTCAACACACGACCCAAGCACATATGGAAGATGGAGTGAGATTGGCACCACTACCATTTGTCACGACATGGCCTTTGGATCTTCGGCCCAGTGGGCCCGGACATGTATGTATGTGTGATGGATCACAACTGCAATGCTGAGTTGGCCTTCTAATCACATGGCCCAAAAGATATATCTTGTTACAAATGATACTATCACACTACACATATAAGGCCAAGACCTCTCTCACTCCTTCCCGATATGGGATTGGGTAATTTTTGACCCCTACATAGGCTGGGTCTCACAAATTTAGCATTTCTAGAAGTGACAGATTTAAAGGTTTTTTTACAAATTTTTCTTCTACATAAATAGAGCATTTAGAGATATTATCATCTAAAGAATTGATAAAAAATGCATATTTTTAAGTCTTTTAACTAAAGCTATATTAACATGATCTAATTTATTATGTCATAAATTTATAGATTTAGCAATATAAATAGAAGAAGAGGTTGATGTATTCATCATTTTAGGAAAAGTGTTCATCACAAAAAGTTTATCAACTAGGTACCCTTTCCCCACAAACTCCCCTTTCTTAGAGATTACCACCATATTAGTCTCAAAAATAATTTTTACTCCAGCCTTTATAAGCAAGCCACCAAAAACTAAATTTCTACAGAGTGAGGGAACATAAGGACATCATTTAAAGCTAATGCTTTTCCAAAAGTTAGCTTAAGAAAGATTTTTCCTTTACAGCTATAGTGGAATTCGTTATATACATTCGTTCTCCATCTGTAACTTCTTCGAACTAGTGAAACAACTCCTTATTCGCACAATAATGTTTGGATGCACCAGTATCAAGCTCCTAGTCTAACTTGTTTTCCACGAGATTTGCTTCCACAACAACAACAATAATTATTTCTTCCACTTCAACCACATTTTCTTGAGGGGTTGGTTGAGAATGATGCTTGTTGTCTATTTTTTGCCAGTTTCGTCGTTGTTTGCATTGGTATGCTTTATGTCCTGGTTTACCATAGACATAGTAAACCACTTTCATCTTTTGGAACTTGTTGTGGCTATGCTTAGGATGAATATGTTTCTTATTTTAATCATTCTTTTGAAACCGGTTTTGAATATGTTTCAACTAGACTAGCAATAATAGAAATAAACTTAACAGAATTTTGCTTATCTTTCAATCGGTTGGCTTCTTCCGTTCTTATGTGAGAGACTAACTCTTGGAGGTCCATATCTTTCTTCTTGTATTTAAGCTGATTTCTATAGTCACTTCAAGAATTTTTTCGAGTAGTACATTTCTTATAGAGTTTCACACATCTTCGTTCCTTCATTCAGCACATCAACGACTAAATTTTCATAAACACAAACTTGTTCCAAGATTGGTTTGTCATCAATCATTTGAAATTGTAACAACTTGGCAACCACATACTTCTTTTTTCCTACATCATCTGCATCATATCTCTTTTCCAAGGTTTCCATATTTCCTTAGAGTTTTTGTTATTGACAAAAAGATCAAAGAAAGAGTTTGTCATATCATTGAGCAAATGACGTCTCATTGTCTTGTTGTCCTTGTCGAACTTTTTGTCATTATTAGAGGAATCAGATGCTTCACTTAAAGGAGGATCAGAGAACAAAACATAGTCAACCTCTAACTGTTCGAAAAAGATCAAAAGCTTTTGAAACCAACGTTTAAAATTAGTTCTATCAAGAGGTTCTAACTTTGAGCTGTTTGGAAGTGTTTTGTTGACAATGATCAACATACCAAATAGTAAGTATACAAGACGAATTTAACTTTCAAATTGTTGGAAAATTGAGACAAAGAAGAATGGGAATAATAGAAGAAAAGCAACAAATTTAGAATAAGCTGTTTTATGGTAAAAACCACAGACTTGAAAACTAAACTTAACTCGATCTGGATGCAATCGAAATTGTCAAACTGCTTCTCAAGGATACACAACTACCTTTTTATACGTGCACTCGTAGATAGAGGATGGAACTACAACAAACATACTGTGACAGTGACAGTCTTGGTTCAATATTGATGGTTAGTCCAGAGATTATGGTGTGGTGCTGTATATAAAGTGTGGACTGCGAGAAGTACTAATTTGCAATGCAATGCAACTAACAGCCATAGCTAATCAGGTAGGAGAGGCAATCTGTCCACACCGTACATTGACCCATCTGTTTCCTCCCTCGGAGTTGGGGAGTCATCAAAATCTTCATCCACAGATTTTATCATCCCATCCATCACAGTTTGGTACGGAAGGATACGGATCGTTACCAATGACCCTGTTTCCATTCTTTCTGACTGGAGCTGGTATTTATGAATGAGATCCATTTGAAGAGACACAATATGCGCTGGCCTAGGCAGTAGCTCCACTGGTTCTCCTTTCGGGATCACCACTTGCTCAATAGCTATTCTTGCCTCCTGCATAAAGGAAAGATACATCAGAGTTAAATAACAATATCACCAGCAAGCACTGCGGTGAAAGTGTTGGCATGCATTTTCTTCTTTGGTACCTGCTGTATACAGGAAAAATCATGCTACATGAGAACAATAAAATAATCGATATTCGCCATATCAAACGAAAACTGTGGGATGGAAGAAATTAGAACCTGCTAAACATAGGATTCAGTTGTTTCAGGAACTTCATTCAATTGGTTTTAGCTTAGGCAAACTTTTCTTTTGCCCTTTTCATTGAAAAACAAACTGCAACACCTTTCCAGGAGTTCTATGAAGAAAGACATCCCTTAGATACCATGTAAAAGCTTACAAGAAAAACACAAATGTAACAAAGGACAGGTGTTCATAAATGAGAGCTTCACAATCTTCTAATGAGACAGAAAATTATAACCATGTGGATGTCAACTGCCTTTCCATGATTCGCACATTAAGTTGAATTACCTTTAGGCATTATAGTTTAATGCCAAGTGCAGCACAACATGTTGATTGGATATTTGTAAAAACAAAATCGCAGCAACCGTGGATGGAGCTTTCATTATCTTGACATGGAACAACCATAGGTTCTTTCAGAACGTATTTTCCATTCACTTGCTCTATAATAAGCTTATGGTCTCCTCGGATTGATAGGACTCATATCCAAGATGATATACGATGATGTTTCAATGAAACAAGCACATTTTCAAGATCCTCACGATGTGTTCATTAAAATTTATAAAGTTCATACGATTATTAGTTCAAAACAAGGCCACAAGGCTCAATAGAAATATAACATTGTGCATGCTCTTGTTATTTGTGTATGCTCCTGGTCATAACATAAACATTACTCACTGAAAACACCAAGTAATATGAGATTGTTGGTAAAAATTGAATCCAGAAAGCTAATACGGAAGTGAATGATGAAACTACCAATGATAAAATTGGAAGTTAATAGATGATGGTATTGAAAAGAATAGAATTTGGATTGGTGAAGCATAAAATAATAAAAGGCCAGCGCTTACTACCATGCTCAACATTTCCTTTCTCCAGTCTCTATATTGCTTCTAAGTTTTTTCCGTTTTAGAATAAGGAATAACATATTCTTAATTTAATCAAATGGTTCACTTCATCTCGTATGAGTTAAAGTTTTCACTATCAACTAAGACATTCCTTACTGTCTAGTTATTTCTGTCGTATACTTAGAAAACATAGAAAGTTTTTAACTGCTTTAAAAATAATTAAATTCAAGTGATGTTTGAAGAATTTCACTTCTTTCTTCAGCTGCATGCTACAAGATGGGGATTCCTTAAAATCTTTTCAGCTAGGAGTTCTGGAGTAATTACTACAAAATCCACGGAGATTTGCTAATTTTAGTCCTGCATCTCTTCGCATAAGCTTGCTGAGTAGCAGAACTTTATGCTGGCAATTCATTTTCCTTCTCACGAAATTTTACAAATAATTTCTATTCCATGCTTGAACTAAATATTAAATGTTCTTATTACAAGCACATAATTAGAAATGCACTTGAGCATAGTATTATTTCTGGAAAGATCTATAACTGTTCAGAGTGTAGCCATATTGATAAATGTAATCCACACACAATAATACACAAATATTTTAACAAGATTCATGAAACAAGAAAGTAAATACTCACCTCCAGTGCATCAGTCTTCTCTGACAATTGCACATCATCTTCAGGTCCACAATTCTGTAGTTCATTAGCACGATCATTCATCAAAGCCCTCATGGCCTTTGTTATCTGCATCGAGGAGCATGTCTACGAAACAAAAGATAATGAAATTTTGTTATCTTCTTATGAGAAACTTGAGCTTTTTATGAGATGTGCTGATACAAAGAAAACCATTTCTGCAACCTTTATCACATATATGGGTATGTCCTGAGATTTTACAGCAGCCTGAATCCTGGGGTTCTTCTTGAGCTTAGATTGCAATGCAAGCAGAGCATCTGCCTCGCTGATATTATGAGTTAATTGAACTCTGGCATCTAGTCTCAGCTGATTGATCATCTGAAGCATGCTCGTCTCTATGATCTAGAACAACTGTCGTTTTTTGTTAGTCAATATCCACTATTTTTCTAAATTTATGAATACAGCATGCTGACAAGAAGTCAGAAACTAAATGAACAGGATATACACTTCCATTTCAACAAAAAGTCTGCTTATCACTGTTCCTGACTTCGATGTCACTGAACTTGTTAACTAAAAGGTTAATTCAGTTTCCACACACAAACAGTTTACTAGAATAGGAAACGTAGATGCTAGCATTTATTTCAGACTTGGGATAACAAAATCAATTTCTAGTTTCTAAAGTTGAACCAAAAACCTAATTTGATGAGTATAATGTGGGCTCAGGAATTTTGTGTTTCATTCGCTGTGAACCAGCAGTTCAAGAACCTTGGCTTCATACAAAGTCAAGTAGCCGCAACTGCAAACTCAAGGTGTTACTTGAGTACCTTTTCAGTCCGCTTTATCATTTTCTTTTGTTTATTGTTTTTTCCATGCCAATATAAAGATGCCAAACAAGCACACAACTAGGAAAACAAGCATATCATAGAAGATCAGACAGATAAAAATGTGATGATGTCTTACCCCATAAACATAAAGAAGAAGTGGTCTCTTGACTTCCAAAGAATCTTGACTCAGTCCCGGAAGAGACTCTGAAGTGAAGTCATTGGAAGCAATCATTTCATCAGTCATACCAAAATCTTCAACCAACTCTCCATCTTTCTTGACATGTATGTCCACAAGGGCTTCAATCTGTATACCTTTATCTAACATATGAGAGTTCATTTCGCGAACTTCGACGGTTGGGGGACGACCTTTAAAAAGAAAAGGAAAGTGTCAGATCGAGAGAATATATTACAGAAAAAAAAAACATATGACACCTTAAAACATCACATATTCCTCCCAGTTCATGTCCCCGTTTAATCGATTACAATGATTTTATTTTACTGAACAAGGATATACCAGCGAGAATGGCATCCACTGTTGCTTCTAAGCTGCGATGAACTCGCAGCACATTATTTGAGATAATTTCTACCCCACTACTAAATGTTGAAGGCCCTTTCCTCTCTAACACCGTCTTCTGAACACCCCTCCGGTTTGCTTCTTCATCCCCAAGAGTTACACTCTGTCAAATAATTGCAAGTGTCACTGCATAAAAGAAGCCACTAATTCCAGCATATAATTTAATATAAAAAATTTACAAAACAAAGAAGATATTACATAGATGGATGAATCATATAGTGGTCAAATTTTTACAAAAACAAAAAGAATTAAAAAAGGTGATCATATAAACTGGATGAATAACAAAAGCAAAATGAGCAAATATCTCAATGAATTGTGAATTGAGAAAAAAATTGCAGTAAATAAGATAGCAAATCAGATTACCTATCTACGAGAAATGGATCTAAATTAATTAATTAGCAAATCAGGTAACAAATTGTTGAAAATATGTACAATATAAGCAGGGTACAAGGAGTTGAATAGATAAAAAAGAGTATCAAACTACCAACACTACTTCTGCAAGACAGCAACAAAAGTTCATATCAGTGAGCATAAAAAAGGTGTGGTCAGATAAATTCTTTTCCCACTGGAAACCGGAGTCAATTCATTGCATTCTTTTATCAGTAAAAAATTATCAAGCAGACAAATAAAGTCTCTCTAATACCACCACTGAGTGTGGTTCAATGGTGTTGGGAACAAGTCTGCATGCATGATGATGGAATCATCTAGTTATGTGTCTTAGCTACAGTTGATTTTGTAGCTCTAACAGATTAAGAGAAGAATGATTCTGTCATGACCACAAAAGAATGAGACATATCAAGCTCAGAAGTCAGACCGCAAGGTTTAGACTGAAATTTCAAGCTTAAAAGTTAGACTGCCACTCTCCAATACTCGGGGATGAATTTGTTCCAGCCAAGAGAGATGCAGCCAGAAAATAAGATAAGAGAAACAACATTAAGTCTTTCCTGTTGTATTGAATCAGAGATTTTCCAAGTTGCAATGTCATATGATGCAGGTTTCCCAATAATATAAGATAATTGCGTGAACCTCTCATACAAAGAGATGGTTCTCTGAATGTATCTACATTGATTGCCTATCAGCTTCAAATAAATTTCACATATTTTAATGTCTCACTTCAAAAACAGACATTTCATTTAACAGTAAAACAGAAAAAGAGGAAGCCAAACAGAAGCAAGAGTAAGCGGACCATTTTGAGGAAAAATTGACATTAAACGAATACACCAGAAAATTAGGACTTCAACTTAAAAAGCCAGGATATTTAAAATAACAAGACAACATAAGACAACATAAACCAAATGAACAAAGCCAAGTATTAAGCCGTCAAAACCTGGACCATTTTTATTGCATGTCATCTCGAGCTTTAGTTAAGTGAAAATAGTGTCAAGCTAATCTCCACTAGAATTATCTGAAGTTGAGGGTTAGATTGCAAAAGATGGACTGCATGGCCTCGGTAGTTTAAGGTTGAATTTGTTGAAAAATTGAAAATTGAAAATATAAAGGCTGCTATTAATAGAAATTTGGGAAGTAAAATGTAATTATTGAGGCGCAGAAAAAATTAGAGGTCCAAGGAAAGGTTCGCATCACACAACCTAAGAAAGCTGAGAAGTTTCTGAAACTTCTATTCATATACTGGAAAATATGAGAATGACAAACATAGGTTTTTACATACTAAAGACTCTTTACTCCCATAGATACTAAAATTGCCGCTAAAGAGCAAAATCAAAGAAACAGTATTTCTTCGTCTCTTCAACTCTAACTTGAAGCGTTAATATATAAAACTGAAGGAAGAAAATAACCATGGAATATTCTCCATGCCTAAATTGGATGGCCACCATCGACATTATTATTTTTGATTCAATATTTCTGTGTCACAGCCTCCGTCAATAGTTGATAATATCAACGAATTATCATACGCAATAATGCACTTACTAATAATTTTTTTTTAAAAAAAAGGTATAAGAAAAGGTAAACTTTGAAAAAGGAAAGGTCATTCAAATATTGGTCCCTGAATTTGTAATAGAAAAATAAAAAAAGATTACATATCATAAAATACAATAGTTTCACCTGAATCCCTCCAACAAGCATCTCCAAAGAAGGATTCATTATCAAATTGTCGATTGTAACTCCATGTGCAGTGGCCACCAACTGAATTCCTCGCTGTGCAATTGTACTTGCAGCCATTGCTTCAAGCTTTGTACCAATCTCATCTATGACAATCACTTGCGGCATATGATTTTCAACTGCTTCTATTAGTACCTGATTCGTGGAATTGCAAAGATATGCCTACTTAACAAGTTTTTTTGATTTGATAATTACAGATATATCATCCACGTAATGGCAAGAAAAATAATAACATAGAACTGGAATACATTTAATCGGAAACTTCTAACTGTAAGATATTGGACATCTTTTATTCTTGACTAATTCTTATGTAGTAGGTGATAACAATCATATTGCTGAGGTGTCGAATGAGAATGTTAGCAAGGAGCAAAATGGTAGAATGAGTAAACCAATGATTGTTTATAACAGGAGGAAGAAGCACATGGGGTCTGGAAATAACCACCTTGAGCAGGGTAACCAGTCTATATATAAGAAGCAATGTAAAAAGAATGCTTTTGTCTTTCAAAAGAAAAGAATAATCACGGCTGAAGCTTGGGCAAGAAGGAACATTGTCCCTGCTGATTCTCTAAATGAAATTATTCCTTCCTTTGAATCTTGTATTTTCCCATTTTTCTCTTACCATATATCTTCCCAGAACACCATTTTTATCATATTGGTGTCGTGCACATGTGTTCAGTCAGCAGCTCAATGAACAGCCACAGTCCACGCCTTTTACTTGTGCATAGCAGAAGGAGAAAAGGAAGGATGTGATAACAAAGAAAATGTTGTGTCAGCCTAGGGTCACTCTTATTGTCTCACAGTAGGAGCTAATTAGAATGAAAACTTGGACAGTTAAAATGGTATGGCTATTTATCGTTGTTAGGAAGTAACTTTTTTGGGAATCTATTTTAGGGAGGAAGGTTGGTCAGTGGAAATTACTTTTCTTTTATCCTCTCCATGAGATAGTACAGTTCGGTTTCCTGACTGAATAAAGAAATAAAGTTTACATACCTTTCCCTATCCTAACTCTATCAAACTAGAGAGGTTAAGGTGAAACTAAACACGGTGAGGTTGATGACTGATGGAGAAAGGATCTAGAAAAATAATGGAATAGAACCCACAACACAATAACATGAACAAAGAAAGAGAACTCTATGAACTTTAGTGAAAAGAGGTGAAGATTCACCATGATCGAGATGAAATTATTCATCACCTACACTATAACCTCCTAAAGGCCCTAGAGAAAATGATGACATCTACTAACAAGCATCCAAGACAATTGGAGTTTAACAAGGGTGACTTGGTGTTTCTTAAGATAAGGAAAAACTTACTCCTAGGTATTAGGGATCGTTTTCCAAAATACAGAAATTGACTCACATGGTATAAAAGTGTGCCCTACCCCTTGAATCCAAAATACATCCTGTGTTTCACATATCCCTCCTCAAAAAAGCTACAGGTGACCATCCGGTGACTCCAACAGTTCCCTAAGGAGTTATTGTTGATACCTACACTCCTATCCCAAAACAGGTGCTGTACTCTCGATTTCTAGGAGATGAGATGGCCCCTTGCTTCTAACTGTTGATCAAATGGAAGGGTGGTAACACTACAAAATATGCAACATGGATCACATGTCCTGACTTCAGTGGCTAATTTCCCCATCATATTGTCAAGGTGTCAAGTGAGAACATTACTTAGGAGCAAAATGGTACAATGATAAACCAATGAATGTTTACAACAGGTGGAAGGAGAATATGGTGTCGGGCATAACCACATAGGGCAGGATAGTAACTAATAGTTGTATATACAGAAAGGAAAACAGAAAGAATATTTTTGTCTTTTATGAATTAAGAATAGTCACGACTGGTAGAGGGAACTTTGTCCCCCTCATCCTCTAAATGAAGTTACTCCTTCCTTATGATCTTTCTTGACCTTTCCCATATTTGTCTCACTAAATATTTTCCCACAATCCTACCTCTATCAGTACACTTGGCTTTCTCCAAAGTTAAGCTCTAGGACTTTGTACAACCTAGGCCTTCCTTAATGGGTAAAAATTTCTTGATTATCATGAAGCAAGAATTTGCAAAGGCATAAGTACTTATTCTCTATGACTAACATAAAATTGCCAAAAGCAGTATTGGTGGAAGAATAACACATCAGAGGATTGTATCTCTTAATGATCAATCCCTTCAAAGCAGCTGGGAAGGAAGCTTTCCTACCACAAATTTCTCAAAATCTCTAAACTATTGACATCCAAGAATTCTGATACCTATATGGCTACTACATTTAAAACTCGATGAAAATTCTTCATCATTTAGTGCTCACAGTTACAATGAGGTAGATGTTACATATGGATAATGTATAATATTCTTAATTGTGTTTCATTGCCTAAATGGCAGCAGCGAAGAATAACAAATTTATAATATTTTCTAGAAAAATGCACCAAGCCAAAATTCGACTTATCAAATTTCAAGTCAAATTAGTCGAGATGCTACAATAATTCATATAAATAGAGATGACCATATAGAAAATATGAAATCACATTTCTAATCTTACCTTGTGTTGCAAATCAGAATTAGGAACCTGCATCCGACGAGCAGTACCTATTCCTGCATGTGGTATATCACCATCTCCACCAATCTCATTTGAGGTATCAACAATCATCACCCTTTTCTTGCAATCATTAGCGAGCATTCGAGCTATTTCTCTAAAAGCATCAGAATATAATGTCAACCAAAGATTAGCTGGATTGGCTAGCTGCAACAAGGCACAAAAAGTGCAAGAGTAAAAGAAATTTGATCCGTAGTTATATTTTAATATATGATGTTGTAGATTTTAGGAACCTCCCAAGTTGGTTAGTTTTACATTGGATAACATCCCAAGGTACCTTGAATGCTTTTTGAACCTCGGTGCATAATGCATATATGGAAGACTTTGGGCATCTAATACTTTTCTCTAAGCAAACCATAAAATAGTTGTTACCTCCCTTAAACTCATGCCCATTCTTTCATAGATCATAAAGAAAAAAAGTATATTTCTTATTTCCTTAAAACACTATAATTGTAAGCATATCCACTTGACCTTGCAACATTTCAACCCATGAATTATGTGCACTAACTAGTTTCTTCATTGAACCTTTTATTGTGACCTGATTTATTCTAGTATACTAGCTTATAATCATCAAGCAGCTTTAACCCACATGATAGAGTCCTATTGTAATCTGATCGACTTTTTCACAATCATGCTGTACCGTTACTCTTTGCCTTTGGAAGACATGGAGTCAGTATCTTTAAGGAACAGAGATGAACTTGCACTTGATCTTTTGTCGTTTTGCAGAAGCATGTCAAACAACACTTTCAGTCTCCACCAAGAGAAGATCATGAATCAGAAGGTCAATGCACTAAACTCTGGCAACTAGTGATCCTTGAGAATCAAATGACTTTTTTGTCAACTTTTTTAAAAAATTAAAGGGTATCCACTATCGATAACAATGACTAATCAGTTCCGCTGTATCTTAAGCACCTACTTTTTCATCAACCTATCCCAATTCTTAGTATTGTTTTTAATACCAACGTTAAGGGTGCTCACCTCTCCCTTTAAATTTCGTTACTATCTTAGTCTTTTTCTTTTTTCCCTCTCTTAACTGATAATCATGAATTCAGTGGGCACACGATACCTAGTTTAATTGTTTACATAGATATATAAAAACAAAAAAATAAAAGCAAGGGGCAAAAACCATCAGTACTAGGAAACAAAGTTTCAAGATGCTTAAGGTTGGCTAATCTTTAGCCATATTATTTTCTGATTGCATATTTCAAATTTCTGTAGGTAACAGTTTACGATATAAGTAAGCTGTATTAGCATTCCAAGTTGTGAGATTTAATACCATTATTTACTAATAGCCAGTTTTCCATTTTGGGCTTCCAAATCTTTCCGCATTCCAAGATATGATAAGATACTATATTAGATTCCCAGAAAAAGTATGAATTTTTATCCATTAAGATATGGACAAGTGTTAAAAAGAGATAGCAATTCTTAGAGCCACTAGTATCTTTGAAAGCAAATCATGTGCATCCAGGAAAATGAAAGCCTAACCTAATAATAGTAGTCTTCCCCACCCCTGGAGGTCCAATTATCAACAGAGAAGATCCATCCCGAATCAAATCTTTCAACAAACTAGCACTTCCTGGTATTGCACGACCAACACGACAAGTTAAACCAACAATTTGACCCTTTCGATTTCTAATGGCACTAATCCGGTGTAATGTCCGGCTGATGCCCGCTCGATTGTCGATGGCAAAGTCTCCAACCTGCCATTACAGTATTTTTCTTCTTCCTTTTATCATTTTTCTTCTTGAGAATGATAAGAAGAAGCGTAACAAAGGGAAAAAAAAAACATCGCTCTCTGATATGAGAGACGTGTACTTGGAAGCGAGGAAAAAAGATCTTCAAGGGATCAATGAACAGGTTAAATCGCATATGCATATTGCCAAAACCTGAAGGCGTGCAAGAATAACATATAGAGACGCAGACCTGCGAAGTAGCGTGTGCAATATCTTGAAGAGTGATGGGGCAATCAGACAAAACAAAATCCCCGGACGGGAACCTAGCAAGTGGCTTCCGACCAAGGTCCATGACCACCTCTACCAAGTCGCTTAGCTCCGGATGCTCGTTCACTTTCCGCCTCATCTCCTCGGGCAATAAAGCCAGGAGACGGCCCAATTCCGTTTCAAAATCATCATCTGGCGAAGGATTAGCAGACGAATGGGAGACTGAAAGACAACCACCTAGTCTATTCCCCCGAATTTGGCGAGGAAACGGTTTATAAGAGAAACGAAGGGGTCTGGAAAGAGATTTGGACAGCGGGGTTTGGGCGGAAAAAAAGAAAAACGGGGGAGAAAGAGAGCAACGGAGCATTCGGTTTTGGCGGGGAAAGGGGAAAGGGAAAGGGAAAGGAGAAAGGAGAAAGGAGATTTTGGAGGTCGAGCGATGGGATTTGTTGTGTCGCTCAGTTCTTTTCTGCAATGTTCATCTTATCTTTCTTTCTTGAAACCAAATAAATAGATAATTATTTATATCTTTTTAATTATATAAAAAAATATTTTATAATTATATAATTTTTCATCTTCTATTCTAAAATATTATAAAATAAATCATTATTTATTTATAATTTTAAAATTTCAAAAAAAATATATTTAATTTCGTATATCTAAAAATTAATAAATATTATGATATAGTTTTATATATATAACTTTTTTATTCAGTTTTTTACATTCCAGACACAATTAAATTTACTCAAGATTTTAACATATTTATTCTTTAATGATTGAAGCATGATATTGGATAAGTATTTTGGTATCATACGGAGTGAATAAAAACATCAATGGAAATCTTTAAATTTAATCAATGAATCCACAACACACAAGTCCCATAGGGATCTAAATATCCAAAAGTAAATTTCCAACAACAAGCAAAGGAAGAACTGGAGAAAAATTTGAAAATAGTCCAATCATAGTTCATGTTATATGTGCAAGTAATCAAAGAACAGGTATGCAAATGTGATGCGATATTGCCCTGCCGTGCAGCCTTGATCTCACATATTGGTACCACGAACAATGAAAGTACCTAAGCCTGAAAAATGGTGAAAACAACAAGATGAGATTACAAGAATCTCAACAGAGTCACAGCATCCTAAGATCTACAAAAATTTTAGACAAATATCTCCCAAACAACATCAGATCATCCCTACACATCTAAGGGATATCACGCAATCCATTCAAACAATTCAAAGGTGTAGAGCCGAAACTAAGGCTGAGGGTAGACTACAAACATTTCCGGAAATTAGAAGTACACAGGCAGAAAAAACTCATCAATCATCTCGGCAATAGGAAAAGGGTCATCCCCTTCCACCTATGTTGTCCAAGGCTTCGCTGCACAAAGGATAAAGGTTAGCACACAAGCTAATCAGCAAGCCTATTCATCTTGCCACATAACGATAAGGCATCCAAGCCACATAAGGACAAGAGCATCCAAACCACACAAGGATAAGGGCATCTAAACCACACAAGGATAAGGGCATCTTGTCACACAAAGACAAGGTGTCTAGCCACACAAGGACTATGCATCCAGCGAGCTCTTGTTGGGGATCGTCACCCATACAACTCTCATACCAGTAAGAACCTCTCCTCTCCTAAGGAGCATCAGCGCTTACCCCGAATGACCACAAGAAAAAGATCTTGACACACAAACACGTACAAGCACACACAAGTAAGTACAAGGCACAATACCACAACAAGTTATCCTCAATCATGTCAGAACACAATCAGCATGTTCAATACACACAACACATACAAACTAGGCCTCAATCAATCCGCAACTCATGCATACATCATCTCACACATACGTATAGAACATCATAAAGGCATGCATAAAAAATAACAACCAATAACAAGGATCTCTGGAGAAACTGATGAGACATAGATCCTACCTCTCTTGTTTCTGAACAAGAAGCAATTCCTTTGCCTTTATTCAATGGATCTGAACCACCTATAACGTCATAAGGCAAAGACAAAACCAAACTAAGCATGCATACTCAATAATCAAGTAAATATCTAATTTCCTTACCAATTCCACTCACCAAACCTATCAGAAATCAGTGATCAGATATCGCAGGTGCCTCCCTCTTAGATGTGTGATGTGATAGCTAAGAACTTAACAAGAATTAACCTGAATTACCATCCTAATCAACATACAAATTTAGGCACTAAGAATAGGGCAATAGGGAAAATTGCAATTTGATGTATACAAGCCTTAGGGATTGTGATTTCATGTTAATAAGGAATGATGAAGTGTTAATAATATATATAATCAAAAGGAACAAGATCAGAAACTAATAAATTAATCAATTTATCAAAATTGGCAACAATAGGGCAAAGGGTAGGGGATGCTGATTTCATGTATAGGGAAGATTCAAAGGATGAATTCATTATTTTACAATATAAATGGATGCAAAACAATCATACGAACAAAAGGAACAACAACAGAAATCAATTGAAGGAAGAACCACACAATTTTGGCACCAAAACCGACGAATTACAACTTGAATTTTGACAAAGAAAACCTAACCTTCTGATGAACATCATAAGATAGATAGATAGAGGATTGAAAGAGCTTTCCAACAAGATATTATGTGAGACCCTAAATTTTGAGTCCTAGAAGTCCAGAAGCTAGTATAAGTGAAAAGACAATTTTGTCCCTGAAGGAAGGGATATGTGATGACAGAAATTGGTAAGAGTGGTATGGTAGTTAATTCTGGTATAAATTCCCTTTAATCTAAGTCCTTATAGATCGATAATTGTCTTAGAGATTAAAATCCCTAAAAATAGGGGAAAATAATTACAGAATTTAATTATGATAACTATCTTACTGTAATTAAGCCTTGAAGATAGGGATTATAATCTCATAACCATCTTATATAAATAGAAGCCAACCCCTAAAAAAATCATTCATAGAAAACACACAAAAAATCGTATAGCCTAAAACCCTACACCTCCCTATAGCAGCCAAAATTCGTTGAAACTTTAAACCAGTATAACTCTCTTATCGTTCATCGGATCCCTACAAATAATAGCTTGTTGGAAAGCTCTCTTCATCATCTTTCCAAAAATATTTGGTTTTTTGTTAGAAGGTTAGTATTTCTTTCTCTAAAGATAAGTTGAAAATCGGCAGCGGAATTAGGTTTTTGCCAAATATTCTTGAACTTCAGAATAACATAACTCTCTCATCGTTTGTCGGATCCCTACAAATAATAACTTTTTGGAAAGATCTTTTCATACTATTTCCAACTATATATGTTTTGTGATTTTAACATATATATTTTCTTGTATAAGGTTAAGTCGAAAATCGGCGACGGAATTAGATCTTTTTTTTAGATTTCCACAGTTTTTGTCTTTGATTGATTTTTGTTGTTATTTCGCGTGTTATTATGATTGCTTAGCATCTATTTATGATTTATGATCATGAATTTCTTTCTTTTAAACTTCTCTATGCTTAAAATTGAAGTTGTCCTATGCCCTACTTTTAGCGACGAAATTTGCATAGTTAATTGGAATGGTAATTCAGGTTGAATCTTGTTAAGTTCCTGGCTATCACATCACACATCCAAGGGGGAGGCACCTGAAGCATCTGATCACTGGTTTCTGATAGGTTTTGTGAGTGGAATTGGTAAGGAAATAGGGTATTCAATTGATTATTGAATATGCATGCTTAGTTTGTTTTCATCTTTGCCTGGTGATAATATAGGTGGTTCAAAATTACCTAATAAAGGCAAAGGAGTAGCTTCTTGTTCAGAGACAAGAGAGGTAGGATCTATGCCTCATCGATTTCTCCAGAGCTGTTATTTTCTTGATGTTTTTGATACCTGCCCTTGTTGTATTGCATGTGATTGGATTATAGGGTGAGAGTATGAAAGTCGGAGTGAGATATGGATCTCATAGGCTATAACGAATCCCTGAGTTAGGTATTAAGTGCCTGGGTTGCATATGTTATATGAATTGAATATGCTGATTGTGTTCTGACATGATTGAGGATACCCTGTTGTGGTATTATGTTTTATACTTGCCTGTGTGTGCTTGTAATTGTTTGTGTGTCAGGATCCTTTTCCGGTGGCCATTCGGGGTAAGAGCTGATGCTCCTAGGGAGAGGAGAGGTTCTTACTAGTATGGGAGTTGTATGGGTGGCAAACCCCAGCATGCGCGCTCTGGATATCTGTTCTTGCGAGGCTGGAACCCTGTCCTTGCGAAGCAGGAAGCCCTTATCCTTGCGAGGTTTGGGATGCCCTAGTCCGTGTGTGGCTTGGGAAGACTTGTTCGTGTGTGGCAAGATGACTTGTCCTTGCGAGGCAAGATGAATAGGCTTATTGATTAGTTTGTGTGTTAACCATCTACCCTTTGTGCAGTAAGCCTTGGACAACACAGGTGGAAGGGGATGACCTTTCTTCTTCATTGCTGAGAGTAATCTGATGAGTTCTACCTGCCTGTGTACTTCTGATTTTTCGGAAGTGTTTGTAGTCCTCCCTCAATCATAGATTCGACCCTAACCTCTTTTTAATCGATTCTTGAATTGCGTGATCCCCCTTAGTTGTTTAGGAATGATCTAATATGTATTGAGAGATTTGTGTTTAGGATTTCTGAAGATCTTATGATGCTGTGACCCTACTGAGATTCTTCTAATCTCATACCGTTGTTTTTACCATTTTTCAGGCTTAGGTACATCCACTATCCGTGGTACCAGTGTGTGAGATCAAGGCTGCACGGCAGGGCGATATCGCATCACATTTACATACTTGTTTACTTGCGCATATAATATGAATGATTGGGCTACTTTCTGGTTTATTTTAAGAACCCTTCTTTTGCTTACTATTTCCGAAATATGTTGGAGGATTTCTTGCTGGTTAATTGGATCCCTATGGGACTTGGTGTTATGAACTCAATGATTTAATCTATAGACTTCCGCTGATATTTTATTCACTCTGTATGTTACCAGAATGTGTGTCCAATATCATGCTCCAATTGTTGTTAAACTTTAAAATAAACATGCTAAAAGTCGGAAATTAATGGTAAGCTTGGTGAGATTCAGATAGGTCCTAGGTGTCATTTAGGCTTATTTGGGTTTCACAGCGGTGATGACCTTACTAGGAGCGAATTGTAATAGTTAGCAATTGGGGTCGTCACATATTATTTGTAAAAATCCGACAAAGGATGAGAGAGTTATGTTAGGTTGAAGATCAATCAAATTTCAACAACAATAGGGTGTAGGGTTTGATGTTTAATGAAAATTGTGTGTTTTTTATGTGTTTGGGAAAGTGTGGCCAGTTAATCTTTATATAGGATGTTTAAGAGATTAATTTTCCTACTCTAAATACTAGATAAGGTAAGATAATAATCAAAATTAAATTCTGGGATTATCTTTTCTTAATTTTAGGAATTTTATCTTTTAAGGTAAGATTGAACCAATAAGAAAACAAATCAAAGGGTAATCAAACTAGAAATGATTACTAGACATTCCATACCATTTTCGGCCATCACATATTTATTTCTTCAGGGATGAAATGGTCATTTTACTTGCACTGACTTCTGGACTTCTAAAACTCAAAATTTGGGGTCTCACATCCTCCCCTCCTTACAAGAATTTCGTCCTCAAAATTCCAGCACAAGTACCTAAACAAATAGGTAAGGAAATTTTTCATGCATAGATTCCTCAGTCTCCCAAGACTGTTCCTCGATTTGGCCATTACACCAAACAACTCGTACCATAGGGAATATCATGATGTAAAACGAGGGCCACGATCTGAAACGATGGAAACTGGCAATCCATGTAATTGAACAATCTCATCCAAGTAACGTATAACCAATTTCTCGGGTGTGTTTGTGACACGAACAGGAAGGAAGTGTGCAGGTTTCGTCAATTGATCCACGATCACCCAAATGGCATCGTATCCTTTCTAAGATCTAGTCAAAGTGGTCACAAAATCCATCGTGATATGCTCCCACTTCCATTCTGGAATCGGAAGTGGTCACAAAATCCATCGTCAATTATATTTGTCTTTGATGCTCGATCTTTACTTGCTGGCATACGAGGCATCAAGCAACGAACTCAGTAATGTGACACTTCATTTTCGGCCACCAATACTACTCCTTTAAGTCTCAGTACACCTTTGTGCTACTAGGATGGACGACAAACTTCAAACTATGTACTTCAACACTGGTAAGCTGTCAACATATCCCCTATGCTCCTCAAACCTAATCTTGTAATTCGTTTGCACCATTTAAGGAGGTCCCTGCAATCAGGATCCCCAAAAAAAATGACAGCAGTTAAGAGAAATCTGAAAGATGAGGCATGCAAGATAAACATCAAGAACAATGTAATACCTTAAAAAATCAATTGGAAGATTTGCTGGATCGTGGTTTCATCCGACCTAGTGTGTCACCTTAGGGAGCACCTGTCTTGTTCATGAAGAAGAAAGATGGTTCGTTGCGATTATGCATCGACTATCGACAACTGAATCGTGTGACTGTGAAGAACAAGTACCCTTTGCCACGCATCGACGATTTGTTCGACCAACTCCAGGGTGCAGCCATATTCTCCCAGATCGATCTCAGATCTAGATACCATCAATTGCGAGTTTGCAATGTTGATATTTCGAAGACCACGTTCAGATCACGATATGGCCACTACGAATTTCTTGTTATGCCATTCGGTTTGTCCAATGCACCAGTTGTGTCTATGGACTTGATGAATCATGTGTTCCATGAGTTCCTGGATAAATTTGTGATAGTCTTCATCGACGACATTCTGATTTATTCAAAATCGGAGGAAGAGCATGCTAAGCACTTGCGGATTGTGCTGAATGTTTTAAAGAATCGACAGTTGTTCGTAAAGTACTCCAAATGCGAATTCTGATTACGCGAAGTCAGTTTCCTTGGCCATGTTGTTTCCGTCCAAGGTGTGTTAGTTGGTCCAAAGAAAATTGAAACCCTGCAAACTATGTTCGAAGTTCGTAGTTTCCTTGGCTTAGCAAGATACTACCGTCGTTTTGTGGAAAATTTTTCACCACTTGCCGGATCATTGACAAAACTGACGCACAAGGGTGAGCCATTCGTGTGGAACGAGAAATGCCAGCGAAGTTTCAAAGAACTGAAAAATCAGTTCGTTTCCTCACCTATCCTTACTTTACCTATTTGCATAAAGGAGTATGTGGTTTACAGCGATGCGTCGAAATCCGGACTTGGATGCGTATTGATGCAAAACGGAAAAGTCATTGCATATGCTTCTCGATAGTTACGATCGCATGAAAGAAACTATCCTACATATGATTTGGAGCTTGCAGTCTTGGTGTTTGCGTTGAAAATATGGCAACATTACTTATACGGCGGGACATGCCGAATCTTCACCGATCACAAAAGCTTGAAGTACCTACTCATGCAAAAAGAATTGAATATGAGACAACGAAGATGGGTAGAGCTGATCAAAGACTACAATTTGATCATCGAATATCATCCTGGAAAGGCAAATGTTGTTGTTGATGCCATAACTCGAAAGTTTCATCCTCCTTCCCCATCGGTTTTGGCCTATATGCGCACCCATTACATGCCTATGTTGCTGGATTTGAGGACTAACCGTGTGCATCTTGGCACTGATTATTCTGGTTCATTGTTGGAACGAATCGAAGTCATACCTACGTTGATTGAGGAAATCCGAAATCAGCAATTAGAGGATCCGAAACTAATTGAAATTCGGAAGCAACTTTCTGATGGTTTTGATGCCATAGTTCGTGATTTCAGAATACAAGATGACAAAGTGCTTGTCTTCAGAAACCGGGTATGTGTTCCACAAGATATTGATATTCGTAATCTTATTCTATCGTAGGCGCATAGTTCGAAGTTCGCTATCCATCCGGAAGCACTAAGATATACCGAGATTTAAAGGAGCAGTATTGGTGTCCAAACATGAAACGTCACATTGCTGAGTTCTTTCATGATATTTATATCTCTTTTTTGTATATCTTGGCAGAATTCAAAAGTAATTTGTTTGCCTAATATTTCGGTATTTAATCCCTTATTATCTACCCTAAAGGGATATATTTGTGTTAAGAAAGGGGTTCCTAATATTCATTCTTGGGATAAATTCTTAACCAACAAGAAAGTATTTTGAAAGCATATTCCCTGATTACATATGTGTGCATTTGATATTTTATACTTTACTTCCAATTTCTGTTTATTAGCTGCGTGTAATCTTTCCCTAGTTTTCTCATAATATTTAGTAGGGATTAATCCTTCTCCAATAAAATTATGATCTGCTCCTGAGTCTATTAATGCTTTTATTCATATTTTGAAGTCTTTTATTACTATAATTACGTGGCTATACCATTTTTGGAATTTTATCCTAGATATTGCATTTATAAACTCTACATTCTCTTGATTGCTTTTTTCTGGAAGATCTTCAATTTTTATCTTGCCTTTTATAGTGTATTGCATATTGGTTAAGTCTTCTTGTATACCTTTTATTTCTTGTTTGATGTATTGAATTTCTTGTTTCAATCCTTCTAATGTTAACAACTCTTTAGTGTTTTCTTTTCTAAATAATATTTCATTTAGATTATATATTTTTCCTTCCTTTTGTTTTACTTCTTTGTTATTTCTAACATAAGCTTCATATTCTAGTAAGTATTTTCTCTGTAAATTTCTATCTTCTTCCTTCATGATTAAGTTGAATAAATTAGTTTCTTTTGTTATTGTATTAATTTCATAGCACTGACAGGGTCCTATACAACCACAGTCTTCTAAGGTTTCTTTATCAGAGGTGTTACTACTATCGCTATCATCACTTCTAAGCATATTTAGTATTTCTTCCTTTTCACTATCATTGATTTCTAATGCTCTTATCTTTTTAAGTAGAGGACAATCTTTTCTAACATGTCCAAACCTTCCACATTTAAAACAAGTGGGTCCTTTGCTGTTATCATTATCGGGTTTCTTGAACTTCCTTCCATTCTTATTATACTTGGGTTTTTCATATTTTGGTTTATCATAAGTTCTTCTAAAGGGTTTTTGATACTTATTTATCATTATCCTGACATATTAATTGATCTAAGTCATTCTGTAATTCACATAATATACTAACATTTGAATTTATCTTTTGTAAGTATTTTCTTTTTCTACTTTCTTTATATTTTTTTCCAGTACTTATCTATCTTTTTACCAATCTTTTCTTTTACTCTGATTAGTTTAATTATTCTCTCGTTCATATTCTTCAATTAATTCATCAATTATTCTTAACATTTTTCTGCCAAATTGTTCCCTCTTTTCATATTCTTTACAATAACAATACTCAGGTATGACTGTGTGATTAACCATATGATCATTTATACTCAACTTGATTCCTTCTATTAATTTTGTTTTAACCATCCTAATTTCTTCTATCCTGGAAAAATCTATCTCCATTAATTTTTCAATACATTTATCTATAGTCCTTTCTTGTGCGTAAGGGACGGGATTAGACATGGTACCTTTTTAACTTGCAGCTTTTATCTCTTCGTTTCTTTTATCTGAATTTCCCTGCAAGAATTCTCTGGATAAGAAGTCAGGTAAATTATTTAATTTTCCTTAAATAAATTCTATTTTAAAATCAAAGTTAGAAAGCAAAGCTTGCCATCTTGCAAATATCTGTTTTGATACTAAGTTTTTAACATCTTTTTCTAGTATAAATTTTGCAGATTGACAATCAACTCTTATTAAAAAGGTCTTATTAAATAAATCATCATGAAAGGCATTAACACAAAGAACAATGGCTAATACTTCCTTTTTAACAATAGAGTAATTACTCTGAGCTCCATTCCATATTTCAGAATGATATCTTACCAGTTGTTCTGTCTCGTTTACCCTTTGTTTTAATATTCCTCCGTATCCATTTTCAGAAGCATCTGTTTCAACCATTAAATATGCATCTGGTAGGGGAATTCCTAAGCATGGAAATTGTCTAATTTTTAATTTTATTTCTTTGACTACTTTGGTAATTTCTTCAGTCCAGGATGGACCATTCTTTCTTAACCTAGTATATAGAGGTTTGCATATTATTCTAATTTTAGGAAGAAAATCAGCTATGTAATTAAGGCATCCTAAAAACCTTTGCAATTGTTGTTTGTCTTTTATTTCATCAGGAAACTTGCTAGAAAACTCTATGCTCCTTTCTATAGGAGTAAAAGTTCCTTGATTTATATTATAACCTAGAAATCTTATTTTATCTTTGTTGCTGACACTACAAAGCCGTTCTCCTTTATGATATTTAAAAACCTTTTAACATGTCTAAAGTGTTTAGCAATTGTTTTTGAATAAACTAATACATCATCTATATAAACAATTGTAAACTTATGATGAGGTTTAAATATATCATTCATGACATTTTGAAATTCAGACGGTGCATTCTTCAAGCCAAAAGGCATTACATTCCATTTGTAATGTCCGAAAGGAATGGTAAATGCCGTTTTATATTTATCTTCTTCATGCATCTGGATTTGCCAGAATCCAGACTTCATATCAAACTTTGAAAAGATGGTTGCTCCAGATAACCTTTTAATTAAGTCTCTTTTATTAGGAATTGGGTATCGAATCCACTATAAACTTTTATTTAGAGGTTTATAATTGATCACTAGCCTAGGGGCTTCTCTTTCTATTTCTGCTTGATTTTGAACATAAAAGGCTGCACAAGACCATGGGGACTTGCTTACTCTTATAAATTTTTTATCCAGTAATTCCTTTATTTCCTTTTTACAGTATTCTAATAACTCTGAATTCATTTGTATTGGCATAGCTTTTGTTGGTATGTCCTTTTCTCTAAAGTCTTTTTCATAAGGTAACCTAATTATATGTTTCTTTCTATTCCAAAAGGCATTTGGTAGGTTTGAGCATACTTCAGTTTCTATTTCTTTTTGTAATGCCTCTATTTGTTTTATTATTTCTGGGCTTTGTAAATCTTCTTCTATTTTTATGTAATTCAGTTCATTTGTTAGTGAGTGTAAGTGTTTCCTTTTATTTATCAATAATATTTCCTTTTTAATCCCTGGTTCTTTCATGATATTTATATCTCTTTTTTGTATATCTTGGCAGAATTCAAAAGTAATTTGTTTGCCTAATATTTTGGTATTTAATCCCTTATTATCTATCCTAAAGGGATATATTTGTGTTAAGAAAGGGGTTCCTAATATTCATTCTTGGGATAAATTCTTAACCAACAAGAAAGTATTTTGAAAGCATATTCCCTGATTACATATGTGTGCATTTGATATTTTATACTTTACTTCCAATTTCTGTTTATTAGCTGCGTGTAATCTTTCCCTAGTTTTCTCATAATATTTAGTAGGGATTAATCCTTCTCTAATACAGTTATGATCTGCTCCTGAGTCTATTAATGCTTTTATTTGTATTTTGAAGTCTTTTATTACTATAATTACGTGGCTATACCATTTTTGGAATTTTATCCTAGATATTGCATTTATAAACTCTTCATTCTCTTGATTGCTACTTTCTGGAAGATCTTCAATTTTTGCCTTGCCTTTTATAGTGTATTGCATATTGGTTAAGTCTTCTTGTATACTTTTTATTTCTTGTTTGATGTATTGAATTTCTTGTTTCAATCCTTCTAATGTTAACAACGTAATATGAGTAGCTCCATCTAAATTTTTTGTCAAATCCTAGCAGATATGTGAGGACCCAAAGCCGGTAATTGGGCTCCTCACCACCGTGCAGTCCCAATTGGCCCAACTCGTGGCCCAATTAAAACCACACAAGGCTTATCCTCAAATCAATTTCGTAAAATATATAAAATTACATATAAATTTGAACCTTCTTAATTTTCTTTAAAATGGAGCATGCATTTAACCGGAAATCTCGACACAACAAAATCAATCACAGAGTGCATTCACAAACAGCGGAAGAGTTAATTTCACACACAACAAGCCACACGGCCCCAAACATACTTTATCAAAATAAGTCCAATAACATGCATCAACCCAAACCCAATAAGGGATCATAGTTTCAATAAACAAGTATGCAAACAAGATAAGCAAGCATACACAAATCCAAAATAATAATGATAGTGTCGAGTTCTCAAACGTGTCATATGCAGTAGTCCAGCCCTAAGACAAACCAGAAATCTAGACCTCACAAATAAGTCAGCTACACAGGCTCTCGACCTAGTCCTGAAAAATATCAACAAGAGGGGGATGAGATCTCAAGGACCTAAGTGAAAGTCACAGCGTCATAAACAATTCCGGTGGAATGGAGGCACATACGAAAACAAGTATAAACAATATAATGCTTAATAATAAAATCACATATAATCCATGATGCTAATCGTGCAACGAACTCATATAAATAAAATCAATTACGTATGAATGAGTTTGAAATCATAAACCAATATGTCGAGCACAAGTCCAAATATTACAAAATCTCAAAGTCTCAAACACGTGGCTACTATGCCAAAATCTCTCGGGGAGGACCAATAAAACCGCTTCGCCTGATAACCCGGGCCAAAGGGAAATCGGAAGCCCACTGGTGGCTAATTTAAATACACATTTTAAAATAAATATAAATCCCCTGCCACCAGTGTTGTCCTAGGGAAATGTGGAGAAAACGCACTATCACACAAATCCCAACTCACGCACAACTCGCAAAGCCCGAAGGCATATCATGTATAGCCTGATACTCACACCGTCACAAGGCCTATACTCACCACCTTATACTCCTAGGCAAGGGAATACCCTTCTATCTAAGGGTGCTCATCCACTTACCTCCGCATTGGCCAAGCGTTGTTATCGTCAATTCCAAGATCAAATCCTAGAAATCGTATATGAATATACGTACTTCGCAATTGTGAAAAAGATCTCAAATCATATCATAATTCAAATCGATTATGATGCAATCCAAAAAACAATTCAAAAGCTCGCATAAAAGTCCCACATTTTAAGAAATCAATATAAATCAATTAATTCTCGCAAAGTATCTCAATCACGTCACAAGCATGCATATAGGTCCATAAAAATATTTTATGCATCATAAACATGCCACACGCATAATGAACCTAATATGCAAAGTCATGCATCAATGCACATATTGCCTCTATTAAAAAACAAGCATATATCCGATTTTAATTAATAAAACCAAAACATTTCCGTGCATGTAAATGAAACATAGTCTCCCACCTCTTGACGCGCAGACGACTCGACGGCTAAGCCTTTGCCCTTATCGATCGCTGAAATATCACCTAAACAATCATACACACAAAATCGTACTAAGAACAAACCCAAAAATAATAAACTCGAAAAATGACCAGAAATAAAAACAACCTACGAGACTCCTCAAACACTCATTCTAAGTCCCAAATTATTCAATTCAACCTCTAGAAACTCAAACCACTCAATTCCTTAAGAAAATAACAAATTCCCTCACATACGCAATTGATCCTAAATTCAATTTCCAATTCCAAGCTCCACCAACATCAAAATTGGTTTTCCTAATTCGACCAACCTTCTCTACAACACATAAACAACCTAACTCAAGCAATAGCATCAACCAATTTCATCCAATTTCACAAAATCATACAAATCCCGAAATTACCAAAATGCCATTGACACCCAAAATGATCAATCATGGATCAAATGATGTTTTCAAGCAATCTAAAGTATCAGACTATGTTAATGAACATCTAATCTTGCTAAATCAACCACCAATCAGCCCAGAAAATGAAGAATTCAAGTAAAAACTCATAAAATCCGAAAATACAAAAAAATACTCAAATAAATATAAAAACTCCATAAATAAACCTATTACCTGAGGAATATAGGGAGAAGGGTTAGGATTAGATTTTGGAACAACACCCACTCCTTTATTTGATGTAGAAATAAGATTGGGAGGATTTTTGATTTTAGGAATTTTGGGAGTTTAGTGTTCTCGGCAAAATGGGGGAAGGAAAGGGAAAATGGGGGAAAAACCTGCTCACTCCCGTGGAAAGAGAAAGGAAAGCAAGTGGGGGCACTTTTGGATTTTTGCCCTCTTTGACTTTGACTTTGACTTTTTGACTTTTTGACTTTTTTTTTCTTTTTTTTAAAACTTCCCCTAATTTGACTTATTAATAAAATAGCCCAATTATGTCTTAAATGAGGTAAAATAAAAATTAAAAGCTCAAAATATTGAAATCGGGCTTCTAAAACGTAATTGGGCTCGAGAAACCGAAATCGGGCCCCACGAACGGTAAATCGGCCCAAAGGCCTACGGCCACTCAAAACGGAGCCTCCAAAAATCTTTATACGGGTCAAAAAGAGTAGATTGGGCTATATCCTCAGGACTCAAACCTCAAACAATGCATCAATCGACTAATTAATCTAATGCACGTTAAATCTCCAAAACGACACGTCGTGCAAATTATCGACATACCACCAACGACATGACGTTCTAAACATTCTAAACATGACACCTAGGCTCTATGACTATGTCCACGTCACTCGGTCAAAAGGTCAGCTATGACGGTCAAATGGTCAACTCACTCAAATGGACCAATCCGAACAATCTAACTAAATTCGACTGCTGACTAGACTATCAAAAAGACGGGGTCTCACATCCTCCCCTCCTTATAATAATTTCGTCCCCGAAATTCACTTACCGGAATCCTCAAATAACTGTGGGTACTGCTGTCTCATCAACTGCTCTGGCTCCCAAGTCCTCTCTTCCATACGGTCACTACGCCATAAAACATAAACCATAGGCACACTGCGGCTGCGTAACTGTCTCACCGCTCTATCCACTATGGCCACTGGCTGAGTCGAATAAGATAAATCATTGGCAATCTCGATCGGTGGTGTCTCCAATATATGAGATGGATCCGGCACGTACTTCCTCAACATAGACACATGGAAGACGTTATGGATCCTCTCTAACTCTGGTGGTAACTCCAATCTGTATGCCACTGGGCCAACTCTGTCAACAATACGGTAGGGACCAATATACCTCTGGAGCTAAGCTTGCCCCGCTGCTGAAATCTGATCACCCCCTTCCAAGGCGCTACTTTCAAGAATACCCTATCATCCACTGCAAACTCCAAGTCTCGTCTACGGTGATCTGCATAACTCTTTTGTCTGCTCTGAGCTACTCTCAACCGCTCTCTAATCAAAGCAACCTGTTGAGTAGCCTGGTCCACTAACTCTGGACTGTCAAGACGCCTCTCACCAACTTCATCCCAACACAATGAAGTACGACACCTACGCCCATACAGTGCCTCATACGGCGCCATACCAATACTCCTCTGAAAGCTGTTGTTGTAGGCAAACTCCACTAAGGGTAAGCATCGATCCCAAGTGGTTTGCCTAGTCCAACACACAAGCTCTAAGCATATCCTCTAGGATCTGTATAGTCCTCTCCGACTGACCATCTGTCTGTGGATGAAAGGCTGTACTGAACCTCAGCTCTGTACCCAATGCACTGATGAAACTTCTCCCAAAATCGAGAAGTGAATCTCGGATCTCGATCCGACACTATAGTCACTGGCACACCATGCAATCATGACAATCTCATCCATGTACCTCGACTGCTAGTCTCTCGGGTGTGTCTGTCACTCTGATAGGGAGGAAATGCTGCAGACTTGGTGAGTCTGTCCACTATCACCCATATGGCATCGTATCCCTCGCTGCACACGTGGTAAACCTACCACAAAGTCCATAGGTGACATGCTCCCACTTCCACTCTGGAATAGGGAAGCGGCTGTAACATGCCTGCTGGTCTCTGATGCTCGGCCTTTCACCTGCTGACAAACCAAGCATCGAGCAACAAACTCTGCTATGTGCCTCTTCATGCCTGACCACCAATAAGACTGTCTCAAATCTCTATACATCTTGGTGTTACCCGGATGTACAGAGAATGCTGAACTGTGAGCCTCTATCAAAATCCTCTGTCTCAACTCCTCGTCATCTGGTACACACATACGACCTCGAAAAGTCAGAATACCGTCATCTCTAACTCTGTACTCACTAACTGAACTCTCTGCACTGTCACTGATGTCCAGACTCTGTCTCACTCTAACCAAAGCTGGATCCTCAAGCTGACCGGCTCGAATCTCATCAATCAATGTCGGTCTCACCACCATTTGTGCAACTAGTGCTCCGGTCTCATCACTATCTAGCTGAACTCCAGACTCCCTCAAACACATCAACAAAGGCATATACTCGGCCCTCACATAAGCCAAGGAAGAAGAGGTCTTCCTACTCAAAGCATCTGCAACTACGTTGGCTTTGCCCGGATGGTAGTCAATGATCAAGTCATAATCCTTGATCAACTCAAGCCAACGCCTCTGTCTCAAGTTCAACTCCTTCTGGGTGAGAAGGTACTTGAGACTCTTGTGATCTGTGTAGATATGGCACGTCTCACCATACAAGTAATGACGCCAAATCTTCAAAGCGAAGACCACTGCTGCAAGCTCAAGGTCATGGGTTGGATAATTGCCCTCATGCGGTCTCAACTGTCTAGAAGCATAGGCAACCACCTTCCCATCCTGCATCAACACACATCCCAATCCAACTCTCGAGGCATCACTGAAAACAACATAGCCTCTGCCACTGACTGGTAAAGTCAACACTGGAGCTGAAACCAATCTGATCTTCAACTCGCTGAAACTCTGCTCACACTTCTCGGTCCACACAAACGAGACACCCTTGCGAGTCAACCGGGTCAAAGGTGCTGCTAAAACCGAGAAGCCCTCTACAAACCGTCTGTAATAGCCTGCCAAACCCAAAAAGCTACGCACCTCTGTCACACTGCGAGGCGGTTCCCACGAAACAATAGCCTCTATCTTCTTGGGGTCTACCAATACTCCACTGGCTGACACAACATGCCCCAAGAATCCAACCTCACTCAACCAAAACTCACACTTAGAGAACTTGGCATAAAGCTGTCGTGCTCTAAGTGTGTCTAAAACTGTCCTCAAGTGCACCTCGTGCTCCTCCTGAGTCCTCGAATACACCAATATGTCATCAATGAAGACAATGACAAATCGATCTAAAAACTCTCGGAACACCCTGTTCATGAGGTCCATGAACACTGCAGGAGCATTCGTCAACCCAAACGGCATAACAACAAACTCATAGTGTCCATACCTCGATCTGAATGCTGTCTTCGGGATGTCAGACTCCCGAACTCTCAACTGGTGGTATCCCGATCTCAAGTCTATCTTCGAGAACACTGAAGCACCCTGCAACTGATCAAATAAGTCATCTATCCTCGGCAACGGATACCGGTTCTTCACAGTGGCCCGATTCAGTTGCCTGTAGTCAATTCAAAGCCGAAGGGTACCGTCCTTCTTTTTTACGAAAAGGACAGGCGCACCCCACGGAGAAACACTCGGTCGGATGAAGCCCCGATCCACAAAGATCCTCCAATTGAGTCTTCAGCTCCCTCAACTCAGCTGGAGCCATCCGATATGGCGGAATAGAAATCGGTGCTGTCCCTGGCAATAACTCAATCTCAAACTCAATCTCTCGAGCTGGAGGTAACCCTGTCACATCCTCGGGAAACACATCTGCGTACTCTCTGACAACTGGTACACTGCTCAACTCTGGAGGCTCAACTGATGCATCCCGAACATGTGCAAGAAAAGCTGTACAACCCTTGTGAATTAACTGTCTGGCACTTATCCAAGAAATCACACAAGTTGGTAATACCCGTCTGTCTCCCTCTAAACAATACTCTGTCCCATCTGGAAGACTGAACCATACCCTCTTCGTGAAACACTGCATACGGGCTCTGTATCTACATAAGCAGTCCATACCAACTATCACATCAAAATCACTGATACCCAATGGTATCAAATCTGCCTCAATCTGTACTGTGCCCACTGTCATCACACATCCCAAGAAAACACTACTGCACGTAATCTGCTCACCAAGAGGGGTCAACACAACTATAGGTGGCTCTAAAGGTGACAACACTCTATCAGCACACCTAGCCACTCTAGGACCAACAAAAGACCTATTCGCTCCAGGATCTAACAAGACTTTAGCAGAACAAGAAAATACAGAAATAGTACCTGTAACGACGTCCGGACTAGCACATGCCTCAGCATCTGCTAGTGTGAACAGGCGTGTCTGTGGCCTCTGCTGCTGCTGCTGCTGGGTCTGACCCATAGCCTGGCTACCAGATGGTCGACCAGTCTGTGATCTAGTCTGTGGTCTCGATGATCCCTGTGAACCTATATGGCTCACACCTGCCCTCGGTGCTGCTGGTAATGCTGGGAATCTCGGCTGAGAAGCTGTCACTCTAGATGCACTAGCCCCTGGGCAATCTCTGGCTATGTGCCCAAACCTGTCACAAGTATAACACCTAGGCGGCTGTGGGCATGGAGGAAGATGATGCTGTCTACAGTTCATGCATCGGGGAAGTCCCACTGGCCTGCTGATGCTAGGAGTAAACTGTGTCGTCTGTCTACGGGCTACAAAAGAAGGTGTACCCTATGAACGAGTCTGTACTCCAGAGTATGGAGTGGACGTCGACGGTCAAATCTACCACTATGCCTAAAGGGACCCCTACTAGGCACAAAGTCCCTATACCTCCGTAGTTGTCCACTCTGCCCATGAATGATCTCCTCTGCCTTGACAGCATCTACAACGAGCTCTTCAAAGTCACTGCTAGTCTTCGCACCCAGAACTGTGCGAATGTCCCGGTTGAGGCCCTGCTCAAATCGACTAGCCATCACTGAACCAGCCCTGTCTATCTCTGGTACAAAATGGGCCAAGGCTCTCAACTCAGTCTCGTACTCTGACACTGACCTGTTGCCCTGGCGAAGCAGATAAAACTCTGATCTCTTATTATCTTGGAAGTGCTGTGGGAAGTATCTCCTATCAAACTCTCTCTCAAACTCTTCCCAAGTGGGTTGTCCCCCATACCGGTCTCTGACTGTACTCCACCAAGTGGCTGCCTCTCTCTCTAGTAGTCTAGTGGCTAAAGTGACTCTGTCCTCAGAAGATATCCTCAGGTCCTGGGCTGTTAAGACAATCTTGTCTTTCCATATCTTGGCCACCACAGCATCACTGGTGCCATAGAAACTCTCACAGCCTAAATGTCTGGCCTCCTTCAGTACTTTGGATACCTGGACAGGTAGTCTGGTATCTTGCACCTGCACCTGCTGAACTCTGGGCTCAGGCTGTGTCTCAGGCTCTGCTATAATCTCTGGCTGTACCGGTACATGAGTCTGTCCCTGTGGCTGCTGAGCCACTCCACTCTGTACTAATTGCTGTAGTGTGGCCTGCATAGCCTGCATAGTCGCCAACATCTGAATCATA
Source organism: Passiflora organensis (assembly GCA_019739055.1). NCBI lineage: Eukaryota > Viridiplantae > Streptophyta > Magnoliopsida > Malpighiales > Passifloraceae > Passiflora > Passiflora organensis. Next base: position 367,038 of record JAEPBF010000146.1, read on the forward strand.
ACAGGGTCCTGTGTTGCCTGGCCTGCTTGTACCCCTGGTGTAATCTGTGGTTGTTGCACCTCAGTTGCCTGACCTACTGGCCCACGAGCATCTGATCGCTCATCTACCTCATCAGACTGTGCATGGTCTCCCTGGCCTCTAGCTGCTCTACGAGGTCTACCACGAGGCATATTTATCAACTGGACATATAGTCATATAATGAGCCCTAAAACAAAATTAGACTACTAGACAAAACTCTATGCTGGACTATGCACGTGCAATGTGAGTGTGATGCACATTCAAAATATGTTATTTTAAACCATTTTTGAAAACATTGCACACAAAAACAACCATGCTCCGCTACCAACCTTGTGAAGACCCGAACCCGGTAATTGGGCTCCTCACCGCCGTGCAGTCCCAATTGGCCCAACTCGTGGCCCAATTAAAACCACACAAGGCTTATCTTCAAATCAATTTCGTAAAATATATAAAATTACATATAATCCATGATGCTAATCGTGCAACGAACTCATATAAATAAAATCAATTACGTATGAATGAGTTTGAAATCATAAACCAATATGTCGAGCACAAGTCCAAATATTACAAAATCTCAAAGTCTCAAACACGTGGCTACTATGCCAAAATCTCTCGGGGAGGACCAATAAAACCGCTTCGCCTGATAACCCGGGCCAAAGGGAAATCGGAAGCCCACTGGTGGCTAATTTAAATACACATTTTAAAATAAATATAAATCCCCTGCCACCAGTGTTGTCCTAGGGAAATGTGGAGAAAACGCACTATCACACAAATCCCAACTCACGCACAACTCGCAAAGCCCGAAGGCATATCATGTATAGCCTGATACTCACACCGTCACAAGGCCTATACTCACCACCTTATACTCCTAGGCAAGGGAATACCCTTCTATCTAAGGGTGCTCATCCACTTACCTCCGCATTGGCCAAGCGTTGTTATCGTCAATTCCAAGATCAAATCCTAGAAATCGTATATGAATATACGTACTTCGCAATTGTGAAAAAGATCTCAAATCATATCATAATTCAAATCGATTATGATGCAATCCAAAAAACAATTCAAAAGCTCGCATAAAAGTCCCACATTTTAAGAAATCAATATAAATCAATTAATTCTCGCAAAGTATCTCAATCACGTCACAAGCATGCATATAGGTCCATAAAAATATTTTATGCATCATAAACATGCCACACGCATAATGAACCTAATATGCAAAGTCATGCATCAATGCACATATTGCCTCTATTCAAAAACAAGCATATATCCGATTTTAATTAATAAAACCAAAACATTTCCGTGCATGTAAATGAAACATAGTCTCCCACCTCTTGACGCGCAGACGACTCGACGGCTAAGCCTTTGCCCTTATCGATCGCTGAAATATCACCTAAACAATCATACACACAAAATCGTACTAAGAACAAACCCAAAAATAATAAACTCGAAAAATGACCAGAAATAAAAACAACCTACGAGACTCCTCAAACACTCATTCTAAGTCCCAAATTATTCAATTCAACCTCTAGAAACTCAAACCACTCAATTCCTTAAGAAAATAACAAATTCCCTCACATACGCAATTGATCCTAAATTCAATTTCCAATTCCAAGCTCCACCAACATCAAAATTGGTTTCCTAATTCGACCAACCTTCTCTACAACACATAAACAACCTAACTCAAGCAATAACATCAACCAATTTCATCCAATTTCACAAAATCATACAAATCCCGAAATTACCAAAATGCCATTGACACCCAAAATGATCAATCATGGATCAAATGATGTTTTCAAGCAATCTAAAGTATCAGACTATGTTAATGAACATCTAATCTTGCTAAATCAACCACCAATCAGCCCAGAAAATGAAGAATTCAAGTAAAAACTCATAAAATCCGAAAATACAAAAAAATACTCAAATAAATATAAAAACTCCATAAATAAACCTATTACCTGAGGAATATAGGGAGAAGGGTTAGGATTAGATTTTGGAATAACACACACTCCTTTATTTGATGTAGAAATAAGATTGGGAGGATTTTTTATTTTAGGAATTTTGGGAGTTTAGTGTTCTCGACAAAATGGGGGAAGGAAAGGAAAAATGGGGGAAAAACCTGCTCACTCCCGTGGAAAGAGAAAGGAAAGCAAGTGGGGGCACTTTTGGGTTTTTGCCCTCTTTGACTTTGACTTTTTGACTTTTTGACTTTTTTTTTTTTTTTTTTAAAACTTCCCCTAATTTGACTTATTAATAAAATAGCCCAATTATGTCTTAAATGAGGTAAAATAAAAATTAAAAGCTCAAAATATTGAAATCGGGCTTCTAAAACGTAATTGGGCTCGAGAAACCGAAATCGGGCCCACGAACGGTAAATCAGCCCAAAGGCCTACGACCACTCAAAACGAGCCTCCAAAAATCTTTATACGGGTCAAAAGAGTAGATTGGGCTATATCCTCAGGACTCAAACCTCAAACAATGCATCAATCGACTAATTAATCTAATGCACGTTAAATCTCCAAAACGACACGTCGTGCAAATTATCGACATACCACCAACGACATGACGTTCTAAACATTCTAAACATGACACCTAGGCTCTATGACTATGTCCACGTCACTCGGTCAAAAGGTCAGCTATGATGGTCAAATGATCAATTCACTCAAATCGACCAATCCGAACAATCTAACTAAATTCGACTGCTGACTAGACTATCAAAAAGACGGGGTCTCACAAGATAATCCATGGAACTGAAAATGTAATTAAAAATTGGAGAAAAGGAGATGGAGTCATATCTCCCAAATCTGTATAGGTAGTAAAAACTTTTATGGCGTCTTCAATTTCTCTTTGGAATAAACCATCCATAGGTTGCATATTGCTGAACCAATTCATCCACCAATGAGGGAAGATTCTTTGGCATGTCTTTGAAAAGTATATGAACCACGTATGATACATTGGCTTATACCATACAATACAATACCACGTCTTTTGATAATCATGGTAATTGTATCCTACAAGTTGCTGATCAGGAATTTGAGCCGAGAACATTTTATTCGTGAAGGGATACGATACCTTTTTATCTTGCAGCTTTTATCTCTTCGTTTCTTTTATCTGAATTTCCCTGCAAGAATTCTTTGGATAAGAAGTCAGGTAAATTATTTAATTTTCCTTTAGTAAATTCTATTTTAAAATCAAAGTTAGAAAGCAAAGCTTGCCATCTTGCAAATATCTGTTTTGATACTAAGTTTTTAACATCTTTTTCTAGTATAAATTTTACAGATTGACAATCAACTCCTATTAAAAAGGTCTTATTAAATAAATCATCATGAAAGGCATTAACACAAAGAACAATGGCTAATACTTCCTTTTTAACAATAGAGTAATTACTCTGAGCTCCATTTCATATTCCAGAATGATATCTTACCAGTTGTTCTGTCTCGTTTACCCTTTATTTTAATATTCCTCCGTATCCATTTTCAGAAGCATCTGTTTCAACTATTAAATATGCATCTGGTAGGGGAATTCTTAAGCATGGAAATTGTCTAATTTTTAATTTTATTTGTTTCACTACTTTGGTCATTTCTTCAGTCCAGGCTGGAGCATTCTTTCTTAACCTATTATATAGGGGTTTGCATATTATTCTAATTTTAGGAAGAAAATCAGCTATGTAATTAAGGCATCCTAAAAACCTTTGCAATTGTTGTTTGTCTTTTATTTCATCAGGAAACTTGCTAGAAAACTCTATGCTCCTTTCTATAGGAGTAAAAGTTCCTTGATTTATATTATAACCTAGAAATCTTATTTTATCTTTGTTGCTGACACTACAAGGCCGTTCTCCTTTATGATATTTAAAAACCTTTTAACATGTCTAAAGTGCTTAGCAATTGTTTTTGAATAAACTAATACATCATCTATATAAACAATTGTAAACTTATGATGAGGTTTAAATATATAATTCATGAAATTTTGAAATTCAGACGGTGTATTTTTCAAGCCAAAAGGCATTACATTCCATTTGTAATGTCTGAAAGGAACGGTAAATGCCGTTTTATATTTATCTTCTTCATGCATCTGGATTTGCCAGAATCCAGACTTCATATCAAACTTTGAAAAGATGGTTGCTCCAGATAACCTTTTAATTAAGTCTCTTTTATTAGGAATTGGGTATCGAATCCACTATAAACTTTTATTTAGAGGTTTATAATTGATCACTAGCCTAGGGGCTTCTCTTTCTATTTCTGTTTGATTTTGAACATAAAAGGCTGCACAAGACCATGGGGACTTGCTTACTCTTATAATTTTTTTATCCAGTAATTCCTTTATTTCCTTTTTACAGTATTCTAATAATTCTGAATTTATTTGTATTGGCCTTGCTTTTGTTGGTATGTCCTTTTCTCTAAAGTCTTTTTCATAAGGTAACCTAATTATATGTTTCTTTCTATTCCAAAAAGCAGTTGGTAGGTTTGAGCATACTTCAATTTCTATTTCTTTTTGTAATGCGTCTATTTGTTTTATTATTTCTGGGCTTTGTAAATCTTCTTCTATTTTTTTGTAATTCAGTCCATTTGTTAGTGAGTGTAAGTGTTTCTTTTTATTTATCAATAATATTTCCTTTTTAATCCCTGGTTCTTTCATGATATTTATATCTCTTTTTTGTATATCTTGGCATAATTCAAAAGTAATTTGTTTGCCTAATATTTTGGTATTTAATCCCTTATTATCTATCCTAAAGGGATATATTTGTGTTAAGAAAGGGGTTCCTAATATTCATTCTTGGGATAAATTCTTAACCAACAAGAAAGTATTTTGAAAGCATATTCCCTGATTACATATGTGTGCATTTGATATTTTATACTTTACTTCCAATTTCTGTTTATTAGCTGCGTGTAATCTTTCCCTAGTTTTCTCATAATATTTAGTAGGGATTAATCCTTCTCCAATAAAATTATGATCTGCTCCTGAGTCTATTAATGCTTTTATTCATATTTTGAAGTCTTTTATTACTATAATTACGTGGCTATACCATTTTTGGAATTTTATCCTAGATATTGCATTTATAAACTCTACATTCTCTTGATTGCTTTTTTCTGGAAGATCTTCAATTTTTATCTTGCCTTTTATAGTGTATTGCATATTGGTTAAGTCTTCTTGTATACCTTTTATTTCTTGTTTGATGTATTGAATTTCTTGTTTCAATCCTTCTAATGTTAACAACTCTTTAGTGTTTTCTTTTCTAAATAATATTTCATTTAGATTATATATTTTTCCTTCCTTTTGTTTTACTTCTTTGTTATTTCTAACATAAGCTTCATATTCTAGTAAGTATTTTCTCTGTAAATTTCTATCTTCTTCCTTCATGATTAAGTTGAATAAATTAGTTTCTTTTGTTATTGTATTAATTTCATAGCACTGACAGGGTCCTATACAACCACAGTCTTCTAAGGTTTCTTTATCAGAGGTGTTACTACTATCGCTATCATCACTTCTAAGCATATTTAGTATTTCTTCCATTTCACTATCATTGATTTCTAATGCTCTTATCTTTTTAAGTAGAGGACAATCTTTTCTAACATGTCCAAACCTTCCACATTTAAAACAAGTGGGTCCTTTGCTGTTATCATTATCGGGTTTCTTGAACTTCCTTCCATTCTTATTATACTTGGGTTTTTCATATTTTGGTTTATCATAAGTTCTTCTAAAGGGTTTTTGATACTTATTTATCATTATCCTGACATATTAATTGATCTAAGTCATTCTGTAATTCACATAATATACTAACATTTGAATTTATCTTTTGTAAGTATTTTCTTTTTCTACTTTCTTTATATTTTTTTCCAGTACTTATCTATCTTTTTACCAATCTTTTCTTTTACTCTGATTAGTTTAATTATTCTCTCGTTCATATTCTTCAATTAATTCATCAATTATTCTTAACATTTTTCTGCCAAATTGTTCCCTCTTTCATATTTTTTACAATAACAATACTCAGGTATGACTGTGTGATTAACCATATGATCATTTATACTCAACTTGATTCCTTCTATTAATTTTGTTTTAACCATCCTAATTTCTTCTATCCTGGAAAAATCTATCTCCATTAATTTTTCAATACATTTATCTATAGTCCTTTCTTGTGCGTAAGGGACGGGATTAGACATGGTACCTTTTTAACTTGCAGCTTTTATCTCTTCGTTTCTTTTATCTGAATTTCCCTGCAAGAATTCTCTGGATAAGAAGTTAGGTAAATTATTCAATTTTCCTTTAATAAATTCTATTTTAAAATCAAAGTTAGAAAGCAAAGCTTGCCATCTTGCAAATATCTGTTTTGATACTAAGTTTTTAACATCTTTTTCTAGTATAAATTTTGCAGATTGACAGTCAACTCTTATTAAAAAGGTCTTATTAAATAAATCATCCTGAAAGGCATTAACACAAAGAACAATGGCTAATACTTCCTTTTTAACAATAGAGTAATTACTCTGAGCTCCATTCCATATTCCAGAATGATATCTTACCAGTTGTTCTGTCTCGTTTACCCTTTGTTTTAATATTCCTCCGTATCCATTTTCAGAAGCATCTGTTTCAACTATTAAATATGCATCTGGTAGGGGAATTCCTAAGCATGGCAATTGTCTAATTTTTAATTTTATTTCTTTGACCACTTTGGTCATTTCTTCAGTCCAAACTGGAGCATTCTTTCTTAACTTAGTATATAGGGGTTTGCGTATTATTCTAATTTTAGGAAGAAAATCAGCTATGTAATTAAGGCATCCTAAAAATCTTTGCAATTGTTGTTTGTCTTTTATTTCATCAGGAAACTTGCTAGAAAACTCTATGCTCCTTTCTATAGGAGTAAAAGTTCCTTGATTTATATTATAACCTAGAAATCTTATTTTATCTTTGTTGCTGACACTACAAGGCCGTTCTCCTTTATGATATTTAAAAACCTTTTAACATGTCTAAAGTGCTCAGCAATTGTTTTTGAATAAACTAATACATCATCTATATAAACAATTGTAAACTTATGATGAGGATTAAATATATCATTCATGACATTTTGAAATTCAGACGGTGCATTTTTCAAGCCAAAAGGCATTACATTCCATTTGTAATGTCCGAAAGGAACGGTAAATGTTGTTTTATATTTATCTTCTTCATGTATCTGGGCTTTGTAAATCTTCTTCTATTTTTATGTAATTCAGTTCATTTGTTAGTGAGTGTAAGTGTTTCCTTTTATTTATCAATAATATTTATTTTTTAATTCCTAGTTCTTTCATGATATTTATATCTCTTTTGTGTATAGCTTGGAAGAATTCAAAAGTAATTTGTTTGCCTAATATTTCAGTATTTAATCCTTTATTATCTACCCTAAAGGAATATATTTGTGTTAAGAAAGGGGTTTCTAATATTAAATCTTGGGATAAATTCTTAACTAACAAGAAAGTATTTTGAAATCATATTCCCTGATTACATATGTGTGCGTTTGATATTTTATATCTTACTTCCAATTTCTTTTTATTAGCTGCGTGTAATCTCTCCCTAGTTTTCTCATAATATTTAGTAGGGATTAATCCTTCTCTAATACAGTTATGATCTGCTCCTGAGTCTATTAATGCTTTTATTCATATTTTGAAGTCTTTTATTACTATAATTACGTGGCTATACCATTTTTGGAATTTTATCCTAGATATTGCATTTATAAACTCTTCATTCTCTTGATTGCTACTTTCTGGAAGATCTTCAATTTTTGTCTTGCCTTTTATAGTGTATTGCATATTGGTTAAGTCTTCTTGTATACTTTTTATTTCTTGTTTGATGTATTGAATTTCTTGTTTCAATCCTTCTAATGTTAGCAGCTCCTTTTTTTTTTCTTTTCTAAATAATATTTTATTTAGATTATATATTTTATCTTCCTTTTGTTTTACTTCTTTGTTATTTCTAACATAAGCTTCATATTCTAGTAAGTATTTTCTCTGTAAATTTCTATCTTCTTCCTTCATGATTAAGTCGAATAAATTAGTTTCTTTTGTTATTGTATTAATTTCATAGCACTGACAGGGTCCTATACAACCACAGTCTTCTAAGCTTTCTTTATCAGAGGTGTTACTACTATCGCTATCATCATTTCTAAGCATATTTAGTATTTCTTCCTTTTCACTATCATTGATTTCTAATGCTCTTATCTTTTTAAGTAGAGGACAATCTTTTCTAACATGTCCAAACCTTCCACATTTAAAACAAGTGGGTCCTTTGCTGTTATCATTATCGGGTTTCTTGAACTTCCTTCTATTCTTATTATACTTGGGTTTTTCATATTTTGGTTTATCATAAGTTCTTCTAAAAGGGTTTTTGATACTTATTTATCATTATCCTGACATATTAATTGATCTAAGTCATTCTGTAATTCACATAATATACTAACATTTGAATTTATCTTTTGTAAGTATTTTCTTTTTCTACTTTCTTTATATTTTTTTCCAGTACTTATCTATCTTTTTACCAATCTTTTCTTTTACTCTGATTAGTTTAATTATTCTCTCGTTCATATTCTTCAATTAATTCATCAATTATTCTTAACATTTTTCTGCCAAATTGTTCCCTCTTTTCATATTTTTTACAATAACAATACTCAGGTATGACTGTGTGATTAACCATATGATCATTTATACTCAAGTTGATTCCTTCTATTAATTTTGTTTTAACCATCCTAATTTCTTCTATCCTGGAAAAATCTATCTCCATTAATTTTTCAATACATTTATCTATAGTCCTTTCTTGTGCGTAAGGGACGGGATTAGACATGGTACCTTTTTAACTTGCAGCTTTTATCTCTTCGTTTCTTTTATCTGAATTTCCCTGCAAGAAATCTCTTGGATAAGAAGTCAGGTAAATTATTTAATTTTCCTTTAATAAATTCTATTTTAAAATCAAAGTTAGAAAGCAAAACTTGCCATCTTGCAAATATCTGTTTTGATACTAAGTTTTTAACATCTTTTTCTAGTATAAATTTTACAGATTGACAATCAACTCTTATTAAAAAGGTCTTATTAAATAAATCATCCTGAAAGGCATTAACACAAAGAACAATGGCTAATACTTCCTTTTTAACAATAGAGTAATTACTCTGAGCTCCATTCCATATTCCAGAATGATATCTTACCAGTTGTTCTGTCTCGTTTACCCTTTGTTTTAATATTCCTCCGTATCCATTTTCAGAAGCATCTGTTTCAACTATTAAATATGCATCTGGTAGGGGAATTCCTAAGCATGGCAATTGTCTAATTTTTAATTTTATTTGTTTGACTACTTTGGTCATTTCTTCAGTCCAGGCTGGAGCATTCTTTCTTAACCTATTATATAGAGGTTTGCATATTATTCTAATTTTAGGAAGAAAATCAGCTATGTAATTAAGGCATCCTAAAAATCTTTGCAATTGTTGTTTGTCTTTTATTTCATCAGGAAACTTGCTAGAAAACTCTATGCTCCTTTCTATAGGAGTAAAAGTTCCTTGATTTATATTATAACCTAGAAATCTTATTTTATCTTTGTTGCTGACACTACAAGGTCGTTCCCCTTTATGATATTTAAAAACCTTTTAACATGTCTAAAGTGCTCAGCAATTGTTTTTGAATAAACTAATACATCATCTATACAAACAATTGTAAACTTATGATGAGGATTAAATATATCATTCATGATATTTTGAAATTCAGATGGTGCATTTTTCAAGCCGAAAGGCATTACATTCCATTCGTAATGTCTGAAAGAAACGGTAAATGTCGTTTTATATTTATCTTCTTCATGCATCTGGGCTTTGTAAATCTTCTTCTATTTTTATGTAATTCAGTTCATTTGTTAGTGAGTGTAAGTGTTTCCTTTTATTTATCAATAATATTTCCTTTTTAATCCCTGGTTCTTTCATGATATTTATATCTCTTTTTTGTATTTTTTGGCAGAATTCAAAAGTAGTTTGTTTGCCTAATATTTCGGTATTTAATCCCTTATTATCTATCCTAAAGGGATATATTTGTGTTAAGAAAGGAGTTCCTAATATTAAATCTTGGGATAAATTCTTAACTAACAAGAAAGTATTTTGAAAATATATTCCCTGATTACATATGTGTGCATTTGATATTTTATACCTTACTTCCAATTTCTGTTTATTAGCTGCGTGTAATCTTTCCCTAGTTTTCTCATAATATTTAGTAAGGATTAATCCTTCTCCAATAAAATTATGATCTGCTCCTGAGTCTATTAATGCTTTTATTCATATTTTGAAGTCTTTTATTACTATAATTACGTGGCTATACCATTTTTGGAATTTTATCCTAGATATTGCATTTATAAACTCTTCATTCTCTTGATTGCTTTTTTCTGGAAGATCTTCAATTTTTATCTTGCCTTTTATAGTGTATTGCATATTGGTTAAGTCTTCTTGTATACCTTTTATTTCTTGTTTGATGTATTGAATTTCTTGTTTCAATCCTTCTAATGTTAACAACTCTTTAGTGTTTTCTTTTCTAAATAATATTTCATTTAGATTATATATTTTTCCTTCCTTTTGTTTTAATTCTTTGTTATTTCTAACATAAGCTTCATATTCTAGTAAGTATTTTCTCTGTAAATTTATATCTTCTTCCTTCATGATTAAGTCGAATAAATTAGTTTCTTTTGTTATTGTATTAATTTCATAGCACTGACAGGGTCCTATACAACCACAGTCTTCTAAGGTTTCTTTATCAGAGGTGTTACTACTATCGCTATCATCACTTCTAAGCATATTTAGTATTTCTTCCTTTTCACTATCATTGATTTCTAATGCTCTTATCTTTTTAAGTAGAGGACAATCTTTTCTAACATGTCCAAACCTTCCACATTTAAAACAAGTGGGTCCTTTGCTGTTATCATTATCGGGTTTCTTGAACTTCCTTCTATTCTTATTATAGTTGGGTTTTTCATATTTTGGTTTATCATAAGTTCTTCTAAAGGGTTTTTGATACCTATTTATCTTCGTCTTCTTTGTTCTTTTCTCTTTATGCTTAGCCGAAATGGCAGATATTTTCTCGTATCCATACTGGGTACAGAAAGATCCTAATTCCTTTCTTCCACCAATTCTTTCTTGTTTTAGTTTTAATTCATTACACAAATTTAGTCCTTCCGTATTTACTTCTGTAATTAAGTCTCCGTAAGTAGTTAAGTCATAATGTATACTATTATCACTAAATTTTCCTTTTATCCTATCTCTTACTCTATCTGCAAATAGCCTAGGTAAGCCAACTATGAATCTTTCTTTCCAGTAGGCTTGTTGACAATCTTCTCTAAGGAATACTTTTGCTAAAAACATATCTTTGTACCATCTAAAATCTTGTAGTTTCGGACAGGTTAAATTTGACAATATTATCGATGCTTTCTCAGATATACTTTGGGGATTTCCTATGAAGTGTTTTGTTATAGCGTATACCAAGGTTGAAAAGGAATTTTCAACAGTGTATGTTTGTCCATCTCTTACTTCTGGTTTTACTGTCGTTAGTATTTCATTTTTCTGTGCATGGGAAAAATAATTATCCCACCATCCTTTTAATTGGCCAGTGAATCCTGATGTTAGTATTTTTGTTATTTCTCTTTCACTATTGTTTATTAGTTTGTAGGCAATAGCTGCCATGCACATTTCATTTAACATGTCGGTTATTCCATGTTCTGTTTTTCCATCTAAGTTCCATTCATAGATACTTTTTCCATCATAACTTCCTTGTGAGTATTTTTCTTCAGTTTGTATATCGGGTAATGATGGTCTAGGATAATAATGTGGTATTCTTGGTCTGTCGTAAAGTCGTATTCTATCGACTTCTAGAGTTTCCTCGAACTGTTCTGTTATATTTTCAATCTCAGAATTTTCTGACTCAGTTTCATTTTCTGTTTCAGAGATAGCCGATATTTGTGGCTTTGAGGATACTTCTAAAAGTTCTAGTTGTTTAGTCATCTTTTTTAGTAGTTCATCATCGGAGTTTAATTTGAAGTTTTTTATTTCTTCATTTGGTTTTACTAAAGGTTTTTCTATTTGTATTTCTTTCTTTTCTTGAGTAAGTTCTAAGTATTCTAATTGTTGTGAGATTAATTGTAACATCTGATTTGTGTAGTTATTCTGACTTTTTATTTTTCCTAATTCTGAATTATCAGCTTCTTTAAAGGGAGCAGCAAGAATGGTGTTTCCGTTCCAATCTATGGCTACTTCTTCAAAAGGAGAATACTTTGATTTTTCAGTACTTTGGGATTGAGTTTTGTCCATGTGTTCTAACTAGAAGAGGTCTCATTTATTTCGTCATCAATATCTTCAATGTAATCATATCTTCTGGATTTCCACCATGCCAGTAATAAATCCTTATCAGGATCATGGTTGGCAAAAGGATCATCATCATCATCATCTTCAGTCTTTTTGTCTTTTCCTTTCTTTTGATAGGCTTCCTCTAGCTTTTCTAATGATGACACTCTGGGGACCATCTCTTCAGGCTGTCAAAACAGTCAATCTGCTAAGCTTTTCTAAAAGATGTGCTTCTATTTCTTTTATCTCGGCTATGCTCAAGCCAATGGCGGTTCTTTCTTTTAGTTTCCTGCTTAATACTCATCATACAGATTTTAATTCCTTTTTCAAAGTTCTCCTTTCTTTCTCAGTTTCTTGTGCTTGCCGTTTTAAATTGAATACGCTTTGAAAGCGATATGCTCTTGTGACAGTCTTTCTATGTTTTGACAAAGTTTCTGTTACCCAAAAGCGGCCGGCTCTGTGACTCCTGGGTCAATCCTCTTCTTTGTACTTTATGACACTTGACTGGAACTTTTGATAATACATTATCCTGACATATTAATTGATCTAAGTCATTCTGTAATTCACATAATATACTAACATTTGAATTTATCTTTTGTAAGTATTTTCTTTTTCTACTTTCTTTATATTTTTTCTAGTACTTATCTATCTTTTTACCAATCTTTTCTAATCTCATCCTATGCAGGGGTTTTATGGCTATTTGAACTAATCCTATACGCATGAACTTATATTTTCCTTTGAATTTTAATAACTTGTTATTATCTATAAGTTCTAAATGTTCTATTTGAGGATTAACAGGTAATGACTTTTCTGTTGTTTCTATCACATAGTCATGAGTAAATAAGTTTTGAAATCCGAAGCCGGTTTTGTATATTTTATTATTAGGTATTTTGGGTATAACCACCCATAAACCTCCCGATTTGGTAAGCATCTCCCCTCTCCCTAGGAGCAACAATACTTACCTCGCATGGCCAGTGACAAAAGGATCTTTCAAACAAAACACAAACAAGGCACATACACGCATACACACATAGTACACACATACACAAATCATAATATTCAATCATTAAAGGAATCAGATAGTAGCATTGAGATTGAATCCGATGTTTGTGAGTGCATAGGACCTTGTTTTTGCTATAGCATAAATATGATATCATTAGAAAAAAAACTAATTATAGATTTAATTACAAAAATAGAAAATCCTGAAGAACAGAAAAGGTATCTATTAGAATTTAAAAACAAATTAATTATTACCAATATTTAAGGTAAAGAATTAGTTTTTGAATTATCAATACCATTAGGGAAAAAAATCTAAATAGAATCAAAAGTATAGGAATAAGAGAAATTATGATAATACAAAAGACAAAACTTGTCCATTCATTAAATCAAGAAATAGATGGCCATAGAATTACTCAAGAATTAAATACAGATGAAGTAAAACAAAAGATTAAAGAAATTGAAAAGAAGTTTGAACAAGAAGTATGTGCAACCATCCCTAATGCCTTTTGGAATAGAAAACAACACATAGTAAAATTACTATAAGAAAAAGACTTTAGTGAGAAAAATATACTTATTAGAGCTACACCTATTCAAATGAATAAAGAATTATTAGAATATTATTAAAAAAATTACTGAATTATTAGATAAAAATTAATATGACCGAGCGAATCACCATGGTTATGTGCAGCCTTTTATGTATAAAATTAGGTTGAAATAGAGAGAAGAACTTCACGATTAATAATTAATTATAAACCTTTAAATAAAATATTACAATGGATTAGATACCCTTTACTGAACAAAAGAGATTTAATTAAAAGGTTATCAAAAGCAAAAATATTTTCTAAGTTTGATATGAAATCAGGATATTGACAAATTCAAATAGATGAAAAGGATAAGTATAAGACAGCCTTCATTATACCTTTTGGGCCTTACAAATGAATTGTAATGCCATTTGGTTTAAAAAGTGCACCATCGGAATTTCAAAATATTATGAATAATATATTAAATCCCTACACAAAATTCATTATAGTATACATTGATGAAGTGTTAGTATTTTCAAAAAGTATAACAAAATATTTTAGTCATTTAAATAAAATGTTAAATATAGCTAGACAAATGGTTTAGTACTATCAGCACCAAAAATGAAATTATTCCAAACAAAGATTAGATTTTTAGGATTTGAGATACATCAGGGAAGTTATACCCCAATTAGTCGAGGTTTAGAATTAACTACAAAATTTCCATATGAGATAAAAGACAAAAATCAGCTACAAAGATTAAGATTTTTAGGAAGTTCTTGATTTAATGAATGGACATATTTTTCTTTTGTATTATCATAATTTCTCTTATTCCTATACTGTTGATTCTATTTAGATCTTTTTCTTTAATGGTATTGATAAATTCAAAAACTGATTCTTTACCATAAATATTGGTAATAATTCTTCTATGGTCAACTATAAAGGGATATATTTGAGCAAGATGGCTGCCTAATATAACTTGCTAAGCTAAATCTTTTACTAATTAAAAAGAATTCTTAAAACATATATCATTATTACAAATATGAGAGTCTGAAATTTTATATTTTATTTATAATCTCTGATGACTGGCAATATGTAATCTTTCTTTGGTTTTTTAAAAGTATTTTGAAGGAATTATCCCTTCTTGTATACAGTTCTAATCAGCTCCTGAATCTAATAAGATTTTTATTTTTATTTTGAAATCTTTTATTACTATGGTAACATACGTGTACTATTTCTGATATTCTATTTTTTATAGGGCTGACACAAAGTTGTTATTGCTTGATTCTGGTTGATCATCCTTTATGTCTTCTAACTTTGTCATTCTATATTTTAGTTCTTCATTTTCTTCCTTTAATATTCTAATTTCTTGTTTTACTATTCTGATTTCTTTGGCTAAATCTTCGATGGAGATTTTATCTTTTAACTTTTCATTTCTATATATTATTCCATTCAAGTTATAATATTTTGTTCATTGGAATTGATTACTTTCATTCTCATATATTAATTTGTTTTTAAATTCTAATAGATACCTTTTTTGTTCTTCAAGATTTTCTACTTTTGTAATTAAATCTAAAATTAGTTCTTTTCCTGATGATATCGTATCTATGCTATAGCAAGAACAACGAGTGAGACCCCGTCCTTCAGAGTGTCTAGTCAGTATTTAGATATTGTTAGATCATCCGGATTGGTCGGTTTGGGTGGGTTTGACCAGTTGACTAGTCAGAGTTGACTAAGTATGACCAGCTAAATAGAGAGTGGACTGAGAGTTGATCCATTGACCGAGTGACCTGGACATAGTCATAGAGCCTAGGTATCTAGTCTAGGACATTTAAAGTGTGAGACCTCGCTCTTTTAGAGGTTTCCATCAGTTATTCTTCCTTTTTATTTTTATCGTATAAGTTATTTTTCAGCATTTTGAGTGTTAGATATGTACTAGACCTATTAGCTAATGACTTTGACGCTCGTACGAGTCATTTCGGCAATGCCTAAATTTTTACTGTATCCATTTCTACCGTATTAGTTTGGTAAATCCCCGAGTTTTACCCCGTCGAGGACTCCGGATGAGTTTTGTTTACCGTGTGACGGTAACATTTTACGATTTAGATGGACCTGAGTGAACCTTAGACGCCTGAGTAACCCTATGAAAGGTAAAAGTGAGTAATTAGATTCTTGGCAATGTAACTTCTCAGTTAACATAAATATAAACTACTTATATGACGCAGTTTTACGAATTGTCCGATTGTAAAACTGCTGTTGACCGTAATTGATTCGTATCTTCATATTTTCGGTCCAATTACCATTCCCAAGGCCCAAGTCCATTCGAAAATTTCCTAAAGCCCAATGTACTCATTCTACATTGATTAAATTGGCCATGTAATTAGACAATCATCATAGAGTAAAATCAGATTACACCAGTCACAAAAACAATTGATCACCGTAAATCCCTGATTTTTTTTACCGTACCGTAACTCAGCAATTAAAGTGGGTAATTACATAAGATTTTCACCTGGATTAAACATACATTACCTTACCATACTTACCTCAGGATCCACATCACAGACAGCCATAATTTGGGTCCCTTATGTGTTTATACAAGTTGAGTGTCTAGTTGTGCCATTATTGTTCAAATCTGCCTTCACATGCTTAACCTTTTGTGTAGGCCACATTCTAAATCAAAGTTGTCTGCCATTTTCATACCTGATGCTTTTTCTTTCAAGTTAAAGTCGGAATTCCTCTCCTGGTGGTGATTCTTTTGAATTTTTCTTTGTTTTCTATTGGTTAATAACCCACCTAACTAGACATTACACACATGATTAATTCAAACTTCAACCTTCCCCTAACACACTTGATTAAGCATCATTTCCTGGCCCTCCCACCAGAATTTTTCTCTCCTTTTCTAGCTAAAACACACCTCTCCACTTACCCTTATCTGCCATTGCAAGATTCCCACTCACTTTCATCTGATTGCCATTGGTTTGGGAACCCCTAGATCACTCACCATCTTGCAAATTCTGGTTTCTCTTGTGTGTCCCCTCTTGAGTCCGACTTTCCCTATCTTTGGCATGCATTTTCTTTCACTTTCTGGTCTATTCTTGCTTGCCTGAATGTACACCTAAGTCACCAGAAGTCTCACTTGAAATACCAACCAAAACTTGTGTTGCTGCAACCAGACCTTTTCTTCTATCTTTTGGAACTAATCTGTTCTTGATCTTGGTATCTATCTTCTTCAATTTTTCTTCCTTCTCTAAGCCTATCTGAACACCCTCTCTGATACCTGAACTCTTCTTTGAACCAACCTGCCAAGAAACTCAAGACTGAATCCAGAAATTCATTCCTCAAGTTCATAAACCAAACTCGTCACCCTACAGTTTCCGCAACTTGTAGATTTTCTATTTTTTTTTCTACTCAGCCAAATTTTTCATTCTTCATATCCACGTTCTTCTTAGAATGTCAGGAATCTAAGATAAAAATTTCATGAGAAATCGTTAAGTTTAACCTATCGGAAGTACCCTTAGACCCATAAGTATCACAATCAAACAAGATACATCAAGGTGAGTTGTTGATTAGTGAGTATATATATATATATACTTGGGTCAATTAGATCCATAAGTGTTCTTTGGATTTGAGTATGGAGCTGATGGATCCTAACCATGAGTATGTTACGATCTTAATGGTAGGTATAGCAGGGCTTGTAGGAAAGGACTCCGTGATCAGAAACAAAAGGTGGGAGACTTCGTATCATCGGTTTGATCGGCTACTCACCTTTAATATAGTTTACATAAATGATTTTTGTTTTGGTTTTGAGTATGAGACATGCTTGAAATGGTTTAATTGCGACTAGTGATGTACTCGGCATGTGTTTGAAAATTAATATTTATGTATGTGTTTTTGGTTTTGTGAACTATGCGTGAAAACTACCCACATGTTTAAATGTGTTTAAGATGAAGAATAGAAACTTGGATGGGTGATGTTTACACTTGATGTTGTCGAGTATCACATGCCGTTTTCTAAGTATTTTTCCTTTTTGTTTTGGCATGATTTGGGTGTTAAGAACTTACAAGGATGCATGTTTGAAAAAAAAATTATGAAAGATGATTTAGCATGATTTTTGGTTACTTTACCATTTCTATACACATGTGTTGTATGATGTTTTGAACATGTGTAAATTATCCCATTGAAATGATTTTATGAATTTTGGGGCATGTTGGTGGGTATATATATGAGAGATATGATACCGTGAATTACACGAAGCGCTTGGCCAATGCGAGGTAAGTATTCGGACGTCCCGTAGTAGGGGAGCGATTCTTACCGTAGGGAGTTGTATGGTTGCGTTATGTGACCTTTGATCACAGGTCGTGAGTATGGAGTGTGGAGGACGTGTGTATTCCCTCCGCTCCACAAACAACAATGGCGGTGGGACATTTAAACATAACTTGTAATAACTCAAACTTTACTATCATTGAGCCTCCGACGGTTCTACACGCCGAACCGATTCGTGTGGTGTTTTATGTCTGTCCCGTGGGATTTCTCGATACGATATGATGCGTTTACCGTAACCACTCATTTTAGACCGTTGAGTCTGATTTTTGAACTTTCACTATTCATGTTACTTACACCGGTTTTATACTTGCATTTTAAAAGAAAAGGTTTTTCGTATTGCCTCTACTCACTCCCCGTGAACGCTTATGATGTTGTGTCTCTCACGGAGGTCCTAGTGATCTCACCCCCATTTGTTATCCCTTTCAGGTTCAGCTGAGGAGAAGCCTAGCCTCCCCTAGAACATCGAACAGTAGGTGCTGAACTATGGCTATGCAGTTGTGTTTGTGGTTTGCATGCATTTTATATTTCTTTGATATTTATATTTCGGACTGTAATAAATACTTTGGACTGGACTTTCATCCTTTTTGGGTTGATTTGGTTTTCCATTGTTTTATTTTTTTTTTTTGAAATATTTTCCCGGATTGTGTGTTTTCAAAATAAATGTTTTTTTTTCTTCTCTTTTACAAAGCCTTCCGCTAAACAACTTCGCAACTTGGTGTTTGAAATAATCTAAGTTGTTCTTTTAATAAATATTTTCAAACCCCTTACAAATACAAAGATTTTAGAACCATGCTCAAACAATTTTTCATGAGTGTAAGGGTTTCCTTGAATATATGAGAATCCAATAAACTTATATGAGAATCCAATAAACTTGGTTGTATTGCTGATAAACGGCAACCAGAATTTTATAACTTTATGAATTTTGTAAGAGAAGCCTTGTAGGGTTCTGGTTGGTCCCTCGGTGGGGTCAATTCGAGTCCTACGGCGGTGAGGTCCGGTATCCGGGATCGGGTCCTCACATAAAGTGTCATGTCGTCGGTAGTGTGACAATAGTTTGCACGACAAGTCGTTTTGAAATTTTAACATACATTAGGATAATTAGTTTGATTTGGTTGTCGTTTGAGGCCTAAGTCCAGTGAAAATATTCATCTTTATTCCCTTGACTTGAGTGTGAGTTTTCAAAACCTATTTTGAGTGGTCGGAGGCCTTTGGGCCAAATTGCCTTTAATAGGCCCGATTTCGATTCATCGAGCCCAATTACATTTTAAAAGCCTAATTTTTATATTTTGAGTTTTTAGACCCTATTTTGGCCCCATTTTAGGCATATAGGGGTTATTCCCTACGTTTTATTTTTTAAGATTTAAAAAAATCAAAATTTTAAAATAACAAAAATACCCTTACTTAGTCACAATGCGATTTCCTTCCCTCTCTACAGATTTTCACTGGTCTTTAGTTGATTTTGGGTGAATTTTTCTCAATTTGGGTATTTTATGTAAAATTCAGATTTTGAGGTAACCATCCGATTTCTCTCCCTTTTAATGTCGATTTTTGCTTGCTTTGGATTGTTTTAGAGTTTTCTAACATGTTTGGATAGTTGGTTTTGGTTTCCCACAAGTTTTGTAAGGTGTGTGGACATTTTTGGGTTAAATTCAAGTGGGTTTTGGGGAATTTTATGCTTATATGGGAAATTAATGTTGTAGTTGATTGTGTTTGAACATTTTGAGCTTGCTGGTGGTTGATTTTGTATTGGTATAATTTTGGGTGAAAATGGTGATTTGTCGAGAAACCGCTGCTTTTGATTCGAGTGGTGTTTTTGGTATATTTAGTGGTTGATTTTGATTAGATTGAGCGCTTGATGGTTGGTAGAGTATTAGGGAGTAGAATAAATGTGGTCTTAGGTTTTATTTTTAATTTTGAGCCATTTTAATTATTTATTCTCGTTGTGCTTTTTGAGTTGGTTGCTTGCTTTTATTCTTAGACTGTATGTTAGCTCGTGAGAAAAGCAAGAGTGTGGCCATTAGCGAGTCGTCTGCACGATAAGAGGTGGGAGTTTATGTCTCATTCATATGCGTAGAATTGTGTTTGTTTTGTTAATTTAAAACTTGGATAAATGCTTGGTTTTTAGTAGAGTCAACATTTGCATTGTGTGTTAACGTCATACTAGGTTCATTGCGATGCTTGCCATGATTTTTATGTTTAAATTATTGCACATAATGATTGTTTTTTGATGCATTATAGGTGAGCTTGAGTTTAATGAACTCATTCTTTGTTAATGTGAGAATTTAATAAATCGAGTTGATGACCCTTGATTTTAAACTGCTTGAGCTTATTGAGTTGAGAGATTGATTTCTTGTTGAAATGTTTATTGATTTTTATGATTTTATGGCACATTATTATTTAGCTTTCATACATTATGAGATATGAATTTTGAGGAATGCAAAAATATGTTTATATATGATTTCTAGATGACTTGGAATTGACGAATTGCGCTTGGCCAATGCGAAGGTAAGTGGATGAGTATCCTTAGATAGAAGGATAATCCCTTGCCTAGGAGTTTGGATGGATTGTGTATGCCCTATTTGAGTAGGTGCTGTAATAGGTTACATATGCCTTCGGGCTTTTCGAGTTATGTGTGCGTGGAATATGTGTAATAGTATGCTTTCTTCATATGTTCCAAGGACAACACTAGTGGTAGGTATATTTTCAACTTGCATTGTAATTTGCCACTAGTGGGGCTCCTGATTTCCCTTTAGCGAGGTGATTAATGGAGTGGTTTAGAGGTCTGTTCTGAATATGTTTTATTTGGGTGTGGACTCAAGTTTGTGGACTTATTCTTACCGAGATCATACATGTGCATTGGATTGTATTGTTTGTGTGGATTGGATGCATGTTTAGCTAGCATGGGCTTACTTGATATTTATTTTCAACTATTCTTTTTCGAATGGTTTTAGTGCATTGCCTCTATTCTCCCATTATTGTTTATGATGCGGTGACTCTCACTGAGGTCCTCGAATGGTTGTTATTTTTAAGGTTTAGGTTCGAGTGTTCGTGTCTCGGGCTTCTTTAGAGGTTGAGGTTCCCGGTTGTCATAGGGCTGGACTACTGTATATTTCACATTTGGAAACTCGGTATTTTCTTTTCTATTTTTGATAGTGATATGCATGTTTTTTTTTGGTTTTGCATGCTTGCTCATTGATTGATGCCTTTTGTGGGTTGTGTTGATTTCGTGCTTTGGACTATGTATATTGCTTTTGGATTTAATATATGAGATGAGCAGGGTGCCTTGGGCACATTTTGTTATTATTGGGCATGAGATTGATGGACTTTTTGTGATTATGCATGATTGGGGCCGTGTGGCCTGTTGTGTGTGTTTCTAACTCTTTCGCTGTTTGTGTTTGTACTCCATAACGGGTTATGTTATACCAAGATTTGTGAAAGTTATATGCTCCATTTTTAAGTTTCAAATTTATATGCATTTTTATACGCTTTGGGGAAAAGAGTTTTCAAGTTAAGTCTTGTGTGGTTCTGATTGGGCCACAAGTTGGACCAATTGGAGCTATACGGTGGTGAGGAGTCCAGTTACTGGGTTTGAGTCCTCATACAAGGTCCTATGCACTCACAAACATTGGATTTTATCTCAATGCTACTATCTGATTTCTCTAGTAGTTGGATATTGTCAATATCTTCATTTGATGTATTTAGCATCTCTAAAAGTTCCTCTTTTTCTTTATTATTTATGTCTAACTCATTTAACCTTTTAACTAATGGACAATCTTTTTTGTAATGGCCTGGTTTATTACACTTGTAACAGATAGGTCCTTTCCTCTCAAATTTTTCTTTTTAAAGTTCTGTGGGCTACGTTTTCTAAAGTTTTGAGGAATACTATGTCTATATTTATATGGAGTTTTTTCTCTTTTATAATTTTTAATTTTCTTTATTCTCTTCCTATGATGAGATGATGGGGCGATTATTTTTTCATACCCATATTGTTCCTAAAAAGATCCCAATTCTTTTCTACTATGTAGTCTTTCTTGGTTTAATTTAACTTTCAACTTATAATCAGAACACAATGCTAATCCTTCTTCATTAATTTCAGCTATTATGTCTCCATAAGTAATTTTATCATATGGAATTAATCCTCCACATTTTTGCTTAATTCTATTTCTTACTTTTTCTGCGAATAATCTTGGTAATCCTGTTATAAACCTCTCTTTCCAGAATTGTTCCTGACAATCTTCTCATATCATAACTTTGGTTAAAAATATATCCTTATACCATTTAAAATCTTGTAATTTTGGACAAGTTAAATTTGATAATAATTTTGAAGTTTTATCTTTAAATAGATGAGGATTCCCTATGAAGTGTTTTGATATAGCATAAATTAAACTAGCAATATAATCTTCTTGAGTAGTTTCATGTCCATCTATAGTTTTTATCTTAATTGATGTTAAAATAGTGGTTCGTTCAAAAGATGTTAAATAATTATCCCACTAACCTTTCAATTGTCCAGTAAATCCTGATATTAGGGCTTCTACTTCGCTAGACTCTGAATTTCCATGAGTCTTATAGGCCGAGACGGCCATACACATTTCATTTAGCATGTTTAATATTTCATGCTCTGATTTAATATCTATATTCCACTCATAAAGGCTTTTATCATCATAACTAACCTGACTTCTAAAAGGGTAATCTTGAATTTGGACATTAGGTGTGAGGACCCGAACCCGGTAATTGGGCTCCTCACCGCCGTGCAGTCCCAATTGGCCCAACTCGTGGCCCAATTAAAACCACACAAGGCTTATCCTCAAATCAAACTCGTAAAATAAATAAAATTACATATAAATTTGAACCTTCTTAATTTTCTTTAAAATGGAGCATGCATTTAACCGGAAACCTCGACACAACAAAATCAATCACAGAGTGCAATCACAAACAGCGGAAGACTTAATTTCACACACAACAGGCCACACGGCCCCAAACATACTTTATCAAAATAAGTCCAATAACATGCATCAACCCAAACCCAATAAGGGATCACAGTTTCAATAAACAAGTATGCAAACAAGATAAGCAAGCATACACAAATCCAAAATAATAATGATAGTGTCGAGTTCTCAAACGTGTCATATGCAGTAGTCCAGCCCTAAGACAAACCGGAAATCTCGACCTCACAAATAAGTTAGCTACACTGGCTCTCGACCTAGTCCTGAAAAATATCAACAAGAGGGGGGTGAGATCTCAAGGACCTCAGTGAAAGTCACAGCGTCATAAACAATTCCGGTGGAATAGAGGCACATACGAAAACAAGTATAAACAATATAATGCTTAATAATAAAATCACATTTAATCCATGATGCTAATCGTGCAACGAACTCATATAAATAAAATCAATTATGTATGAATGAGTTTGAAATCATAAACCAATATGTCGAGCACAAGTCCAAATATTACAAAATCTCAAAGTCTCAAACACGTGGCTACTATGCCAAAATCTCTCGGGGAGGACCACTAAAACCGCTTCGCCTGATAACCCGGGCCAAAGGGAAATCGGAAGCCCACTGGTGGTTAATTTAAATACACATTTTCAAATAAATATAAATCCCCTGCCACCAGTGTTGTCCTAGGGAAATGTGGAGAAAATGCACTATCACACAAATCCCAACTCACGCACAACTCGCAAAGCCCGAAGGCATATCATGTATAGCCTGATACTCACACCGTCACAAGGCCTATACTCACCACCTTATACTCCTAGGCAAGGGAATACCCTTCTATCTAAGGGTGCTCATCCACTTACCTCCGCATTGGCCAAGCGTTGTTATCGTCAATTCCAAGATCAAATCCTAGAAATCGTATATGAATATACGTACTTCGCAATTGTGAAAAAGATCTCAAATCATATCATAATTCAAATCGATTATGATGCAATCCAAAAAACAATTCAAAAGCTCGCATAAAAGTCCCACATTTTAAGAAATCAATATAAATCAATTAATTCTCGCAAAGTATCTCAATCACGTCACAAGCATGCATATAGGTCCATAAAAATATTTTATGCATCATAAACATGCCACACGCATAATGAACCTAATATGCAAAGTCATGCATCAATGCACATATTGCCTCTATTCAAAAACAAGCATATATCCGATTTTAATTAATAAAACCAAAACATTTCCGTGCATGTAAATGAAACATAGTCTCCCACCTCTTGACGCGCAGACGACTCGACGGCTAAGCCTTTGCCCTTATCGATCGCTGAAATACCACCTAAACAATCATTCACACAAAATCGTACTAAGAACAACCCAAAAATAATAAACTCGAAAAATAACCAGAAATAAAAACAACCTACGAGACTCCTCCAACACTCACTCTAAGTCCCAAATTATTCAATTCAACCTCTAGAAACTCAAACCACTCAATTCCTTAAGAAAATAATAAATTCCCTCACATACGCAATCGATCCTAAGTTCAATTTCCAATTCCAAACTCCACCAACATCAAAATTGGTTTCCTAATTCGACAAACCTGCTCTACAACACATAAACAACCTAACTCAAGCAATGGCATCAACCAATTTCACCCAATTTCATCCAATTCCATCCAATTTCACAAAATCACATAAATCCCGAAATTACCAAAATGCTATTGATACCCAAAATGATCAATCATGGATCAATTAATGTTTTCAATCAATCTAAGGTATCAGGATATGTTAAGGGACATCTAATCTTGCTAATTCAACCACAAATCGAAAGAGGAATTGAAGAAATCAAGTAAAACTTCATAAAATCCGAAAATACAAAATAATACCTAAATAAAAAAAAACCCCTATAAACAAACACCATACCTGAGGAAATTCAAGGAGGAAGGTTGGTTTTAGGTTCTGGAACAAGACTCACTCCTTAATTTGATGTTGAAATGAATTGGGAGGATTTTTGGGTTTTGGGAGGTTTGTGTTCTTGGCAAAATGGAACAAAATGGGGGAAATGGCTTGCTTTTTCCTGCTGTCTCCCGTGCACTAAGGGGGGAAGAATAAGTGGGGGTGTTTCTGAAATTTTGCATTTTTTTTTAACCTTTTTACTGTTCATCCGTTGACTTTGACCTCTTTTTTTTTCTTTTTTTTTTTTTTTTTAAATTCTCCTAACCTGCCTTATTAATAAAATAGCCCAATTATATAATAACTGAGGTAAAATAAAAATTAAAAGCTCAAAATATTGAAGTCGGGCTTTTAAAACGTAATTGGACTCGAGAAACTGAAATCGGGCCCACGAACGGTAAATCGGCCCAAAGGCCTACGGGCACTCAAAACGGGCCTCCAAAAATCTTTATACGGGTCAAAAGAGTAGATTGGGCTATATCCTCAGGACTCAAACCTCAAACAATGCATCAATCGACTAATTAATCTAATGCACGTTAAATCTCCAAAACGACACGTCGTGCAAATTATCGACATACCACCAACGACATGACGTTCTAAATATTCTAAACATGACACCTAGGCTCTATGACTATGTCCAGATCACTCGGTCAAAAGGTCAGCTATGACAGTCAAAGAGTCAACTCACTCAAATCGACCAATTCGAACAATCTAACTAAATTCGAATGCTGACTAGACTCTCAAAAAGACGGGGTCTCACATTAGGTAACAAAGGTTTATAATAATAATGGGATTTTTTTGATTTGTATAACTCTGCTTTTTTATCTTATTAATTTCTAGTTTTTCTTAGAATTGTTCTTCTAGTTCTTTAATCTCATTATCAGATTCTTTTATTTTGGAGATAGCAACTAGTTGTTTGTCTTTTCCTAATTCTAATTTTTTTAATTATTGAGTTATCTTGTCTTGTAAGGACCCAAACCCAATCTATTAAAACCCTTACCGCTGTGAAACCCAAATAAGCCCTCCCAAGGTCCTATTTGAATCTCACAAGGCTCAAGTCACCTAATTGTCAATTTTATTGATTGATTTATATGCTATTTAAATATTGGAGCATATTCATATATTAATGAATTTCTAGCTTATACGGAGTGAAAAAAAACATCAGCGGAAGACTTATATTAATACTCAAAACAAGTGGAAATATAACACACAAGTCCCATAGGAATCTCAAAACATCAACCAATAGTATCATGCATATTTCGGAAGCAACAAAAAGAGAAAGAGGGATTAGAAAGCTAAAATGCAAATCCACACAAGTTCAAAGACATGGCATGTGCATTCAATAAAAAGGGGTGTAAATTCGTCCTGCCGTGCAGCCTTGATCTTACACCTTTGGTACCAGCAACAAAGTACACACCTAAGCCTGCAAAGGGGGAGAAAAGAAGGGATGAGATTACAAGAATCTCAGTAGGGTCACAACATCATAAGTCCTAGGGATTCCCAATCAAACATCTCCCAAACAACATCAGATCATCTCTACTCATCTAAGGGTATCACGTAATTCAAGAATCAATCAAAAGGGTTAGGGCCGAAACTAAGGCTGAGGGTAAACTACAAACACTTTTGAAAATCAGAAGTACAGAGGCAGGAAAACTCATCAGGTTACTCTCGGCAGTAGGAAAAGAAAAGGCCATCCCTTTCCACCTGTGTTGTCCAAGGATTTGCTTCACAATGGGTAAATGGTTAGACAATCAATATTGCAGCAAGCCTTTTAGTTGTCTCCGACATCCAGACTTGAACTGGCCTAGGAGCACTCTTGCAGCAGCGCATACAAGTAATCCTGTCACTCTCAAATAGGGCAACCTAACGTCCGACTCGAATTGTCCTATAGAGCATCTTCACATCGAGACTTGAATTGGCCTATAAGGCTTCCTGACATTTGGACTTGAACCGGCCTACAAGGAATCTAGCGAGCTCTTGCTGGGAATAACCACCCATAAACCTCCTGGTTCGCTAAGCATCTTTTCTCTCCCTAGGAGCAAAAATACTTACGTCGCATGGCCAGCGACAAAAGGATCCTTCAAATAAAGGACAAACAATGCACATACATGCATACACATATAGTACACGCTTACACAAATCACAACAAAGAATCCTCAATCAAATCACAATACAAATAAAAGATCAATCCTCAAAGTCATAACCGAATCAGGCAACCTATTTTCCTATTAACTTTCGAGATTCCCTATCATCATAATCACACATTCCGCAAGCATATAACCAAGATAGGCAATCGAATGCACTCATATTCAAACAATCAAACAATAGGGTAACCAAAGGAACCGATGAGGCATAGATCCTACCTCTCACGTTTCTGAATCAGATGCAATCCTTTGCCTTTCCAATAAGATCATAATCTCCTAAAAAATTACAAGGAAAAGACCACACAATACTAAGCCATAAGACTACTTAATTAAAAACCAAAGGCATTGGGAATTTACCAATTAACCTACAGGGTACCCAACGATCCGGATGTAGCAATATCTTTCCCCTAAATTCGTGATGTGATGGCCAACAACTCAGTAAGAATTTACTTGATATTTCACCCTAATTCAATATACAAATTTCGGCAACACCTTAAGATTTATAGGACAACTTGCAATTTCAACATTAGAGAGGTTAGGGGTTGTGATTTCAGGAAGTTAAGAAAGGAATAAATGTTTAAAACATCTACAATCAAAAGTAACAAAGTCAGAATCCAATAGGTTAATCAGTTGATCAAGATAGGCATCAATAGGGCAGAGGTAGGGCATGTTGATTTCATGAATAGGGAATAATCAAAGGATAAATTTATGATTTTAAAATCATTAATGGATGCTAAACAATCATATGAACAGGAGGAACAATAACAGAAATCAATTGAAGGCAGAATCATACAATTTTGAAACCTAATCCTGCCGAATTTTGACATAAATTATGGCAAAGAAAAATTAACCTGCAGAAGAAAAACCCAAGATATCTGGATAGAGAATGGAAAGAGCTTTCCAACAAGCTATTATTCACAAGAATCCGACAAAGGATGAGAGAGCTATGTTATTTTGAAGTTCAAGTAGATTTTGGCAATTCTGTAGAAATACGATTTAACTCTTAGTAAAGAAAAACTAACCTTCATGTAAAAAACATAATATTTTTGGAAAGAGGATGAAGAGAGCTTTCCAAAAAGCTATTATTTGCAAGAATCCGACAAAGGATTAGAAAGTTATGCTATTTTGAATTTCAAGCAGATTTTTACAAATTCGTCGAAATACGATTTGACTTTTAATAAATAAAAACTAACCTTCAGATAAAAAACCCAAGATTTCTGGAAAGAGGATGAAGAGAGTTGTCCAACAAGCTGTTATTCGCAAGAATTTGATAAAGGATGAGAGAGTTATGCCAAGATGAAGATCAAGGAGTTTCGGCTAGGGTTTAGGCAAAAATCAGAAATTGAGAAGAAGGGGATAAATTATAAAATTTCTATGTGGGATTTTATATGTTTAGGTGGGATAGGCTAGCCACTCTTTTATAGGTGTCTAAGGAGGTTTAGCTAAGAGATAAATCCCTACTTTTAAATTTAAAAAGATAATTAAAAGATAATTCTATTAAATAGATAATTGTATTAGATAGATAATTCTATTTAAAAGGATAAATCTATTAAAAGAGATATTCTATTTAAAAGAAAAAATTATCTAATACCTTAGATAATAAGGGATAAAACTAAGGATAATTAATATGAAAAAACCAGAATTAAAATAAGAAATATCTGGCAGCAACCATTTTAGGCCATCACATATTTATTTCTCCAAGGACAAAATAGTCATTTCAACTGCATCGGCTCCTAGACTTCCTAGACTTCCTGGACATCTAAACTAAAAAGAATCAGAGTCTCACATGTCTAATAATTATTTATTATCATCTAATTTTATTCCTGGGAAGTAATGTGGTTCGAATAATGATTTTTCTAATCTCATCTCATTTTAATTTGTATTTTTCTTACTATAACATTTTCCTGATTCGTTTCTAATACTTCTAATTGTTGTGCAATGACATATAACATTTGGTTTGTATAATTATTTTGTGATTTAAGCTGACTAATGTCTGAATTATTTTCTATTAGTTTTAATGGGCTAGCCAATATTTCATGATTTTTCCAATTTAGGTTTATTTCTTCTAATAGTGGGTATACCGAACTAATTTTTATTTTTTTTGCAGTTGTGGTCCAAATCATTTTACTACTTCTAGTTTCTTATATACTATCAGATGATAAGATTTAATCCTTTTGAGATCAGAAAGGTAATATTCTCATATTTTTCCCTATATTTTCTCGTTGTAATCGAGAAAATATTGAGTTAGTTTTTTTATAATAACAATCATTGAATTTTTTATATAATAATTCTTCATCAATTGTGAAATTACCAAGCACTAATAATTATTTTTTGTAAGGTTCTAAGAGACCCGCCATGCCACTTACAGTTGGCGACATTGGAGGCAACGAAGACTTATTATCAATAATAGAGGATGCCCTGCTGGTAGTGGGTAGATAATAGAGTTGATGGATTGTCTTTTCCCAATCAACTCCTCTAAGAAAGCTATGTCTCAATAATGGAGTTTGATAGGATATATCATTAGTAGATTTTCTACTAGCTGTTGGTGTTCTAATAGTTTCTTTCGTAGAATTTACTTGAAATTTAAATAATAATTCTCCATTTCCTGACAACGACTCTATTATAACTATTGGTTGTGTTCTACGTTTAATTTGCTGAGGAGGAATGACATTTGGTATTTTCCAGCTATCTGGAAAACTAACTTGATTTCATTTTAATAATCTAGGTACTTGTATATTCATTTTATCATAATTAGCCTCGATTAATATGATATTGTTCTTTGCTGATTCCTTTTTAGCTTTGGGACTAACATTAGAACTCATAATCTTATAATGAACCCTATAAATGATAACATTTTTTTATGTTTCCATCATAGTTGTGGGTAACTTTAAATTTAAGTTCAATATTTTTGTAATATTTTCATCATATAAATCAACTGAAAAGTTCGGATAACAATTAAAATAGACCAGGCAATTGGCTAAAGTTCGGATAATAAGTTATAAAAACCTAATCCTCTTTATTAACATAAAATCGCAACCCTTACACCTTGTATGCATGAAATCACAATTTTCTTGTGTCCTATGCTTAGTGCTGAAATATGTATAGTTAATTGGGATGATAACTCAAGTTGAATCTTGTTAAGTTCTTGGCTATCATATCACATATCCAAAGGGAAGGCACCTGCGGCATCTGATCATTGATTTCTGATAGGTTTGTTGAGTGGAATTAGTTAGGAAATAGGGTATTTACTTGGTTATTGAGTATGCATGCTTAGTTTAGTTTTTTCTTGGCCTTGTAATGCTATAGGTGGTTTGGAACTATTAAATAAAGGCAAAGGAATAGCTTCTTGTTCAAAGAGAAGAGAGGTAGGATCTATGCCTCATCAATTTCTCCAGAGATCCTTGTTGTTTGTTTGTTGTTTTCGATGCACACTGTTGTTATTATTGCATATGAATTGATTGTATGGTGTATACATGAATTGCGGATTGAGATATGATTACTTTGGCTATACCGAACCCTTGAGATAGGTTATGTGTGCCTAATTTTCATGTGTTGTGTGTATTGACCATGCTGATTGTGTGCTTACATGATTGAGGATACCCTGTTATGGTATTGTGCTTTGTGCTTGCCTATGTTTGCTTGTACATGTTTGTGTGTTAAGATCCTTTTCCAGTGGCCATTCGGGGTAAGCGCTAATGCTTTTTGGGAGAGGAGAGGCTCTTACTGGTATGAAAGTTGTATGGGTGATAATCCCTTGCTTGCGCGTGTTAGATGCCTTGTCCTGTATGCTGGCTAGATGCCTAGTCCTTTGTACTGGCTAGATGCCTAGTCCTTTGTGCTGGCTAGATGCGTTGTCCTGTGTGCTGGCAAGATGTCTTAATCCTGTGTGCTGGTTAGGATGCCTAGTCTTATGTGCTGGCTAGATGCCTTGTCCTGTGTGCTGGCAAGATGAATAGGCTTGCTGATTAGCTTGTGTGCTAACCTTTTACCCTTTGTGCAGCAAAGCCTTAGACAACACAGGTGGAAGGGAATGACTTTTCTTTTTTCCTATTGCCGAGAGCAACCTGATGTGTTTCTTGCTTGTGTACTTCTAATTTTCGGAAGTGTTTGTAGTTCCTCAGCCTCAGCTTCGGCCCTAACCTTTTTGGTTGATTCTTGAATTATGTGATACCTTTAGATAAGTAGGGATGATCTGATGTTGTTTGGGAAATGTTTGTTTAAGATTTTTGTAGATCTTATGATGTTGTGACCCTACTGAGATTCTTTTAATCTCATCCTGTTGTTTTCACCATTTTTACCATCTAGATTCCATTCGTAAATACTTTTACCATCATAGCTTCCTTGAGAGTATTTTTCTTCATTTTGAACATCGAGTAATAAGGGTCTAGGCTAATAGTGTGGTATCCTAGGTCTGTCATAGAGTCTTATTCTGTAGATTTCTAATTTCTCTTCAAATTGTTCTGTTATTTCTTCTATTTCTGAATTATTTAATTCTGATTCACTATCAGTTTCAGAAATGGTTGATATCTTAGGTTTTGAGGATAATTCTAAGAATTCTAATTATTTTGTTATCTGTTTTAGTAATTCATCTTCATGTCCTAATTTAAAATTCTTTATATCTTTGTTTGGTTTTATTAATGGCTTTTCTATTTTTACTTCTTTCTTTTCTTGGTTAAGGTCAAAATATTCTAATTATTGTGATATTAACTGTAGCATTTGATTCGTATAGTTATTCTTTATTTTTCCCAATTCTGAATTGTAAGATTCCTTGAAGAGAGCAGCTACTATGGTATTTCCATTCCATTCTATAGCTACTTCTTCAAAAGGTGGATACCTAGATTTTTCTATTGTTTGATCTTTAGGTTTTACCCATGAATTAGAACTAGATGATGTTGTATTTATTTCTTTTGTTGCTTCAAATATTTCTTCTGTATAATCTTCTTTTCTGGCATTCCACCAGATAAAGAAGTCTGTGTGTGCTTTATAGTATGTTAATTCATTTTTATAGTCTTGCCAAATCTCCCCCGTGCTCTTCGAGTGTACCTCTTGAAGATACTGTTATCGTTTATCATTATTTTTATCATCAAAAAATTTATTAATTATTATTTCCATATCTAAGTCAAATTCTACCATTTTATAATTGGTTATTATGTGCTATGTATAGCCATATCACCATGAGTGGGAGATAATGGTGGTGATTCTTTTTTATTTTGAACAGACGAAGTGACTGTATAATAGGATTCTGAATTAAAGGGTGTGTCGTACTTTTTTGACATATCATATCTAGTTGACAGGGATCGCCTAGGAGGGTCTATGTATGCCCCACGGTGGGAGCCATACATAGACCCTCCTAGGAGATCCCTGTCAACTAGATATGATATGTTAAAAAAATACGACACACCCTTCAATTCAGAAAAACAACCATCATTAAAAGGAGTTGATTGGAATAAAAATATTCCGCAATCCTATTATATAGCCACTTCGTCTGTTCAAAATAAAAAAGAATCACCACCATTATCTCCCACTCATAGTGATATATATGGCTATAACTAGCACATATAATAACCAATTATAAAATGGTAGAATTTGACTTAGTTATGGAAATAATAATTAATAAATATTTTGATAATAAAAATAATGATAAACAAAAATAGTATCTTCAAGAGGTACCCTCGAAGATTAAGGGGGAGATTTGGCAAGACTATAAAAATGAATTAACATACTATGAAGCACACACAAACTTCTTTATTTGGTGGGATGCCAGAAAAGAAGATTATGCAGAAGAAATATTTGAAGCAACAAAAGAAATAAATGCAGCATCATCTAGTTCTAATTCATGGGTAAAAATTAAAGATCAAACAATAGAAAAATCTAGGTATCCACCTTTTGAAGAAGTAGCTATAGAATGGAATAGAAATACCATAGTAGCTACTCCTTTCAAGGAATCTGACAATTCAGAATTGGAAAAAATAAAAATTTAGAATAACTATACGAATCAAATGTTACAATTAATAGCACGACAATTAGAATATTTAGACCTTAACCAAGAAAAGGAAGAAATAAAAATAGAAAAAACATTAATAAAACCAAACGAATATACAAAGAATTTTAAATTAGGACATGAAGATGAATTACTAAAAAAGATAACAAAACAATTAGAATTCTTAGAATTATCCTCAAAATTTTAGATATCAGCCATTTCTGAAACTAATAGTGAATCACAATCAAATAATTCAGAAATAGAAGAAATAACAGAATAATTTGAAGAGAAATTAGAAATCGACAGAATAAAACTCTATGACAGACCTAGGATACCACACTATTACCCTAGACCCTCATTACCTGATGTTCAAAATAAAGAAAAATACTCTCAAGGAAGCTATGATGGTAAAAGTATTTACAAATGGAATCTAGATGGTAAAATTGAGCATGGTATAACCGATATGTGGAATGAAATGTATATGGCAGCTACTGCCTATAAAATAATAAATAATAGTGAAAGAGAAATAACGAGGATAATAACTTCTGGATTCAGAGGAGAGTTAAAAGGATGGTGGGATAATTACTTATCCCCATTAGGGAAAAATGAAATACTTATGACAGTAAAACCAGAAATTAGAGAAGGACAAACATACAATGTAGAAAACTCTTTTGCAACATTAATATATGCTATAACCAAACATTTCATAGGAAACCCCCAGAGTATAGCAGAGAAGGCCTCAATCATATAATCAAACTTAACTTGTCCAAAACTACAGGAATTTAGATGGTATAAAGGCATGTTTTTATCAAAAGTATTTCTTAGAGAAGATTGTCAGCAGTCGTATTGGAAAGAAAGGTTCATAGCTGGCCTACCCAGATTATTCGCTGATAGAGTAAGAAATAGAATAAAAAATAAGTTTAATGATAATAGCATTCATTATGATATGATAACTTATGAAGATTTAATTACAGAAGTTAATATAAAAGGTCTAAATCTTTGCAATGAATTAAAACTGCAATCAAAACTTAAACAAGATCAACTTAGTGGTAGAAAAGAATTAGGATCCTTCTGCACTAAATATGGATATGAGAAAATCTTAGTCCCTTCGGCAAAACAAAAAGAAAAGAAAATTAAGAGAAATAGAATAAATAAATGTGAGACCTCGAATTTTGAGTTCTAGAAGTCCAGAAGCCAGTGCAGGTCAAAATATGATTTTACCCCTAAAGGAAAGGATGTGTGATGGCTGAAATTGGTAAAAGTTATTTGGTAGTTAATTCTGGTTTTAATTCCGTTTAATCTAAGTCCTTATAGATAGATAATTGCCTTAGAAATTAAAATCCCTAAAAATTAGGGAAGATAATTGCAGAATTTAAATCTGATAGTTTTCTTATTTTAATAAATCCTTTAAAGTAGGAATTATAATCTCATAACCATCCTCTATAAATAGAAAGTCACCCACATAAAAATTTTACACCAAAGCACACAAATTTTGTAAACCCTAAAAACCTTACACCGTTCTACTTCTGTTGAAATCCGCTGGGATTTCAAATAAGCTTAACTCTCTCATCATCAGTCAGATTCTTGTGAGTAATAGCTTGCTGAAAAGCTCTCTTTATCCTGTTTTCAAAAAACATTGTATTTTTGTCGGGAGGTTAGTATTTCTTTCTCTAAAGATAAGTTGAAATTCGGCGGCACTACCAAATGTTCTTGAACTTCAATCTTGCATAACTCTTTCATCATTTTTTGGATTCCTGAAAATAATAGTTTTTTGGAAAGCTCTCTTCATCCTCTTTCCAAATATATTTTTTTTATTTTCTTGAAGCTAATATTTCTTTGTCAAAAAGTAAGTTGAAAATCGGCGGCAAAATTAGGTTTTCGGTGGAACTGCCAAAATCTTCTTGAACTTCAAAATAGAATGACTTTTTCATTGTTTGTTTTATTTCTTCAAATCATAGCTTGTTGGAAATCTCTTTTCATCCTCTTTCCAACCATATATGTTTTGTTATTTGGACGTTAATATTTCCTTGTCTAAGGTTAAGTCGAAAATCGGCAACGAAATTAGGTTTTTAAATTTCTATAGTTTTTGTCTTTAGTTGATTTCTGTTGTCGGTTCGTGTGTTCTTTTGATTGCTTAGTATCTATTCATGATGTATGATCATGAATTTCCTTCTTTTAAACTTCTCTATGCTTGAAATTGAAATTGTCCTATACCCTACTCTTAACGCCGAAATTTGCATGGTTAAATTGGAATGGTAATTGAGGTTGAATATTGTTAAGTTCCTGGAAATCACATCAAACATCCAAGGGGGAGGCACCTGCAGCATCTGATCACTGGTTTCTGATAGGTTTGGTGAGTGGAATTGGTAAGGAAATAGGGTATTCAATTGATTATTGAATATGCATGCTTAGTTTTTTTTCGTCTTTGCCTAGTGATAATATAGTTTGGAATTACCTAATAAAGTCAAAGGAGTAGCTTCTTGTTCAGAGACAAGAGAGGTAGGATCTATGCCTCATCGATTTCTTCAGAGACCCTTGTTATTTTCTTGATTTTTTTATACCTGCCCTTGTTGTATTGCATTCGATTTGATTATAGGGTGAGAGTATGAATTTCGGATTGAGATATGGATCTCATAGGCTATATTGAACCCCTGAGTTAGGTATTGAATGCCTGAGTTGCATATGTTATGTGAATTGAATATGTTGATTGTTTTCTGACATGATTGACGATATCTTGTTGTGGTATTATGCTTTGTACTTGCCTGTGTGTGCTTGTATGTGTTTGTGTGTCAGGATCCTTTTCCGGTGGCCATTCGGGGTAAGCACTGATGCTCCTAGGGAGAGGAGAGGTTCTTACTGGTATGGTTGGCAAACCCCAGCATGCGCGCACTGGATGTCTTGTCCTTGTGTGGCCGGAACCCTGTCCTTGTGTGGCAGAAAGCCCTTATACTTGTGTGGCAAGACGACTTATCCTTGTGTGGCAAGATGAATAGGCTTACCGATTAGCTTGTGTGTTAACCGTTTAGCCTTTGTGCAGTAAGCCTTGGACAACACAGGTGGAAGGGAATGACTTTTCTTCTTCAATGCCGAGAGCAATCTGATGAGTCCTACCTGCCTGTGTACTTCTGATTTTTAGGAAGTGATTGTAGTCCTCCCTCAATCATAGATTCGGCTCTAACCCTTTTTGATTGATTCTTGAATTGCGTGATCCCCTTTAGTTGTTTAAGAATGATCTAATGTGAATTGGAAGATTTGTGTTTAGGGTTTCTGCAGATCTTGTGATGCTGTGACACTACTGAGATTTTTGTAATCTCATACCGTTGTTTTATCATTTTTCAGGCTTAGGTACATCCACTATCCGTGGTACCAGTGTGTGAGATCAAGGCTACATGACAGGGCGATATCACATCACATTTGCATACTTGTTCCTTGTTTACTTGGGCTTATAACATGAATGATTGAGATACTTTCTAGTTTATTTTAAGATGCCTTCTTTGCTTGCTATTTCCGAAATATGTTGGATGATTTCTTGCTGGTTATTTGGATCCCTATAGGACTTGTGTGTTATGAACCCAATGATTTAATCTAAAGACTTCCGCTGATGTTTTATTCACTCCATATGTTACTAGAATATTTGTCCAATATCATGCTCCAATTGTTGTTAAACATTAAAATAAACATGCTAAAAGTCGGAAGTTAATGGTAAGCTTGATGAGATTCAGATAGGTCTTAGGTGTCAATTGGGCTAATTTGGGTTTCACGACGGTGATGACCTTAATCAGAGCAAATAGTAATAGTTCGGAATTGGGGTCGTCACAGGTTTGGTAGCGGAGCATGGTTTAGAGAATATAATTTCTTATATGCTAACTTATCTGTTGATTTTGGTGTTTGTAGGTAAGGATATGCGCACACACTCACTCACTTAGGGGCTAATACCGAAAGTGAACTAATGCTAAAATGAAATTGATTTATAAGATTTAAATGATGAGAATGATAATCTGATGTGATATTTTTTCGTGTATGTTCTTATGCCTGGTATGCCATGATATGTTTCGGTGAGTGTTTACTGAGTTTCTTATCATTGCTGAGAATGTGTGTGTTGGTTTATGCATGCTGTCGAGTGTCCCTATTTGACTCTTATACTGCTGAATGTATATATATGTGATTGCTAGTGTGTATTTCCGAATATGGATGCTGTGTGAATCCATTCTTGCTTGATGTTTGATGATGATTTCCGAGAGCATATATGAGTGTTGATGTAATTTCCGAGAATACCTTTGCATGTGTGCATATGATTTCTGAAAATTTATATGTTGCTTTCCAGCATATGCATATCTTCCGGTGTATGCCTCTCCACCAGGTACCACTTCTTTTCCAAGTATCGTATTTAGTTATGTGTAAGTAACAATCGTATTCTTAAATAGTATGGCAAGGTTGAACGCTACGAGGGATCGATGGGGTAGGAATGTGATTCAGGCCGAACAACAACCTGTTGAGCAAGAGGAGCCGAATGCACAAATTGAGAAGGAAGGGCAAGCTGAGCCCGAAAATCAACCTGAGCCACCAGCTACACCAGTCATCGATCCTGTGATAGCATAAATATTAAATGTATTGCAAGGAATTGCTGCAAATCAATAGCGTATGGAGGCGCAATCAAGACCCACAAGGCTATTCAACCTGACTGATGTCGAGGCTAGTCCTGATGTGGTGACAAAAACTGATTTGTGATCTAGTTTACATCGGTTGTGTTGTACGTATGGGTTCGAATGTATTTGAAGTGGATCTGATTCCATTAGACATCTGAGAGCTGGATGTGATCTTAGGCATGGACTGTCTGGAAAAATATCAAGCCCGTATGGAGTGTTTCACCAAACGTGTGTGGTTCATTTTTCCTGATGGTTCCAAATACTGTTTTGAAGGTGATAGGCGAGTTGTTCCAACTTGCATGATTTCCTGGCTTAAGGCGAAACGATTAATCAACAAAGGATGTGTGAGGACCCGAACCCGATCCTTGGGCTCCTCACCGCCGTGCAGTCCCAATTGGCCCAACTCGTGACCCAATCGGAACCACACAAGGCTTATCCTCAAACTCAAAACCCAAAACACGTAAAAATAAGTATAAATTTAAAAAGGAGCATGTATTCAACAATTAAATCTCGACACAATAGAACAAATCACGGAGAAGCACACACAAACAGCGGAAGACTTAAATCTCACACACAACAGGCCACACGGCCCCAAACAGGCATCATCAACACAGTCCAATCAATGCAAGCCCAATAACAGCAAAACGTGCCCAAGGCACCCAACTCATCTCATATATAATAAATCCAAAGAGTACATGCATATCCAAAATAATTGCCAAGCCAAGCCCACCAAAGGGTCACAATCGCAATAGACAAGCATGCATAGTACAAACCAAAATACAAAGAAAGTGTCGAGTTTTCAAACGTGTCATATGCAGTAGTCCAGCCCTATGACAAACCAGAAACCTCGACCTCAAAAGGAAGTCTGCTAGCCAAGCCTCAACCTAGTCCTGAAAAGATAACAACAAGAGGGGGTGAGATCTCGAGGACCTCAGTGAGAGTCACAGCGTCATAAACAGTTACGGTGGAATAGAGGCACATACGAAAACAAGTATAAACAGTATAGTGCTTAATAATGAAACCACATTAAATCCATGATGCTAATCGTGCAAACAAACTCATATAAATAAAATCAATTTCGTATGAATGAGTTTGAAATTATAAACCAATATGTCGAGCACAAGTCCAAATATTACAAGATCTCAAAGTCTCAAACACGTGGGCTACTATGCCACAATCTATCGGGGAGGACCACTAAAACCGCTTCACCTGATAACCCGGGCCAAAGGGAAATCGGAAGCCCACTGGTGGCTAATTTAAATACACATTTTCAAATAAATATAAATCCCCTGCCACCAGTGTTGTCCTAGGGAAATGTGGAGAAAACGCACTATCACACAAATCCCAACTCACGCACAACTCGCAAAGCCCGAAGGCATATCGTGTATAGCCTGATACTCACAACCGTCACAAGGCCTATACTCACCACCTTATACTCCTAGGCAAGGGAATACCCTTCTATCTAAGGGTGCTCATCCACTTACCTCCGCATTGGCCAAGCGTTGTTATCGTCAATTCCAAGATCAAATCCTAGAAATCGTATATGAATATACGTACTTCGCAATTGTGAAAAAGATCTCAAATCATATCATAATTCAAATCGCTTATGAGATAATCCAAAAACAATTCAAAAGCTCGCATACAAGTCCCGCATTTTAAGAAACCAATATAAAACAATTAATTCTCGCAAGTATCTCAATCACGTCACAAGCATGCATATAGGTCCATAGAAATATTTTATGCATCATAAACATGCCACACGCATAATGAACCTAGTATGCAAGTCATGCATCAATGCACATATTGCCTCTATTCAAAACCAAGCATATATCCGATTTTAATTAATAAAACAAAACATTTCCGCGCATGTAAATGAAACATAGTCTCCCACCTCTTGTCGAGCCGACTCACTACTAACCACGCCCTTGCCCTTATCGCGCGTCGAAGGACCACCTACAGGCGAAGGCAAACACACAAATCGAATCTCAAAACAAAATCAAATAAATAACTAAAACGGCTAAAAACCGAAAATAAACCTACGACCCCAAACTGACACCTAAGACTCATCCTAATACTCAAACCAAGCCTCACACGCTCTAAACGAGACAAGAAAACCAACAAACTCAAAATTCGAACCTAATCGAAAAACCATTAAAACCCGACATAAGCCGAAATCCAAACCGCGGCAATTCAACGCAATCAAAGCCCACCAACGCTCTCAACAAACTCAAATACACCAGCAACAATCATCAAAGGCAACCAATAACACATTAAAATCAAAAACCCAAAAATCACATAATTTCCCTAAATCGCCAAAACTCAAAAATCACTCCTAAGCCCAAAATTGACCAAACCCACCTATCACACTACCTTAGGAAACATCTTAGCAAGCTAATTCAACCAACAAACGGAAAAGAAAACAAAGAAATCAAACATAATCTCCAAAAATTCGAATTTACTTAAAATGCTCAAAACCAATCAAAAATACCATTATCTAAGGAAACAACAATGGAAAGAGATGAAGAAGGGTTACCTTTAACTTTGGTAAGAATGCCCAAACCTTGATTTTGAGGAGAAGCAAAACTGAGGAATTTTTTTCTTCTTTTTGGCTTAAAAAGCCTTCGGCTGCGTGAGAAGCAAGGGAAAAGAAATTTTCTTTTCCCTGCACTTCTCGTGAGAAAAAGGGGTGGCTGTCTCATTAATGGCATTTTGGTAAATAAGCAAACTTTGACTTTTTTTTTTCTTTTTTTTTTTTTTTTTGAAAATTTTATTTTTTCTAAAAATTCTAATTAATTGTAAAATCAAATTAACTGGTTTAAAATAAAGAATAAAGGTTCAAAATCAAGGAATTGGACTTTAAAACGGGATTGGGCTCGAAAAAACGAAAATCGGCCCAAAGGCCTCCGGCCACTCAAAACGGGCCTCGAAAACTCATAAACTCCGAAACGACACGTCGTGCAACTATCGACATACAACCACCGACACGACGTTCTAGACGATCTAGACCCGACAACTAGGCTCTATGACTAAGTCCACATCACTCGGTCAAAGGGTCAGCGCTGACGGTCAACTAATCAACTATCACAAACCGACCAATCCGGGACAACTGACTGAAACCGAATGCTGACTAGACATTCAAAAGGACGGGGTCTCACACCTCACCCTTCTGAGAGTAGCGTACGATAGAGTGCAGATTCGATTCGTAAATTTTTAGGTTGGGTGCCTCAGCCTTAGGAAGTCCTTAGCGTGTTTGAGTGTTTTAGGGTGTCTAGATGGGATCGAGAGTACGATAGAATGCGAGATTGAGGATTGAGTCAGTGGAATTTGACAGATTATGACCCGTTTTGAGTGACCATGAATTTTTGGGTCGATTACTATTCATCGATCCCAAATACTGTTCATCGAGCCCAAACACTATTCGTAAGCCCAATTGCTTAACCGAAATTCCAGACACCCGTATTGTCACACAAAATTTTATTCGGGTCATTTGGGATGATACGGGCTGTGAAATTAACATTTCTGTACTTGGTAGACCTTGGGATTTAGCCCAATTCAGTCTCAGCCCCAATCCATTGTGTCAGCCCATGTACTAACCCATTAGTTACACTTAAGTCTTGCCATTTGTGCATTAAACCCAGCCCATGTACTAGCTAACCCATTAGTTACACTTAAGTCTTGCCATTTGTGCATTAAACCTAGCAGACCATTCATTTCATCTGCCCTAAATGCCTTTCCCGTTTTTCTTTTCTCTTCACCATCCAAGAGTACCAACATTCACCTTCAACTCAGTTTTCCCTCAGAAATCATTAGGGGATCATACCCTAACACTCCCCTAGTGTTTTCCACACATTTCCACTGGTAGTTTGGTGGGTGGGGGTGATTTCTAAAGCTGTTTTCATTCTGGACGAAAATTGAGATTTTACTGGTAAGTGGTTTAATTCTTGTTTCCATGCTTCTAAGATAGTTCCTTTAGGTTGCTAGTAATGTTGCTGAGTTAATTTAGTGAGTGATTGTGGCTGGAAACACCCTGAAAGTTTTGTGTAATTCTCGGGTGAACAGTGTCAGAGGGTGGAATTTGAATGTTCTTGATGAATTAGGTGTATTGGTTACTTGAGATAAGTTCTGTATGTATGGAATGTGAGTTGAGGGATACAGGTTTTGTCATTAAGTGTTATTATGATGTGTGAATGCTTACTGGTCAGAGTTGTGATTAAGGGGGAATGGTTGTGAGTTTATGGAGTGGTATGAGTTTGAGCAGTGACATTAAATTGTTCAATTGCAGAGGAGTGTTGAGTGGTAATTGTGAGAGGGTCCTTTAGGTTTCAATTTCAGTTGTAGTTTCTGATCACTTGAACTCAGGGTAGCTTACGGTTCTCTGACTGCCTTATGTGTATAGGTGGTATTGCGGCAGCTGAGAAAGGCAAAGGTATCGCTGGTACGTCGTCAGCGCGACAAGAGGTGGGAGTTTAAGTTTCATCTGCATATGCGTACTGGTTTGTTTAATTAAAATTGGATTGCATGGTTTGATTTGAATAGAGGCATTGCTGGTACTCTGATAATTAATCATGTTAGACTCATATGAATGCTTGTCATACTTTGGAACGCATTAAATGTATGTTCAAAACTAAGCATGATGGTTGTGTGATGTGCATTGTGTTGCCTTGAGTGAATTGCTGCTTGTAACTGAGTGTGTGGCAACACAAGGGAGACTTGTTAAAAATGTGAGATTGGCCTAATGTGGAATTGTATAAATACATAGCATGCATTACAAGTTTTTCCTAAACAATGTGGTATAAGCATTTTCTTAGGAATTTACTGGAATTGACGAACTATGCTTGATCAAGCTAGGTAAGTATATGGGGATCCCAGCTGAGGGGACAGTTGCTTACCTTGGAGGGTTATGGAGGATATATCTGTATGAAT
The DNA here is from genome assembly GCA_019739055.1 of Passiflora organensis. Classification (NCBI taxonomy): domain Eukaryota; kingdom Viridiplantae; phylum Streptophyta; class Magnoliopsida; order Malpighiales; family Passifloraceae; genus Passiflora; species Passiflora organensis. The sequence continues at coordinate 409,785 of JAEPBF010000146.1, forward strand.
GGTTACTCGAGTGCACTATAAACTATCAGTCCTCATGATGCTATATGCATACATCTACGAAACTGAGATGGAATCTGATAATTGATTTCTCCATTCAGTTTCGGACAACCTTGATGGTAGGGGTTTTGAACTGCTAAATTAAAACCATCAATGGGCTTCCAGGTGATCCTTTAGCGGGGATTATTCGGGAGTGGTTTGTGTCCACCCTGGTAGATTTTGGGCATACTAGCCGTGTATCAGAAAGATGATTTTCTGCAATTGCATAATGTTTTGGTCATTGTGCATTGTGCATTGTGCATTGTGCATTGAGAATTTCGTTATGTGCATATATGAGCATGAGACTCAATTGTGTTACGTACTTGCTTACAAACTGATTTAGTAACTGCCTCTATTCCAACGTTTGTGCTTATGACGCGGTACTCCCACTGAGGTCCTTTGATCTCACCCCCCTTGCTTTATTTTCCTCAGGGCTAAATTGAGAGACTAGCAGTTCAGCTCCCAGGTTACGATTCCATTGTTGGTCGTGTAGGGCTGGACATTGTACTCCACACATTTTGGACACTCGGCATTATTTGTGTTGTAGGTATACATTTGACGTGTGCATATGTATGCTAAGCGTGCGAATCTGGAATTTAAATTTTATACTGCAAAGTTTGTATGACAGTGAAATATTATGTGAAATGTGTGACAGAATTATATTGTGGGTTGATATGTGTAAAAGACTTCCGCTGACGGTTAATAATTCCGTTGTTGATTTTGCCGAGTTTTTATTATAACGTGCCATGCTTCAATTTCAAAGAAAAGTTTCAAGAATGGAAAATGATTTTTACAGTAAGCCTTGTGTGGTTCCGATTGATCCACCCGTTGGGTCGATCGGGGTTGCACGGCGGTGAGGTTCCCATTTACCGAGAACGGGTCCTCACAGGGTTGGTAGCGGAGCATGGTTGTTTCGTGTGTACAGAATGTGCAAACTGATTTTGAACTAGCATATTTTACAAACGCATCACACTCACAGCACGTGCATTGTCCAGCATAGAGTGGGTCTAGTTGTTATTAGTGGTGTTGATTTTAGGCTTGTACTATGGTTGTGTGTTCAGTGTGATTTGATGGCACCTAAGAAGAAGGTTAGGAGACCAGCACGCCGAGTGCAAGCAGCAGATGTTGATGAGAGGTCCGATGCTAATGGACCAGCAGTTGGAGCGCATCAGACACAGACAGGACAGGCAGCACCTACAGCTCAGGATTCCGCCTTAGTACAGGTGTTGGCAGCACTACAAACGACGTTGGGTCAGATGCAGCAAACTATGCAAATGATGCAAACTGCAGCTGCACAGCCACAGGTACAGGTACCAGATCGGCCTGAAGTACAACAAGAAGCACAGGAAGTTCAGGGTGCTAGATTACCGATTCAGGTGTCAAAGTTGCTGAAAGAAGCCAGACATTTGGGTTGTGAAAGTTTTTATGGCTCCAGCGATGCAATGGTGGCCAGGAAGTGGAAAGATAAAATTGTGCTGACTGCCCAAGACCTGCGAGTATCTGATGAAGAGAGGACGATCTTGGCTACTCGTTTGCTGGAACGAGATGCAGCCACCTGGTGGAGTACCATCAGGAATCGATATGGGGGACAGCCCACGTGGGGGGAATTCGAACATGAGTTTGATGAACGATTTTTCCCACCACATTTCCAGGATGATAAACGGTCTGAGTTCTATATGTTACGACAAGGGAACAAGACAGTGGCTGAATATGAAACGGAATTTCGGGCACTAACTCATTTTGTGCCGGAATTGGAACAAGATATGAGAATTTTGGCCAGTCGATTCGAGCAGGGTCTGAATCATAATATTCGGACTATCATGGGTCCAAACACAAGCACAGACTTCGAGAAGTTAGTGGTGGAAGCTGTTAAGTCTGAAACGATTGCTCGAGGACAGAATAATCAGTTTGGTAGACCGAGGGAATTTGTCCCTGGGAGGGATTCTGCAAGACATAGTGGGAGATTTGACAAGAGGCCTGTAAACAAGAGGTTTACTCCTTACTTTACTGCACCGACTCGATCACAGGGAACATCTTCCTTTGTGACTAAGGCACAACCAGCTCAGTCAGCATTAAGTTCCAGTAGACCACCATCGTATCCCAGGTGTCTGAATTGCAAAGAATTCCACCTCCCACCATGTCCACATCCTGCTCGCTGTTTCAATTGTAATCAGTTTGGGCATATGGCGAGAGAGTGTCCTAGAGGAGAGACACCGCGAACCATGACATATCAGCCAAGAACTCCAGTGATGCCAGTAGCACAAAGGTTTGGTGTGAGTCATATGGGCTCACAGGGATCTTCCAGACCACAGAGCAGACTACCAGCAGGACGACCATCTGGTAGCGAGACCACGAGTCGGTCACAGTATCGACCACAGCAAAGGCCGCAGGCGCGTTTGTTTACTTTGGTAGATACGGAGGCAAGCGCCAACCCTGACGTTGTGACAGGTACACTTACTGTTTTTTCCATTCCTGCTAGAGTATTAATAGACCCTGGAGCGAATAGATCTTTTGTCAGTCCTAGAGTAATTAGGAGTGCAGATAGGAAGTTGTCACCCCTAGAACCACCCGTAGCGGTTTTGACTCCATTAGGTGAACAACTGGTTTGCAGCAACGTGTATCTGAATTGTATTTTAAAGATGGGTACTGCAGAGGTTGAAGTAGACTTGGTTCCATTGGATATCAGGGAATTAGACGTCATTTTGGGTATGGATTGTTTGGCCAAGTACAGAGCACGAGTGGATTGTTTCACAAAGAAAGTACAGTTCAGTTTACCTGATGGTACAGAATTCTTTTTTGTGGGCGATCGGAGAGTAGTTCCATCTTGTGTGATCTCATGGGTGAGTGCAGGACAGATGATCAACAAGGGTTGTGCAGCATTCTTGGCACATGTTCGTGATGTAACAGTCGAATTCCCAGAATTGAGTAGTGTGCCAGTAGTGGAAGACTATCCCGATGTATTTCCTGAAGAAGTAACAGGGTTACCACCGAAGAGGGAGATCGAGTTCGAGATTGAACTATTGCCGGGTACCTCTCCTATCTCCATTGCACCGTACCGGATGGCACCAGCAGAGTTAAAAGAATTAAAGACGCAGTTGGAAGATTTGGTGAACAGAGGGTTTATCAGACCCAGTGTCTCTCCGTGGGGTGCACCAGTACTATTCGTGAAGAAGAAAGATGGTACATTTCGCTTGTGCATCGACTATAGACAGCTAAATCGGGTCACAGTGAAGAATCGATATCCATTGCCGCGGATTGATGATTTGTTCGACCAGCTGCAAGGAGCATCAGTGTTTTCAAAGATCGATTTACGATCTGGTTACCATCAGCTGAGGGTTCGCGAAGCTGACGTTCCGAAGACAGCTTTTCGCTCACGCTACGGTCATTATGAATTTTTGGTGATGCCGTTTGGTGTGACCAACGCTCCAGCTATGTTCATGGACCTTATGAACAGAGTGTTCCAGGAGTACTTAGATCAATTTGTCATTGTGTTCATAGATGACATCCTGATTTATTCCAAGTCAGAAGAGGAGCATTTGTTGCATTTGAAGACTGTGTTAGATATACTTAGAACTCGGCAACTATATGCCAAATTTTCTAAGTGTGAATTCTGGTTGCGTGAAGTTAGATTTTTGGGTCATGTAGTGTCAGCCGATGGGATTCTAGTCGATCCCAAGAAGATAGAAGCAATTGTGTCTTGGGAACCCCCACAAAGTGTCACACAAATTCGCAGTTTCCTTGGATTGGCAGGCTATTACAGACGCTTTGTGGAGAATTTTTCTGTTTTGGCTGGACCATTGACACGTTTAACACGCAAAGGAGTTCCTTTCGAATGGACAGAGAAATGTGAACAAAGTTTCCAGGAACTGAAGTCCAGACTAGTATCCGCACCAATTCTCACTTTACCGACCAGCGGTAAGGGGTATGTGGTATATAGCGATGCATCAAGGATGGGATTGGGCTGTGTGTTGATGCAAGGAGGAAAAGTGGTGGCGTATGCATCGAGACAGTTGCGGCCGCACGAGACAAATTATCCGACTCATGATCTGGAATTGGCAGCAGTGGTATTTGCGCTTAAAATCTGGCGACACTACTTGTACGGTGAGACGTGCAGAATGTTCACTGATCACAAAAGTCTCAAGTATCTGCTCACTCAAAAGGAGTTGAATTTGAGACAGCGTAGATGGCTTGAATTGATCAAAGATTATGACCTGGTAATCGACTATCATCCAGGCAAGGCGAATGTTGTAGCGGATGCATTGAGTAGGAAGACGGTAACGTCCTTAGCTTACATACGAGCAGAGTACATACCTATGTTGATGTGTTTGAGAGCATCCAGAGTTCGGCTTGACAGTGATGATTCAGGGGCTTTGGTTGCACAGCTTGTTGTCAAGCCTACTTTGCTTGACGAAATACGAACCAAGCAACTCGAAGATGCAGTATTGGTTCGAGTACGACAGCAGGTTGAGGGCGATGACGGTGGTACTAGTGTGGCCAGTGAATACCGTATACGAGAGAATGGCATTTTGACATTTCGTGGTCGAGTGTGTATTCCCCGTGATGAGAAGCTGCGACAGTTAATTTTGATGGAAGCACACAGTTCAACGTTTGCAATTCATCCAGGAAGCACCAAAATGTACAGAGACTTACGAGAGCAGTATTGGTGGTCAGGGATGAAGAGACACATTGCAGAGTTTGTGGCAAAGTGTCTAGTGTGTCAGCAAGTGAAGGCAGAACATCAGAGACCTGCAGGATTACTACAATCATTACCTATTCCGGAATGGAAATGGGAACATGTGACGATGGATTTTGTGACAGGTTTACCGAAGTCACAGCGAGGCCATGATGCAATATGGGTGATAGTGGACAGACTGACCAAGTCAGCACACTTCCTCCCCATTAAAGCGACTGATACACCAGAGAAATTGGCCATGAAATATCTTGACGAGATAGTGAAGCTACATGGAGTCCCGGTATCCATTGTGTCAGATAGAGATCCGCGTTTTACTTCCAGACTTTGGAAGCAATTTCATAATGCTTTGGATACAAAGTTGAACTTCAGCACAGCCTTTCATCCACAAACAGATGGACAATCGGAGAGAACGATACAGACCTTGGAGGACATGCTTCGGGCATGTGTGTTGGATAGACAGACGTCGTGGGAGCGATGCTTACCGTTAGCAGAGTTCGCTTACAACAACAGCTTTCAGGTTTCCATTGGCATGGCGCCATATGAAGCGTTGTATGGGAGACGATGCCGCACGCCGTTGTGCTGGGACGAAGTTGGTGAACGGAAGCTTGATAGTCCTGAACTGATCGATCAGGCAGTAGAACAATTGACATTGATTCGGCAAAGGCTGAAGACAGCTCAAGACAGACAAAAGAACTATGCTGATAATCGCAGACGGAACTTGGAGTTTGCTGTGGGGGACAAAGTATTTTTGAAGGTAGCACCATGGAAAGGCGTAATCAGATTTCGACAGCGAGGTAAACTAACACCTCGGTATATTGGCCCATACAGTATTACAGCCCGAGTTGGGCCGGTGGCCTACCGGTTGAATTTACCGTCAGAGTTGGAGAGAATTCACAATGTGTTCCATGTGTCGATGCTACGGAAGTATGTGCCAGATTCATCGCATGTGTTGGAGTCGCCGCCAATAGAGATCGCCAACAACTTGTCATATCAGACTCAACCGGTAGCGATAGTAGACAGAGCAGTGAAACAATTGCGAAGTCGTTCCGTGCCGATGGTTTCAGTCTTGTGGCGAAGTGACATGATGGAAGAACGGACTTGGGAACCAGAACAACTGATGAAAGAGCAGTATCCACAATTGTTCAACAATTCGGGTAAGTGAATTTCGAGGACGAAATTCTTATAAGGAGGGGAGGATGTGAGACCTCACCCTTCTGAGAGTAGCGTACGATAGAGTGCAGATTCGATTCGTAAATTTTTAGGTTGGGTGCCTCAGCCTTAGGGAGTCCTTAGCGTGTTTGAGTGTTTTAGGGTGTCTAGATGGGATCGAGAGTACGATAGAATGCGAGATTGAGGATTGAGTCAGTGGAATTTGACAGATTATGACCCGTTTTGAGTGACCATGAATTTTTGGGTCGATTACTATTCATCGATCCCAAATACTGTTCATCGAGCCCAAACACTATTCGTAAGCCCAATTGCTTAACCGAAATTCCAGACACCCGTATTGTCACACAAAATTTTATTCGGGTCATTTGGGATGATACGGGCTGTGAAATTAACATTTCTGTACTTGGTAGACCTTGGGATTTAGCCCAATTCAGTCTCAGCCCCAATCCATTGTGTCAGCCCATGTACTAACCCATTAGTTACACTTAAGTCTTGCCATTTGTGCATTAAACCCAGCCCATGTACTAGCTAACCCATTAGTTACACTTAAGTCTTGCCATTTGTGCATTAAACCTAGCAGACCATTCATTTCATCTGCCCTAAATGCCTTTCCCGTTTTTCTTTTCTCTTCACCATCCAAGAGTACCAACATTCACCTTCAACTCAGTTTTCCCTCAGAAATCATTAGGGGATCATACCCTAACACTCCCCTAGTGTTTTCCACACATTTCCACTGGTAGTTTGGTGGGTGGGGGTGATTTCTAAAGCTGTTTTCATTCTGGACGAAAATTGAGATTTTACTGGTAAGTGGTTTAATTCTTGTTTCCATGCTTCTAAGATAGTTCCTTTAGGTTGCTAGTAATGTTGCTGAGTTAATTTAGTGAGTGATTGTGGCTGGAAACACCCTGAAAGTTTTGTGTAATTCTCGGGTGAACAGTGTCAGAGGGTGGAATTTGAATGTTCTTGATGAATTAGGTGTATTGGTTACTTGAGATAAGTTCTGTATGTATGGAATGTGAGTTGAGGGATACAGGTTTTGTCATTAAGTGTTATTATGATGTGTGAATGCTTACTGGTCAGAGTTGTGATTAAGGGGGAATGGTTGTGAGTTTATGGAGTGGTATGAGTTTGAGCAGTGACATTAAATTGTTCAATTGCAGAGGAGTGTTGAGTGGTAATTGTGAGAGGGTCCTTTAGGTTTCAATTTCAGTTGTAGTTTCTGATCACTTGAACTCAGGGTAGCTTACGGTTCTCTGACTGCCTTATGTGTATAGGTGGTATTGCGGCAGCTGAGAAAGGCAAAGGTATCGCTGGTACGTCGTCAGCGCGACAAGAGGTGGGAGTTTAAGTTTCATCTGCATATGCGTACTGGTTTGTTTAATTAAAATTGGATTGCATGGTTTGATTTGAATAGAGGCATTGCTGGTACTCTGATAATTAATCATGTTAGACTCATATGAATGCTTGTCATACTTTGGAACGCATTAAATGTATGTTCAAAACTAAGCATGATGGTTGTGTGATGTGCATTGTGTTGCCTTGAGTGAATTGCTGCTTGTAACTGAGTGTGTGGCAACACAAGGGAGACTTGTTAAAAATGTGAGATTGGCCTAATGTGGAATTGTATAAATACATAGCATGCATTACAAGTTTTTCCTAAACAATGTGGTATAAGCATTTTCTTAGGAATTTACTGGAATTGACGAACTATGCTTGATCAAGCTAGGTAAGTATATGGGGATCCCAGCTGAGGGGACAGTTGCTTACCTTGGAGGGTTATGGAGGATATATCTGTATGAATGGTTACTCGAGTGCACTATAAACTATCAGTCCTCATGATGCTATATGCATACATCTACGAAACTGAGATGGAATCTGATAATTTGATTTCTCCATTCAGTTTCGGACAACCTTGATGGTAGGGGTTTTGAACTGCTAAATTAAAACCATCAATGGGCTTCCAGGTGATCCTTTAGCGGGGATTATTCGGGAGTGGTTTGTGTCCACCCTGGTAGATTTTGGGCATACTAGCCGTGTATCAGAAAGATGATTTTCTGCAATTGCATAATGTTTTGGTCATTGTGCATTGTGCATTGTGCATTGAGAATTTCGTTATGTGCATATATGAGCATGAGACTCAATTGTGTTACGTACTTGCTTACAAACTGATTTAGTAACTGCCTCTATTCCAACGTTTGTGCTTATGACGCGGTACTCCCACTGAGGTCCTTTGATCTCACCCCCATTGCTTTATTTTCCTCAGGGCTAAATTGAGAGACTAGCAGTTCAGCTCCCAGGTTACGATTCCATTGTTGGTCGTAGGGCTGGACATTGTACTCCACACATTTTGGACACTCGGCATTATTTGTGTTGTAGGTATACATTTGACGTGTGCATATGTATGCTAAAGCGTGTGAATCTGGAATTTAAATTTTATACTGCAAAGTTTATATGACAGTGAGATATTATGTGAAATGTGTGACAGAATTATATCGTGGGTTGATATGTGTAAAAGACTTCCGCTGACGGTTAATAATTCCGTTGTTGATTTTGCCGAGTTTTTATTATAACGTGCCATGCTTCAATTTCAAAGAAAAGTTTCAAGAATGGAAAATGATTTTTACAGTAAGCCTTGTGTGGTTCCGATTGATCCACCCGTTGGGTCGATCGGGGTTGCACGGCGGTGAGGTTCCCATTTACCGAGAACGGGTCCTCACACGTATAGGAAGAAAGTGTGCAGATTTCGTCAATCGATCCACGATCACCCAAATGGCATTATTTCCTTGCTGCGATCTAGGCAAACCGGTCACAAAATCCATTGTGACGTGCTCCCACGTCCATTTTGGAATCAGAAGTGACTGAAGTAGACCAGCGGGTCTTTGATGTTCGATCTTTACTCGTTGACATACGAGGCATCGGGCAACGTATTCAGCAATGTGACGCTTCATGTTTGGCCACCAATACTGCTCCTTCAAATCTCGGTACATCTTAGTGCTTTCAAGATGAATAGCGAACTTCGAACTATGCACCTCTGATAGAATAAGGTTATGAATATCAACATTTTGTGGAACACATACCCGGTTTCTGAAGACTAGTACTTCGTCATCTTGTATTCTGAAATCATGAACTAGGGCATCAACACCATCAGCAAGTTGCTTCTGAATTCCAGTAAATTTTGGATCCTTTAATTGTTAATTTTGGATTTCTCAAATTAAAGTAGGTGGGACTTCGATTCGTGCCAACAACGAAGCAGAAAAATCGGTGCCAAGACGCACAAGGCTAGCTTTCAATTCCAACATTATCAGCAGGTAATGGGTGCGCATGTAGGCCAAAACTGATGGGGAAGGAGGATGAATATTTCAGCTCAGGGCATCAGCAACAACATTCACCTTTCCAGGATGATATTTGATGATTAAATTATAGTCTTTAATCAGCTCCACCCATTTTCGTTGTCTTATATTCAATTCTTTTTGCGTGAGGAGGTACTTCAGGCTTTTGTGGTCAGTGAAGAATCGGCATGTCTCGCCGTATAAGTAATGTCACCATATTTTAAGGCAAACACCACGGCTGCAAGTTCCAAATCATGCATAGGGTAGTTGCTCTCATGTGGTCGCAATTTCTGGGAAGCATAGACAATGACTTTCCTATCTTGCAACAATACGCATCCAATTCCAGATTTTGACGTGTCGCTGTAAATCACATACTCCTTTTCGCAAATAGGTAGGGTAAGGATAGGTGCGGAAACTAACCGATTCTTTAACTCTTCAAAACTGTGCTGGCATTTCTCGTTCCATACGAAGGGCTCACCCTTGCGTGTCAGTTTTGTCAATGGTCCGGCAAGCGATGAAAAATTCTCCACAAAGCGACTGTAGTATCTTGCTAAACCAAGGAAACTACGAACTTCGAATACACTTTGCGGAGGTTCCCAAGCAACCACGACTTCAATCTTGTTTGGATGAACTAACACACCTTGGGCAGAAATAATATGGCCAAGGAAACTAACTTCGCATAACCAGAATTCACATTTTGAGTACTTTGCGAACAACCGTCGATCCTTCAGGATTTTGAGTAAAGCATGATCCTCTTCCGATTTTGAGTAAAGCAGAATGTTGTCGATGAAGACTATCACAAATTTATCTAAGAATTCGCAGAACACACGATTCATCAAGTCCGTAAACACAAATGGTGGATTGGTCAAGCCGAATGACATAACCAAAAATTCGTAGTGGCCGTATCGCTATCTGATTGCGGTCTTCGGAATATCAGCATCACGAACTCTCAGTTGATGGTATCCAGATCTGAGATCGATCTTAGAGAATCAGCTGCACCTTGGCGTTGGTCGAACAAATCATCGATGCGCGGTAAAGGGTATTTGTTCTTCACGGTTACACGATTCAGCTACCGATAATCGATGCACAATCGCAGCAAACCGTCTTTTTTTTTTACGAACAGAACAGGTGCTCCCCAAGGTGACACACTAGGTCGGATAAAACCACGATCCAGCAAATCTTCCAATTGCGTTTTTAGTTCCTTCATTTCTGCAGGAGCCATATGATACAGAGGAATGAAAATCAGATTCGTACCAGGCACTAGCTCAATACTGAATTCCACTTCCCTTGCTGGTGGTAGACCGACTATGTCTTCTGGAACATCATGAACCACTGGAACAGAATCCAGGTTCGAAGATTCTTTAGAAATATCATGTACATATGCGAGGTACGCTGTACATCCTTTGTTGATTAATCGCTTCGCCTTAAGCCAGGAAATCATGCAAGTTGGAACAACTCGCCTATCACCTTCAAAACAGTACTCGGCACCATCAGGAAATATGAACCACACACGTTTGGTGAAACACTTCTTACGTGCTTGGTATTTCGCCAGACAGTCCATGCCTAAGATTACATCCCAACTGTCGAGCTTCCTTTAATAATTTTGTGATTATGACGGGAAGTCTCTCGGCTTCCTTAGGATTCGCCAGCTGTACAGGTTCAAGTGGAGGAATGGGTTCTTCCATGGGCATGGGTGCAGGAGCATTCTGAAATTACGCCTCCATACGCTGCTGATTTGCAGCAATTCCTTGCAATACATTTAAGATTTGTGCCATCACATGATCGATGGCTGGTGCCTCAGGTTTATTTTCGGGCTCAATTTTCCCTCCCTACTTAGTTTGTGCATTCAGCTCTTCTTGCTAAACAGGTTGCTATTCGGCCTGAACCACATACCTACCCCGTCGATCCCTTGTAGTGTTCAACCTTGCCATACTATAAAACATACGATTTTCACTTAACACATAACTAATTACGATACTAGGAAAAGAAGTGGTACCTGGTGGAGAGGCATGCACCAGACGATACGCATATGCTGGGAAGCAACACACAAATTTTCGGAAATCATATGCACACATGCAAAGGTATTCTCGGCAATTACATCAACACTCATATATACTCTCGGAAATCATCATCAAACATCAAACATTCATGGATTCACACCACATCCATATTCGGCAATACACACCAGCAATCGCATACATATACATTCAGCAATACAGGAGTCAAATAGGGATACTCGACAGCATGCATAAATCAACACACACATTCTCAGCAATGATAAGAAACACAACAAACACTCACCGAAACATATCATGGCATACCAGGCATAAGAACATACACGAACAAACATCACATCAGATTATCATTCTCATCATTTAAATCTTACAAATCAATCCCATTTTAGCATTAGTTAACTTTCGGTATTAGCCCCTAAGTGAGTAAGTGTGTGCGCATGTCCTTACCTACAAACACCAAAATCAACAAATATGTTAACATATAACAAATTATTTTCCCTAAACCATGCTCTGTTACCAAACCTGTGACGACCCCAATTCCTAACTAATACTATTTGCTCCGATTAAGGTCATCACAACCGTGAAACCCAAATAAGCCCAAAAGACACCTAGGACCTATCTGAATCTCACCATGCTTACCATTAACTTTCGACTTTTAGCATGTTTATTCTAATGTCACATTTGGAGCATGAAATTGGACAGATATTCTGGTAACCTACAGAGTGAATAAAATATCAATGGAAGTCTTTAGATTAAATCATTGGGTTCATAACACACAAGTCCCATAGGGATCCAAATAACCACAAGAAATCCTCCAACATATTTCGGAAATAGCAAGCAAAGGAGGGATCTTAAAATAAACCAGAAAATATCCCAATCATTCATGTTATATGCGCAAGTAAACAAGTATGCAAATATGATGTGATATTGCCCCGCCATGCAGCCTTGATCTCACAGAATGGTACCATGGACAGTGGATGTATCTATGCCTGAAAAATGGTAAAAACAACGGTATGAGATTACAAGAATCTCATTAGGGTCACAGCATCATAAGATCTGCAGAAACCCTAAACACAGATCTCCTAATTCATATTAGATCATTCCTAAACAACTAAAGGGGTTCACGTAATTCAAGAACCAAAGAAAAAGGGTTAGGGCCGAATCTATGGTTGAGGGAGGACTAGAATCACTTCCGAAAAATCAAAAGTACACAGGCAGGTGGAACTCATTAGATTGCTCTTGAAAATGAAGAAGAAAGGTCATCCCCTTCCACCTATGTTGTCTAAGGCTTACTGCACAAAGGGTAAATGGTTAACACACAAGCTAATCAGTAAGCCTAGAAAGTCGTCTTGCCACAAAAAGACAAGTCTTCCCAAGCCACACACGGACTAGGGCATCCCAAACCACAGAAGGATATGGGCTTCCTGCCACACAAAGATTAAAAGAGCTTTACAACAAGCTATTATTTGTAGAGATACAACAAACGATGAAAGAGTTATGCTATTCTGAAGTTCAAGAAGATTTGGCAGTGCTGCCAAAAACCTAATTCTGCCACTGATTTTCAACTTATCATTCGACAAAGAAATATGATTGTCCAAAAAACAAAAAATATATGGTTGGAAAAAGGATGAAAATATCTTTCCAACAAGCTATTATTTGTAGAGATACAACAAACGATGAAAGAATTATGCTAGTCTGAATTTTAAGAAGATTTGGCAGTGCCGCCGAATTTCAACTTAACCTTAGAGAAAGAAATACTAACCTCCCGACAAAAACCTACCGATGGTTGGGAAGAGGATGAAAAAAGCTTTCCAACAAGCTATTATTTTCAGAAATTCGACAAATGATGAGAGAATTATGGGTATAGAATTAAGATTACTACTTTAAAGGTTTTATTAAAGTAAGATAATTGAAAGATAATCAAATTCTTTAATTATCTTCCCTTATTTTTAGGGATTTTAATTTCTAAGACAATTATCTACCTATAAGGACTTAGATTAAAGGGAATTAAAACCAGAATTAACTACCATACAACTCTTACCAATTTTGGGACTCACACATCCTTTCCTTAAAGGGAAAAATCATCTTTTGACCTGCACTGGCTTCTGGACTTCTAGGACTCAAAATTCGGGGTCTCACAATTCTGCCGAAATTTGATGAAGATAAAAGATAAAAAGCTAACCTTCATAAAAAAAAAACCATGAATTTTTTAAAAGAAGATGAAGAAAACTTTCCAACAAGCTATTATTCGCAGGAATCTGATAAACGATGAGAGAATTATGCTTGTTTGAAGTTCCAACGTATTTCAGCAGAAATTGGGAGATGTAGGGTTTTTAGGTCTTACGAATTTTCTTTGTTTTCTGTATAAAATTTTTATGTTCTGACTTCCTATTTATATAAAGTGGTTATGGGATTAAAATCTCTAGCTTAAAAGCTTATTTAAAATAAAATAATTTTTATAATTAAATTTTATAATTATCCTCCCTTAAACTTAAGGTTTTTATTTCCTAAGGTAATTATCAACCAATAAAGAATCAATTTAAAAGGAATTAATGCCAGAAATAACTACTAGATATCCCTTTCTAATTTCAGCCATCATACATCCTTTTCTTTAGGGACAAAATGGTCTTTTTAACCTGCATTAGCTTTTGGACTTCTAGTACTCAAAATTCAGGGTCTCACATCTTACCTCTTACGTGTCTGAATCAGTAGCTATCCCTTTGCCTTTAGCAATAGGATCAAAAACTCTTAAACAACCATAAAGCAAAGGCAATACAATACTAAAAAATATGATATAAAATCAGAAACCACAAGCATCCTAAGATCCTTACCAAAACCTTACCAAAAACCAGCAATCCGGATATAGCAATATCTTCCCCCTGAATGCGTGATGAGATGACCAGGAACTCACCAATAATCAACCTGATTATTCATCCCTAAACAAGGAACAAATTTCATCACATTTAGAGTTCTTAGGGGACAGTTGCAATTTCAAAGAGTAGGAGGGAAGAAGGTGCTACTTCAACATAATAGAAGAGGAATAGGTGTCAAACACTCATATGATTTAAAGGAACAAGATCCAGAACCAATAGAAGAAGAAACAGGAATTTCGGCACACAAATCCTAGGGAAAACTCAGCAACAATATTATTAAAGAAGAACTAACCTTTTGTTTGTGAATTCAAAATAATAAAAGGCAACACGAAGAGAGAATTCCAACGAGCTATCACACAGGAAAATGTTACAAAGGGGAAGCAATTTAGGCTAGGGTTTTTGCTGGAACAAAGAAAGCCACAAAGAGGTAAGGAAGGGAGAGAGTTTTGTGAAATAAAAGAGAGATTTAGGTATGGTAGATATTTAGTCAGCCATAGGCATTATCAAGGGTCTTATAGGATTAATTTTCCCTAATTTTAGGCTTAGATAAGTTAGGATAATGATTAGGAGATAATTCTATTAAAAGGATAATTCTATTTAAAAGGAAGAATTATCTAATACTTTGGATAATAAGGGATAAAACTATATATAATTAACCAGAATTAAAATTGAAAATATTCGGCAACAACCATTTTAGGCCATCACGTATTTTATTTCTTCATGGACAAAATGGTTATTTCTGCTACACCGGTACCTGGACTTTTAGGATATCTACCATATAGAGGATCAGGGTCTCACAACACTTGCGGATTGTGCTACAAATTTTGAGAGATTGATAGCTGCATGCAAAGTACTCAAAGTGTGAATTCTGGTTATGTGAGGTCAGTTTCCTTGGCCATATCATTTCTGGCCGTAGTATTCTTGTTCCTCCTAAGAAGATTGAAGCCATTGTTTCATGGGAACCCCAGCGAAGTGTATCAAAGGTGAGAATTTTTCATAGCTAGCAGGTCCTTTGACATGATTGACATGCAAAGGTGAACCATTCTTGTGGTCCGAAAAATGTCAGCAATGTTTTGAGGAGCTGAAGACCAAGTTGATTTCCCCACCTATCCTTACATTGCCGGTGAGTAGAAAAGAGTACATGGTGTAAAGAGATGCATCAAAATTTGGCCTTGGATGCATGTTGATGTAAGATGGAAAAGTCATTACCTATGCTTCCTGACAGTTACATCGCATGAGAGCAACTACTTTACACTTGATTTAGAGCTTGCAACTATGGTGTTTGCACTGAAAATTTGGTGCAATTACCTATATAGAGAGACTTGCAGAATTTTCATCGATCACAAAAGTTTGAAGTACCTCCTTACCCAGAAGAAGTTAAACATGAGACAATAAAGATCAGTAGAACTGATTAAGATTAAGATCTGATTATCAAGTATCACCCCGAAAAGCCAATGTTGTAGCTGATGCTTTGAGCCAAAAGACCCTTTCTTCCCTTGCCTATATCCATGAGCATTACCTGCCTATGTTGCTGAGTTTGAGAGCTTCACATGTGCGGCTTAGCAGTGATTGTTTAGGTTCATTATTAGCCCTTATTGAAGTAAGACCTACCTTGCTGGAAGAAATCCATGTTCAGCAATTTGAAGATCTAAGATAAATTCAAATTCGGCAGCAACTAGTTGATGTTGTAGATGCCACACTTCGTGACTTTTGAGTCCGTGATAATGAAATATTTGTCTTCCGAGATCGTATGTGCATGCCACAAGATGTTGATGTGTGCAACCTAATTCTGTCCAAAGCGAATAGTTCAAAGTTTTCTATTCATCCAAGAAGTACCAAGATGTATTGAGACTTGAAAGAGCAGTTTTGGTGGCCAAGTATGAAATGCCACATTGCAGAATTTCTAGCCCGATGTGTTTAGTATTCCAGCATGTGAAAATCAAACATCAAAGACCCACAAGTTTGCTACAATCACTTCCAATTCCATAATAGAAATGGGAGCACATTAACATGGATTTCGTGGTTGGTTTACCAAGATCTTAGTGAGGATACAGTGCTATTTGGGTGATTGTGGATAGATTGAAAAATTCTACACATTTCCTGCCTGTCTGAGTTATAGATACAACTAAGAGGTTGGCTACTTGTTACTTGGATGAGGTTGTATGTTTGCATGGTGTGCATGAGTCCGTTGTTTCAGATCGTGATCTCCGTTTCACTTTATATTTTTGGGAGAAATTCCAAAGTGCCTTAGGTTTGAGATTGAACTTCAATACCGCTTTTCATCCACAAACCGATGGACAATCTGAGAGAAAAATTTAGACCCTAGAAGACATGCTACGTGCTTGTGTGCTTAATAGACAAACCAATTGAGAGAGATGTCTTTCTTTACTAGAATTCGTTTACAACAACAATTTCCATGTAAGCATCGGAACGACACCTTATGAAGCCTTGTAAAGTAGACATTGCAAAACCCTGATTTTCTATAATGAAGTAGGCGAGAGATTCCTAGTTAATCCAGAATTGATAGATCAAGCAACCAAACAATTGAATCTGATACAGAAAAGATTGAAGACGACACAAGACAGATAGAAAAATTTTAGAGATAACCGATGTGAGACCTTGCATTTTGAGTCCTAAAAGTCTAGAAGCTAGTGTAGGTGAAAAAGACTATTTTGTCCCTGAAAAAAACAATGTGTGATGGCCATAATTGGTAAGGGATATCTAATAAATATTTCTGGTATTAATTTCCTTTCAATTGATTCTTTATTGGTTGATAATTACTTTACGAAATAAAAACCCTAAATTTAAGGGAGGATAATTTCAGAATTTAATTCTGATAATTATCTTATTTTAATCAAGCTTTTAAAGTAGGGATTTTAATCCAATAATCACCTTATATAAATAGAAAGTCAGCCACACAAAAATCTTATACAGAAAACACATAAAATTCGTAGGACCTAAAACCCTACACCTCTCAATTTCTGCTGAAGTTCGTTGGAACTTCAAACAAGCATAACTCTTTCATTGTTTATTAGATTTCTTAGAATAATAGCTTGTTGGAAAGCTCTCTTCATCTTATTTCCAACTATCATTTTTTTTATTTGGAGATTAGTTTTTTATATGTTAAAAGTTAAATTGAATTTCGGTGGAATTTCCAAAATCTGTTTGAAATTGAAAATAGCATAACTCTCTCATCTTTTGTTGGATTCTTGCGAATAATAGCTTGTTGGAAATCTCTCTTTATCCTCTTTGAAATAATCTTTGGTTTTTCGTTTGGAGGTTAGTTCTTGCTTTTGTAAAAGTTAAATTTGAATTTCGGCAGAATTGCCAAAATCTGTTTAAACTTCAAAATACCATAACTGTCTCATCCTTTATCGCATTCTTATGAATAATATAGTTTGTAGGAAAGCTCTCTTCATCTTCTTTTCAACCATCTTTGTTTTTTTATTTGGAGGTGTAAGACCCCAAATTTTGAGTCCTAAAAGTCCGGAAGCCAGTACAGATGAAAAGACGATTTTGCCCCTGAAGGAAAGGATTTGTGATGGCCGAAATTGGTAAGCTTGTTTAGTAGTTAATTTTATTTTAAATTCCTTTGAATCTAGGTTCTTATGGATGGGTAATTACCTTAGAAATCATCCTTAAAGATAGATAGTTGCCTTAGAGACTAAGTCCCCAAAAATAGGGAAGATAATTTAAGAGTTTAATTATCTGGTAAATTATCTTATTTTGATTAAGTGAGTAAAAGTAGTAATCATAATTCTACACTCATTCATTATAAATAGGAAGCCAACCCCACAAAAATCCCTATACCTCCCTATAGCTGCCATAATTCGCAGAAACTTTACACCAGCATAACTCACTCATCGTTAGTCGGATCTCTGCGAATAATAACTTTTTGAAAAGCTCTCTTCATCCTCTTTCCAAAAACCTTTGAATTTTTGTCAGAAGATTAGTATTTCTTTGTCAAAAGTCAAGTTGAAATTTGGTGGCGCTGCCAAATCTTCTTGAAATTCAGAATAGCATAACTCTGTCGTTGTTTGTTATATCTCTGCGAATAATAGCTTGTTTGAAAGCTCTCTTCATGCTCTTTCCAACCATTTTTTTTTCTTCAGAAGGTTAGTATTTTTTTGTCTAAGGTTAACTTGAAAATCGACGGCGGAATTAGGTTTTCGCCAAATCTTCTTGAACTTCAAAATAGCATAACTTTCTAATCGTTTGTTATATCCTTACAAATAATAGCTCGTTAAAAAGCTCTTTCCATCATCTTTCCAACCATATATGTTTCGAAATTTAAATGTAAATATTTCCTTGTTTAAGGTTAAGTCAAAATCGTACTATGCCTTACTTTTAGCGACAAGATTTGCATAGTTAATTGGAATGGTAAATTCAGGTTTAATCTTGTTAAGTTCCTGGCTATCACATCATACATACAAGGGGGAGGCACCTGCAACGTCTGATTACTGGTTTTTCTGATAGGTTTGGTGAGTAGTATTGGTAAGGAAATAGGGAATTCAGTTGATTATTGAATATGCATGCTTAGTTTGTTTTCGTCTTTGCCTGGTGATATTATAGGTGGTTCAGATTTAATTAGTAAAAGAAAAGGAGTAACTTCTTGTTCATAGACAAGAGAGGTAAGATCTACGCCTCATCGGTTTCTCCAAAGATCCCTGTTATTTTCTTGATGTTTTTGCTACCTTCCCTTGTTGTATAGCATGAAATTGGATTATAGGGTGAGAGTATGAAATTCGAGATGAGATATGGATCTCATAGGCTCTATCGAACCCCTGAGTTAGGTATTGAGTGCCTGGGTTGCATATGTTAGGTTAATTGAATAAACTGATTGTGTTCTGACATGGTTGAGGATACCCTGTTGTGGTATTATGCTTTGTACTTGCCTGTGTGTGCTTGTACATGTTTGTGTGTCAGGATCCTATTCCGGTGACCATTCGGGGTAAGCGCTGATGCTCCTAGGTAGAGGAGAGGTTCTAACTGGCGTGGGAGTTGTATAGGTGGCAAAACCCAGCAAGAACTCGCTGGTGGTCTGGTCCTTGTGTGGCAGGAAACCCTTATCCTTGTGTGGTTTGAGATTCCCAAGTCTGTGTGTGGCTTGGGAAGACTTGTTCGTGTGTGACAAGACGACTTACTAGGCTTTTTGATTAGCTTGTGTGTTAACCATTTACCCTTTTGTGCAGTGAGCCTTGGACAACACAGGTGGAAGGGGATGGCCTTTCTTATTCATTGCCGAGAGCAATTTGATGTGTTTCACCTGCCTGTGTACTTCTGAACTTTCGAAAGTATTTGTAGTCCTCCCTCAGTCATAGATTTGGCCCAAACCTTTTTGTTTGATTCTGGAATTGCATGATCCCCTTTAGTTGTTTAGGATTGATCTAATGTAAATTGGGAGATTTGTGTTTAAGGTTTCTGCAGATCTTATGATGCTGTGACCCTACTGAGATTCTTGTAATCTCATACCGTTGTTGTTTACTATTTTTTAGGCTTAGGTACATCCACTGTTTGTGGTACCAGTTTGTGAGATCAAGGCTGCACGGCAGGGCGATATCGCATCACATTTGTATACTTGTTACTTGCGCATATAACATGAATGATTGGGCAACTTTCTGGTTTATTTTAAGCAACCTTCTTTGTTTGCTATTTCCGAAACTTGTTGAAAGATTTCTTGCTGGTTATTTGGATCCTTATAGGACTTGTGTGTTATGAACCCAATGAATTAATTTAAGACTTCCGCTGATGTTTTTATTTACTCCGTATGATACCAGAATATGTGTCCAATATCATGCTCCAATTGTTGATAAGCAATAAGATTAACAAGCTTAAAATCGGGAATTTATGATTAGCCTGGTGAGGTTCAAATAGGTCTTAGGTGTCATTTAGGCTTATTTGGGTTTCACGGCGGTAATGACCTTAATCGGAGCAATTATTAATAGTTAGGAATTAGGGTCGTTACAGGAGGTTAGTTTTTTCTTTGTTAAAAGTTAAATCGAATTTCGACGGAATTGTTAAAATCTGCTTGAACTTCAAAATAGCATAACTCTCTCATCCTTTGTCAGATTTTTACGAATAATAGCTTGTTGGAAAGCTCTCTTCATCTTCTTTCCAAAGTTTTTGGTTTTTCATCAGAAAGTTAGTTTTTCTTTATCATAAGATAATTCAAATTTCGACGAATTAGGGTTCAAGATTGTATGATTCTATCTTCAATTGATTTCTATTGTTGTTTCTCTTGTTCTTATGATTAGTTGGCATCGATTCATGTTATAAAATCATGAATTCATCCTCTGATTTTTTTCTATACATGAAATCAGTATGCCCTACCCTTGCCCTATTGTTGCCTATCTTGATCAATTGATAAACCTATTGGATTCCGATCTTGTTTCTTTTTATTTTATAAGTTATAAACTCTTAATCCCTCTTTGTTAGGATGAAATCGCAACCCTTACACCTTGCAAACATGAAATCACAAACTATGTTGTATCCTATGCTTTGTGCCGAAATATACATAGTTAAATTGAGTGGTAATCTAGGTTGAATCTTGTTAAGTTCTTGGCTATCACATCACACATGAAAAGGGGAGGTACCTACGACATCTGACCATTGGTTTCTGATAGGTTTGGTGAGTGAAATTGGTAAGGAAATAGGGTATTCAATTGGTTATTGAGTATGCATACTTAGTTTGGTTTTGTCTTTTCCTGGTGATACTATAGGTGGTTCGGAATTATTAAATAAAAATAAAGGAATAGCTTCTTGTTCAAAGACAAAAGAGATAGGATCTATGCCTCATTGGTTTCTCCAAAGATCCCTGATGTTTGTTTATTTTTTTCGATGCATGATCTTGTTATTATTGCATGGGAATTGACTATAGGATATGTGTAAGAATTGCGGAGTGAGAAATGAATCTTATAGGCTATACCGAACCCTTGAGTTAGGTTTTGAGTGCTCGAAATGTATATGATATGTGAATTGAATAAGCTAATTGTGTTCTGACATGATTGAGGATACCCTATTATGGTATTATGCTTGTGCTTGCCTATGTGTGCTTGTACATGTCTGTGTGTCTGGATCCTATTCCGATGGCCATTCGGGGTAAGCGCTGATGCTCCTTGGGAGAGGAGAGGCTCTTACTGGTATGGAAGTTGTATGGTTGACAAACCTCAGCATGCGCGCGCTGGATAACTAGTCCTTATGTGGCAGGATACCCTTATCCTTGTGTGGTTCAGGATACCCTTGTCCTTGTGTGGCTTGGGATGTCTTGTCCTTGTGTGGCAGGATGAATAGGCTTACTGATTAACTTGTGTGCCAACCTTTTACCCTTTGTGCAGTAAGCCTTGGATAACATAGGTGGAAGGGGACGGCTTTTCTTTTTCCTATTGCCGAGAGCAATCTGATGAGTTTTACCTGCCTGTGTACTTCTGATTTGTGGAAGTGTTTGCAGTCCACCCTCAGCCTTAGTTCGGCTCTATCACTTTGATTGATTTTTGAATTGCGTGCTACCCATAAATGTGTAGGAATGATCTAATGTTGTTTGGGAGATTTGTGTTTAAGATTTTTGTAGATCTTATGATGTTGTGACCCTACTGAGACTCTTGTAATCTCATCCTGTTGTATTCACCATTTTTCAGACTTAGGTAAATCCACTATCCGTGGTACCAGTGTATGAGATCAAGGCTTCACGAAGGGGCGATATCGCATCACATTTGCATACTTGTTCCTTGATTGCCTGCGTATATAACATGAATTATGATTAGACTACTTTCTGGTTTTTCACGATTCCTCCTTTACTTGTTGTTTCCGATTTATGTTGGGGGTTAACTTGCTGGATATTTGGATCCCTATGGGACTTGTGTGTTGTGGATTAATTGGTTTTATTTAAAGACTTTCATTGATATTTTATTCACTCCGTATGATACCAGAATTCATGTCTAATATCATGCTCCAATAACTAATGAACATAACGAATGTACATACTAAAAATCAAGAATATATGTAAGCCTTGTGGAATTCAGATACGTCTTGGTTCTTGGGTTGTCTGAATTTCACAGCTGTAATGGCCCTAATCAGAGCAATTAATAATAGGTTAGGATTTGGGGTCGTTACAACCGATGAAGAGAGCTTGAATTCACAATAGGTGACAAAGTATTTCTGAAAGTTGCCTCATGGAAAGGTGTTCTTCGTTTTCAGCAGCGAGGCAAGTTAGCACCCCTTTATATTAGTCTGTATGATATTACTGAAAGAATTGGTCCTACTGCATATCATCTTGCATTGCCCCCGAGTATGGAAAGAATCCACAACGTGTTCCATGTTTCAATGTTGCGAAAGTATGTCGGAGACCTTGCTCACATGCTTGAAGATCCTGCAATCAAAGTTGCTGAAGACCAATCCTATCTCCTACAGCCAATTTATATTCTATATCGATTTGTTCGTGAGCTCCGTAGTCTTAATGTTCCTATGGTCCATGTTGTTTGGAGTAACGGCCAAATTGAGGAACAATCTTGGGATATCGAGGAGTCAATGTGGGCGAGATATGCTCACTTATTTCCGTAGCTCTTGTGTAGAAATTTCAAGGATGATATTTTTGTAAGGTGTGGAGGATGTGAGACCTTGATCCTTGGTAGGATAGATGTCCTAGAAGGTCATGTGTCAGAAATGGCACCTAAGGACCGGTGCAATAGAAATTATGATTTCACCACTAATGACTAAATGTGTGATGGCTCTTAAAGGTTTCTTTCTGATTTTTTTATGATTTATTCAGATACTTTTGTGTTAATTATCCTTAGTTTAAATCCCCATTATCCAAAGTATTTAGATAATTCTCTTTTTATCCTAAGTAGACAATTATATTTTAGTAGAATTATCTTTTAAACCTTATCTTATCCTCTAAGCTTAAAAGTAGGGAAAATTTATCCTTTAAGAACCTATATAAGCATAGGCTGACCAACCCATTCCTCACACTCTCATTCTGGCATTTTCTTCTTCACAAACACAAGTCCTATTCCACTTTCTTCCTTGTGTGGTAGAAACTTATAACTTCAGTATCAAAATTGCCAAAATTCCTACTCCTTTATCAGATTGTTGTATGTGATATGTCACGACCTAGACCCCAGAACCTCTGCCATGCGGGCCGGACGTGTATGTGAGCGTTATGGATCACAACTTCAACGCTCAGTTGGGTTTCTAACCATATGTCCCAAAAGATGCATCTTGTTACAAATAATACCATCACACGCATATATAAGCCGAAGACCTCCCTCGTTCCTTTCCGACGTGGGACTGGGTAACCTGACCCCACCTATGTGCTAGGTCTCACAATCTCCCCTCCTTATAGACCTTATGTCCTCACGAGGGGAGCCCAAACGTAACTGACTTTGGCTCAAACTCACTAGCCCAAACGTGAACACACAGCACGTCCCAAGCCCACCCGGATGAGGGACCAAGATCGGCTCCGCGACCATTTGTCACGACCCGGCCCCCGGACCTTCAGCCCAGCGGGCCCGAACGTGTATTTGCGAGTGATGAATCACAACTGCAACGCTCGGTTGGGTTTCTAACCACATGGCCCAAAAGATGCATCTTGTTACAAATGATACCATCACACAACACATAAAAGCCCAAGACTTCCCTCATTTTTTTCCGATGTGGGATTGGGTAACTTAACCCCCCTACGGGTTGGGTCTCACATGGTAGCTTGTTGGATTCCTTTTTTTGTGTTGCATCTTTCTCGCTTGAATTCACATTCAAAAAGGTCAGTGATTTTCCCTACCCTATATTATTGCCAAAATTTTCCCTACCCTATTGTGTGTTGATTTTAATTTTCCTTCTCTAGATATTTCTTAATCTTGTTCCTCTTGTTCGTATAAACATCTGACATATATTCCCCTTTTAATATTACAAAATTACAACCATATCGCTTTATTTCTTGAAAATAGTGATTTTCCTCTTAAAACCCTAAGTGTTGTTGAATTGTTTCATCTTTAAGAGATTGAATAATCAGGGTGAAATTTTTTGGATTCTTGACCATCACTTCACGCATTCGGAGGGAGGTTACTGCTGCTTTTGATCGTTTGTTTTGGTCAGGTTTGGTGAGTAAGATTGGTAAAGACCGTAGGCTGTCCTTTATTTTTCTGTTTTCAAATTGTATGCTGAATTTTTGTGTTGTCTTTGCCTTAAAATTGTTTAGGTGTTTCTTATCCTTGTGGTATTGGAAAAGGAGTATCTTCTTGTTAAAATGTATGAGAGGTAGGATCTATACCTCATTGGTTTCTCCGGAAATCACCTTGTTTGTTTCTTTTATTTTGATTTGTTTAACAGTGTATGCATGCTTGCAGATTGTGGTATTAGTTTCTTGGTGATGTTGAAGCTATGACTATCTCCCTATTTCGAATCTGTTCATTATGTATTGGTTTGTACATTGTGTTGTGATTTGATTGAGGATACCTTGTTTTGTTTCTATATACGTGTTTTGTTTGAAGGATCCTCTTGTCGTCAGCCATGCGAGGTAAGTGTTGATACTCCTGAGGTAGAGGAGCGGTGCTTACTTAACCGAGAGTTATATGGTGTTTTTGTTTTCCAGCCAGAGATCGTTGGATGCTCCGTATTTAGTAATTTGCGGAATGCTTTGTATTTTATATTGGCAGGATACTCTATATCTAGTGTTGGTAGGATGCTCGATATCTTATGTTGGTACGATTGAAAAAGGCATGTTGTAAGTTTGTTTGCTAACCGTTTTCCTTTTTTAGCGCAGCCTTGGACAACATAGGTGAAAAAGATACTTGTTTGGTTTTGAAATCGTATTGGGTTGCCTGTATGCTTCTAGTTTCCATCTTATGATGGTTGCCTATGAAGTGTTTTAAGTCTTCCCTGTTATTTTGATAAAATCGGCCCTTTGTTATTGTGTTTGATTGTTGTTTTTGTTTCAGGCTTAGTATATGTATATATGTGATTTATATATTAATCGAGAGATGTTTGTTTAGGTTTCAACAAATCTTATGATGTTGCGACCCTACTGAGATTCTTGTATTCTCATTCTGTTGTTTCCCTCCTTTTTCAGGCTTAAGTTCGTGTTTTGTTGGCGATACCAAGATGTGAGATCAAGGCTACAAGGCTAAACAATTGCATTACACATTTCAGTTTGATTTTTCTCGTTTTCCATTTTTTGTTCCTATTTCTGCATGTTGCGATGAAAAGATGCTTACTGATTGAGTTTCCCTTGGGAATTGTGTGTTATGTTTCCACTAGATTTACATTTTCTTAAACTAATATCTTCCAATTATGTTTTCTTTAACTCTATTTTATGCCAGAATTTTACTTAATGAAATTGCATGCTTTAACCTTAAAACGAACTTGTTTAACTAATGAATTTAATAATTAATCATTTAGAGCCTTGTGGGATTCAAATAGGACCTTGCGAGGGCTTATTCAGGTTTCACAGTGGTAAAGGTCCTCATAGGTTGGGTTTCGGTCCTTATAGCATAGCCTCAGAATCCTACACTATTTCAGATTCTGGCCACGAGGCAGGCTACATTCCAGCAGTTGGTGGCTTAGCAGCAGCAAGTTCAGCCATTGGTATTGCTGCAGGTGACCGTAAAGCCAGTCCTAGTTCCAGTAGTAACCGTAGTTCAGGTGTACCAGCCCATAGCTCCTGTTCAGTAGCAAGGTGCCAAAGACTTCTGGTAATGATTCCGAAGTTGTTGAAGGAAACCCGTTAGTTGGGATATGTAAATTTTTTTCAGGGACTACTAATGTGTCCGTAGCTAGAGAATATCTCAATACAGTCTGTCGAACTACACAGGAATTGCAGATTTTCATGGAGGACAAAGTGGCTTTAGCGACTTTCTTGTTTGAGAAGGAAACTCATTCATGATGGACCTACGTGAGTTAAAGGTATGGAGATCAGCCATCGTCATGGAACTAGTTTCTGAATGAGTTCAATGACCTTTTTTTACATCTAATTTCACTGTGATGAGAACTGCTTACATTTCTACAAAGTTAAACAGGGTTCCCAGTCTATAGTAGAGTTTGAGATAGAGTTGAGGGAGTTATACCATTTTACTCCAGTCGAGGATCATACTGTGGTGAAGTTAACTCATCATTTTCATGATGGGTTGAGTAGTGACAGTCGGTCAATTATGAGCACGACGCCGATATATAACCTTTAGTCTTTATTTGTTGCTACCATCTGAGCCAAGAAGATGGATTAGAGTCAGAGGACTCATAGTCAGGGCTGTATGGACTTCAAGTCTTGTAGAGGTTCGATTTGAAATTGTGCTGAGACACGACCACAGGCTGAGCAGATCTGCAGAGCTATATTCTTTGAGACTCTCGTATTCCTGAAGAGGTGGTCATGTGACCACCCAGTTACAGCCAGCTGCATAAAGTCAGAGTGTTAGTAGGCCATCGATGCCATGGTGTGTGAGCTATCATAAGCAACATATCCCTCCTTGTCCATATTTGGGGAAGTGCTACAACTGCGATGAGGTTGGCCATATATTCCTAGATTGTCCAAAACTGAGGCATAATGCCTCACAACCTTCAAGAGCTCTAAGGTCGGGTGATAGTCACATCCGTTCTCAGGCTTCTTCCAGGCCACCATCAAGAGAAACTGAGTATACCTTTTGGTATTGAGACTACAGGCCAGCCGTCTATCCAGCCACCACAGCCAAGACTGACTCGTCTCTTCATGTTGATAGATGTTGAGGCCTATGCCAGTCCTGACATAGTGATAGGTACTATTATAATGTCTTCTCAATATGCTAGAGTTTTGTTAGACCACAGAGTGAATAGATCATTTATGGGTCCCAGTGTCACAATAAGTGCACACAGGCTATTGTCATTCTTAGTTCCTTTAATCAAAGTTTTGAATCCGTTAAGCGAGCAGTTGACGTGTATTCAGATGTATTTGGATTATGTATTGATGATGGGATTAGTTGCGATCAAGGAAGTTAAATGTTATCTTGGATATGGATTGTTTAGCCTTGTGTATGGGTGGCAATCCCCAACTTGTGCGTGCTGGATGCCTAGTCCTTGTGTGGCTAGACGCCTTGTCCTTATTTGGCAAGATGGCCTTATCCTTGTGTAGTTTGGATGCCCTTGTCCTTGTGTGGCTTGGATGCCTTATTGCTATGTGATGGCAATCTTGGTGATGAGATGCACTTTGAGTAAGCATGGACTTTACTTGCGTTTATTCAGCAACTGTTTATACTTGGTTTTAGTGATTGCTTCTATTCCATCGTTTACGCTGATGACGCGGTAACTCTCACTGAGGTCCCAATGATCTCACTTCCCCTTTGTTGTTGTTTTTCAGGACTAGTTTCAGGAGCTTGTTGAGTCTTTCCTTTTGAGGTCGAGCTTCCCGGTTTGTCTTAGGGCTGGACTACTGCGTTGGCACATTTGGAAACTCGGCATATCTTTGTATTTTGGATTATCGTCTTGCATGTTTCTCATTGACTCGTGTTGGCCCTTGATGGGTTTGTCCATTTGTGTGTTGTGACTTGAGATTTTTTTTTTATATGAGGCATACCTTGGCCGTGTGGCCTTCTGTGCTTGTTTAAAGTCTTCCGCTTTTTGATATTGTGTACTCCGTGATTTCTTGTTGCCGAGCCGAATGCAAAATTAATATCATGCTCCTGTTTTAGTAAAATTCTACTTTATTTGCATGTTTGGGATTTTATGTTGTGAAGCCTTGTGTGGCTTCAATTGGTTCACAGGTTGGGCCATTTGGAGCTGCACGGCGGTGAGGGGCCCTGGTACTGGGACGAGTCCTCACAAGGTTGGTAGCGGAGCATGGTTGTCTTTGTGTGCAAAGCTTGCAAGTATTGTTTTGTTTTAAATTGCATGTTTTGAAAGTGCATTACAGTGCATTATACTCACTTTGCACATGCGTAGTCCAACATAGAGTGTTTTTAGTGGTTATTTGGTTTGTTGTGGGCTTAGTACATGATTATGTGTTCAGTTGTTAAGATGCCACGGGGCAGACCTTGTAAGAGAGTTGAGGGTCAGGCTGGGCAGGCAGCGGACATTGATGAGAGGTCCGATGCACGAGGTCCAGCAGTGGAGGAACAGCAGCCACAGATAGTATCAGAAGCACCACCAGTACAGGCAGTGCCCACAGGACAGGATCCAGCTTTGATACAGCTGTTGGCGACGTTACAGACTACCTTGGGTCAGATGCAACAGACCATGCAGATGATGCAAGAGACAGTAGCTCAGCAGCCACAGGCACCAGCACCAGTACAGCCAGAGGTTGTGGTGGAACCAACACAGCCCAGAGATCAAATAGCTGAGGCGCAGGGTGTCAGAGTGCCTGTGCAAGTGTCTAAGCTGTTGAAAGAGGCCAGACATCTTGGTTGCGAGAGCTTCTACGGTTCGAGCGATGCTATGGTGGCCAAGATTTGGAAAGACAAAGTGGTGTTGACTGCTCAAGACTTGAGGTTGTCTTCAGCTGATAAGGTGACATTGGCTACACGACTACTTGAGAGAGATGCTGCTATATGGTGGAGCACCGTCCGGAGTAGATATGGTGGTCAGCCTACATGGGAAGATTTTGAGAAAGAATTTGACATGAGGTACTTTCCTCCTCATTTTCAGAACAACAAGAGATCTGATTTTTACATGTTTCGCCAAGGGGGTAAGACGGTGGCCGAATATGAGACTGAATTCAGAGCTTTGGCACACTTTGTTCCAGAGGTGCAGCGGAATATGACTGTGTTGGCAAGTCGGTTTGAGCAGGGTCTCAACCAAGATATCCGAAAGGTGATGGGGCTTAATGTCAGCATAGATTTTGAGAAGTTGGTTGTAGATGCTGTAAAGTCTGAGGAGATTGTCCGAGGCGGACAAAGTGGTCAGTCCGGAAGACCTAGAGATGTAGTGGCGAGTAGAGGTCCCTTGAAGTATAGGGATAGGGACAGGTTTATCCACGGGCAGAGGAGTCGGTTTTCCTCTCCTTATTCAGTGGGGCAGACTAGGCCGCAGGGCACTCCTTCTTTTGTGTCCCGAGCGCAGACCACAGTTTCAGCACCCAGTGTTCGAATTGTAGGCAGAATCATTTTTCGCCTTGTCCTCATCCGCCCAGGTGTTACTCTTGTGACAAGTTTGGGCATTTTGCCAGAGATTGCCCTTTGGGCAATGTACCTAGAGAGACTGCGTCACAGTCGAGACTCCCAGTTGTGCCAGTACCACCGAGGTCAGGGGTGAGCCAGGTGGGTTCACAAGGATCATCGAGACCACAGACGAGGTCACAGACTGTGCGACAATCCGGTAGTCAGGCTTCGAGGCAGACACAACAGCAGCGACCACAGACACGACTTTTCACATTGGCAGATGCAGAGGCTAGTGCCAATCCAGATGTCGTAACAGGTACAGCTTCCTTGTTTTCTAGTCCTGTAAGAGTTTTATTCGACCCCGGAGCGAATAGGTCGTTTGTGGGTCTTAGAGTGGTAGGGAGTTTGAGTAGAGTGTTGTCTCCCCTAGAGCCACCCGTAGTGGTGTTGACACCCCTCGGTGAGCAGATTACTTGTGGTGGGGTGTATCAGGATTGTGTATTGACGGTGGGTACCGTACAATTGGAAGTGGCTTTGATACCTCTAGATATCAGTGACTTTGATGTGATTGTAGGCATGGATTGCCTAGCCCGGTACAGAGCTCGTCTTGAGTGCTTCACAAAGAAGGTGTGGCTCAGTTTACCGGATGGAATAGAGTGTTGTTTTGAGGGTGACAGACGAGTGTTGCCGACATGCTTGATTTCTTGGATGAGTGCTAAGCACTTGGTTGAGAAGGGGTGTGCCGCTTACCTAGCTCATGTCAGGGATGTGTCTATGGAGCTGCCTGAGTTAAGTAGTGTGTCGATTGTCAACGAATATATAGATATGTTTCCTGAAGAGGTGTTGGGTTTACTGCCAGTCAGGGAAATTGAATTTGAGATTGAGTTGTTGCCAGGGACAACTCCGATTTCTGTTCCGCCGTATCGTATGGCACCGGCGGAGTTGAAAGAGTTGAAGACTCAGCTGGAGGATTTGATGGATCGAGGTTTCATCAGACCGAGCACTTCGCCTTGGGGTGCAGCGGTCCTCTTTGTCAAGAAGAAGGATGGTACTCTTCGGTTATGCATCGACTATAGGCAGCTGAATCGAGTCACGAGAAGAACCGGTATCCTTTGCCGAGGATAGGTGATTTGTTTGACCAGTTGCAGGGTGCCTCGGTATTTTCGAAGATTGATTTGAGATCGGGGTATCATCAGTTGAGGGTTCGTGAAGCTGATATTCTGAAGACGGCGTTCCGATCGAGGTATGGGCATTATGAGTTTGTTGTCATGCCATTTGGGTTGACGAATGCACCGGCTGTATTCATGGATTTGATGAATCGGGTTTTCCGCGAGTTCTTGGACCGATTCGTTATAGTTTTCATAGACGATATATTAGTGTATTCGAAGACTGAGGAGGAGCACGAGTTACACTTGAGGACTGTATTGGATACACTTAGAGCTCAACAACTGTATGCGAAGTTTTCTAAGTGTGAGTTCTGGTTGAGTGAAGTTGGTTTCTTGGGGCATGTGGTGTCAGCCAGCGGAGTGTTGGTAGATCCCAAAAAGATTGAGGCTATTGTATCTTGGGAGCTGCCCCGTAGTGTGCCTGAGGTCCGCAGTTTCCTTGGTTTGGCAGGCTATTACCGACGGTTTGTGGAAGGATTTTCAGTGTTAGCGACACCTTTGACAAAGTTGACTCGCAAGGGTGTTCCGTTTGTGTGGACTGGCAAGTGTGAGCAGAGCTTCAGTGAGTTGAAGTCCAGATTGGTTTCAGCTCCTGTGTTGACCTTGCCAGTCAGTGGTAGAGGTTATGTTGTGTACAGTGACGCTTCGAGACTTGGGTTGGGATGTGTACTGCTGCAAGATAGCAAGGTGATTGCCTATACTTCGAGACAGTTGAGGCCGCATGAGGGCAACTATCCGACCCATGATCTTGAGCTCGCAGCAGTGGTTTTTGCTTTGAAGCTGTGGCGTCATTACTTGAGGCACTTGGTAAGTGAATTTCGGGGGCGAAATTCATATAACGAGGGGAGGATGTGAGATCCTGTCTTTTTCATGCCAGTCAGCGAGTGTGGTTGACTTTGTTTTGGCCTTGGGAGTTGTTTGGTGATGTGGACACCGTTGTGTTCAGCCCGTAGCGTGTCTAGGTGTCTTGGTGAGTGGTCTAGGTTGTGTGGTCTAGGCTAGGGTCGGTGGAAAGCATTGGTTCAGTTTCCGGTCTGTTTTGAGCGATCGTGGGCTTTTAGCCCTATGCTTTGTTTGTTTGGGCCCGTTTGTGGTTTTATGGGCCCAATTGTGTTTTGGTGGGCCCGTTGAGTTTTCTTGGTGTTGATAACACATACCCGGGCTTCACTTTGGTTTGTCGGGCTTTTCTTTTTAGCTTTGGGCCGAGGACCATTTGGGTCTTAAGGCCCAACACTTTGGTTATAAGCCAACAAGCCCAAGTGCTTCCCAAATCAGTTTCTCTCTCCCTTTTCTTTTTCTCTCCGGATTCTCCCTTTGTTCTCCACTGAAAACCCTCACAAAATCTTGATTTTGCTTGTTTTTCACCAAAAATCACTTGGTGAGTGATACCCTAACACTTCCCCACAATTTCCCCTTGTTTTCCACCTTGTAGGAGTGTTTTGGGTGTGGTTTTGGTGTGGTTTTGGCTTTTGAGCGGGATTAGCAAGTGGGTTTGAGGTAATTTCTGTTTGCTTGTGTTTTTGGTTTGAGTGTTGGTTGGTTTGTGTTTAAGGCTTGTTGGTTTTGTTGCTTTGATGCTTGGTTTGATTGGTTTTGTTTGTGTGTTGAGTATGTGATGATCTGATGAGTGGGGGTAATGAGATATGCGTGTGGAATTGATAGTTTTTGATGGAGTTGGTATAATGGATGGCTTGTGACTAATGTGTGTGCTGGTTTGAGGTGAATGTGATTGAGGAGTGTGGAATTTGTGATGTTGGTGATGGATTGGGTTTGCTGGAAATCCAATCTTGGAGTGAGGATTGATGGATATCAAGTTTGTTGTGGTTGTGGCTATGGTTGTGTGTGGCATGATTGATGCCTAGGTGCGGTTCGGTTGTTAGCTTGTGTTTTGAGGTTTAGAGGGGTGTTGTAGAGTGTGTCGGAAGGGGTCGTAGGGTTGTTTTCGTTTTGTGTATTTTCGTTTGTTGAAGTTGTGTTTGAGTTGGTTTTGGTGTTGCCTTGCGTGTAGGTGGTGCCGTAGCACATGACAAAGGCAAGGGCGTGGCGATTAGTGAGTCGTCCGCACAACAACAGGTGGGAGTTTAAGTTTCATCAGTGTACGCGCAATGTTTGATTTCGTAATTACAATGTGGTATGCATGCTTTGATTTGAATAGAGGCAAGACTTAAAATGTGTTGAAACGCATGCTAGAACATGCTTGCATGAGTCATGATTTATGCATAGAACGTGTGTTTGAAACGTTGAGCATGTATGTGTGTTTTGCATGTATGTGTGTTTTGCATGTATGTGTGTAATTAAGTCCCTTGGTGGGATTGTGACACGTGGTCTAATGATTGTGCATGCGCATACATATATAAATATAAAACTGTATGTGGATTTCTGCCGGGATTTATCCTGGAATTGTTAAACAACGCTTGGTCAATGCGGAGGTAAGGGACGGGAGTATCCCTTCGTTTAGAGGGACGGGAGTATCCCTTCGTTTAGAGGGACGATCCTTTACCTAGATGTACAGGGTGACGTGTGTAGGCCTCGGCTCCGAACTGATGAATGGAATGCCAGGCTACGCATTTCAGTTGAATTGTAGGGACTTGTGTGATCTTGTGGTTTTGTTTTCCACTTGTCCCGAAGACTACGTTGGTGGTGGGGACTATATCTATTTTGAATAAGTGCATGTGTTTTAAATTTACCACCAACGGTCTTCCGGTGATCCTTTGGCCGGGATTCATCGTGAAGTAATACAGCTTCTCCCCAACTATATTTCTGGTGTACTAGCCATGCGAATGAGATTGTGACAAGGTTATGTGCTTGTGTTGATATGCGTATGCTATGTGATGGCAATCTTGGTGATGAGATGCACTTTGAGTAAGCATGGACTTTACTTGCGTTTATTCAGAAACTGTTTATACTTGGTTTTAGTGATTGCTTCTATTCCATCGTTTACGCTGATGACGCGGTAACTCTCACTGAGGTCCCAGTGATCTCACTTCCCCTTTGTTGTTGTTTTTCAGGACTAGTTTCAGGAGCTTGTTGAGTCTTTCCTTTTGAGGTCGAGCTTCCCGGTTTGTCTTAGGGCTGGACTACTGCGTTGGCACATTTGGAAACTCGGCATATCTTTGTATTTTGGATTATCGTCTTGCATGTTTCTCATTGACTCGTGTTGGCCCTTGATGGGTTTGTCCATTTGTGTGTTGTGACTTGAGATTTTTTTTTTATATGAGGCATACCTTGGTCGTGTGGCCTTCTGTGCTTGTTTAAAGTCTTCCGCTTTTTGATATTGTGTACTCCGTGATTTCTTGTTGCCGAGCCGAATGCAAAATTAATATCATGCTCCTGTTTTAGTAAAATTCTACTTTATTTGCATGTTTGGGATTTTATGTTGTGAAGCCTTGTGTGGCTTCAATTGGTTCACAGGTTGGGCCATTTGGAGCTGCACGGCGGTGAGGGGCCCTGGTACCGGGACGGGTCCTCACAAGGTTGGTAGCGGAGCATGGTTGTCTTTGTGTGCAAAGCTTGCAAGTATTGTTTTGTTTTAAATTGCATGTTTTGAAAGTGCATTACAGTGCATTATACTCACTTTGCACATGCGTAGTCCAACATAGAGTGTTTTTAGTGGTTATTTGGTTTGTTGTGGGCTTAGTACATGATTATGTGTTCAGTTGTTAAGATGCCACGGGGCAGACCTTGTAAGAGAGTTGAGGGTCACTTTGCACATGTTGTATCTCTACAAATAATAACTTGTTGGAAAGCTATTTTCTTCCTGTTTCCAATAATATATGTTTTGTTGTTTGCATATAAATATTTCCTTGACTAAAGTTAAGTAAAAATTCGGTGATGGAATTAGTTGATTTCTGTTGTCGTTTAGCGTGTTCTTATGATTGCTTAGCATCTATTCATGATGTATGATCATGAATTTCCTTCTTTTAAACTTCTCTATGCTTAAAGTCGAAATTGTTCTATGCCCTACTTTTAGTGACGAAATTTGCATAGTTAATTGGAATGGTAATTCAGGTTGAATCTTGTTAAGTTCCTGACAATCACATCACACATCCAAGGGGGAGGCACCTGCAGCATCAAATCACTGGTTTCTAATAGGTTTGGTGAGTGGAATTGGTAAGGAAATAGGGTATTCAATTGATTATTGAATATGCATGCTTAGTTTGTTTTCGTCTTTGCCTGGTGATAATATAGGTGGTTCGGAATTACCTAATAAAGGCAAAGGAGTAGCTTCTTGTTCAGAGACAAAAGAGGTAGGATCTACGTCTCATCGGTTTCTCCAGAGACCCCTGTTATTTTCTTGATATTTTTGATACCTGCCCTTGTTGTATTGCATGCGATTGATTATAGGGTGAGAGTATGAATTTTGGATTGAGATATGAATTTCATAGGCTATATCAAACCCCTGAGTTAGGTATTGAGTGCCAAGGTTGCATATGTTATGTGAATTAAATATGTTGTTTGTGATCTGACATGATTGAGGATACCCTGTTGTGGTATTATGCTTTGTACTTGCCTGTGTGTGCTTGTACTTGTTTGTTTGTCAGGATCCTTTCCCGGTGGTCATTCGGGGTAAGTGCTGATGCTCCTAGGGAGAGGAGAAGTTCTTACTGGTATGGGAGTTGTATGGGTGGCAAAGCCCAGCATGCGTGCGCTGGATGTCTTGTCTTTGTGTGGCCGGAACCCTGTCCTTATATGGCAGGAAGCCCTTATCCTTGTGTGGTTTGGGATACCCAAGTCCGTGTGTGGCTTGGGAAGACTTGTCCTTGTGTGGCAAGACGATTGAACCTTGTCCTTGTGTGGCAAGACGATTGAACCTTGTCTTTGTGTGGCAGGAAGCCCTTATGCTTGTGTGGTTTGGGATGCCCAAGTCCGTGTGTGGCTTGGGAAGACTTGTCCTTGTGTGGCAAGACGACTTACTAAGCTTACTGATTAGCTTGTGTGTTAACCATTTACCCTTTTGTGTAGTAAACCTTGGACAACACAGGTGAAATGGGATGGTCTTTCTTCTTCATTGCCGAGAGCAATCTAATGAGTTCAACCTACCTCTGTACTTCTGATAATTTCGGAAGTGTTTATAGTCCTCCATCAACCATAGATTCGGCCATAACCCCTTTCTGAATGATTCTTGAATTGCGTGATCCCTTTTAAATATTTAGGAATGATCTAATGCAAATTGGGAGATTTCTTTTTAGGGTTTCTGCAGATCTTATGATGCTGCGACTCTACTGAGATTCTTGTAATCTCATATTGTTGTTTTTTACCTAAAAGTCCAGAAGTCAGTGCAGGTGAAAAAACGATTTTGCCCCTGAAGGAATGGATGTGTGATGGCCGAAATTGGTAAGATTGTTTAATAGTTAACTTTGTTTTAAATTCCCTTTGATCTAAGTTCTTATAGATGGATAATTGCCATAGAGATTGTCCTTATAGAGTGATAATTGCCTTAGAGATTAAAGACCATAAAAATAGAAAAGATAATTTAGAGTTTAATTATCTGGTAGATTATCTTATTATGATAAAGTGATTAAAAGTAGTAATCATAATTCTATACTCATTCATTATAAATACGAAGCCAATTCTACAAAAATCATTCATAGAAAACTAAAAAATTCATGAGTCTAAAACCCTATACCTCCCTATAGCCGCCATAATTTGCGGAAACTTCAAACCAGTATAACTCACTCATCGTTCGTCGGATCTCTGTGAATAATAGCTTGTTGGAAAGCTCTCTTCATCTTCTTTCCAAATGTATTTGAATTTTTTCAGGAGGTTAGTATTTCTTTCTTAAAGGTCCAGTTGAAATTCGGCGGCACTGCAAACTCTTCTTGAAATTAAGAATAGCATAACTCTTTAATTGTTTGTTATATCTTTGCGATTAATATCTTGTTGGAAAGCTCTCTTCAAGTTCTTTCCAACCATGTTTTATTTTGTGTCAGGAGGTTAGTATTTCTTTATCTAAGGTTAATTTGAAAATCGGCAGCGAAATTAGGTTTTCGCCTAATCTTCTTGAACTTCAAAATAGTATAACTTTCTAATTGTTTGTCAAATCCTTAAAAATAATAGCTCGTTGGAAAGCTCTTTTCATTCTCTTTCCAACCATATATAAATGGCAGCTTGTCTGTAAATATTTCTTTGTTTAAGGTAAAGATGAAATTGTCATATGTCCTACTTTTAGCGATAAGATTTGCATAGTTAATTGGAATGATAAATTCAGGTTGAATCTTGTTAAGTTCCTGGCTATCACATCACACATCCTAGGGGGAGGAACCTGCAACGTCTGATCACTGGTTTTCTGATAGGTTTGGTGAGTGGTATTGGTAAGGACATAGGGTATTCAATTGACTATTGAATATGCATACTTAGTTTGCTTTTGTCTTTATTTAGGTGGTTTGGATTTACTTAATAAAGGAAAAGGAGTAGCTTCTTGTTCAGAGACAAGAGAGGTAGGATCTATGCCTCATCGGTTTCTCCAAAGACCGCTGTTATTTTCTTGATATTTTTGTTACCTGTCCTTGTTGTATTGCTTGCGATTGGATTATAGGGTGAGAGTATGAAATTTGGAATGAGATATGAATCTCATAGGTTATATCAAACCCCTGAATTAGGAATTGAGTGCCTGGGATGCAATTGTTATGTGAATTTGATAAGTTGATTGTTTTCTGACATTATTGAGGATACCCTGTTGTGGTATTATGCTTTGTACTTGCCTGTGTGTGCTTGTATGTGTCTGTGTGTCAGGATCCTGTTCCGGTGGCCATTCAGGGTAAGCGCTTATGCTCCTAGGGAGAGGAGAGGTTCTTACTGGTATGAGAGTTGTATGGGCGGAAAATCCCAACAAGAATTCGCTGGAGGTCTGGTCCTTGTGTAACCAGAACCCTGTCCTTGTGTGGCAGGAAGCCCTGGTAGGTATGTGACCTGGGATGCCCTAGTAGGTATGTGACTAGGGAAGACTTGTCCGTGTGGGACTACTCGACTTGTCCTTGCGAGGACAAGAAGAAAGACTTACTTATTAGTTTGCGTGTTAACCATCTACCCTTTGTGCAGTAAGTTTTGGACAACATAGGTGGAAGGGGATGTCCTTTTTTCTTCATTGCTGAGAGCAATCTGATGTGTTTCACCTGCCTGTGTACTTCTGACCTTTCGAAAGTGTTTGTAGTTCTCCTTCAGCCATAGATTCGGCCTTAACCTCTATTGATTGATTTTTGAATTGCGTGATCCCCTTTAGTTGTTTAGGAATGATCTTATGTGAATTGGGAGATTTGTGTTTAGGGATTTTGTAGATCTTATGATGCTGTGACCCTACTTAGATTCTTTTAATCTCATACCGTTGTTTTTACCATTTTTCAGGCTTAGGTACATCCATTGTTCGTGGTACCAGTGTGTGAGATCAAGGCTGCACGGCGGGGCGATATCGCATCACATTTGCACACTTGTTACTTGCGCATATAACATAAATGATTGGGCAACTTTCGGGTTTAATTTAAGCACCCTCTTTTGCTTGCTATTTCCGAAACTTGTTGGAAGATTTCTTGTTGTTTATTTGGATCCCTATCGGACTTGTGTGTTATGAACCCAAAGATTAATTTAAGACTTCTGCTGATGTTTTATTTACTCCGTATGATACCAGAATATGTGTCCAATATCATGCTCCAATTGTTGATAAGCAATAAGATTAATAAGCTTAAAATCGGTAGTTTATGATTAGCCTGGTGAGATTCAAATTGGTCTTAGGTGTCGTTTAGGTTTATTTGGGTTTCACGGCGGTAATGACTTTAATCGGAGCAATTATTAATAGTTAGGAATTGGGGTCGTTACAAGTTTGGTAGCGGAGCATGGTTTTGGGAATAGAAAATTGTTATATGCTAACTTATTGGTTGATTTTGGTGATTGCAGGTGATTGCAGTTAAGAACATGGGCACACACTCACTCACTTAGGGGCTAAAACCGAAAGAGAGCTAGGGATAACATGGGATTTAAATGATGGAAATAATAATAGCAGATGTGATGATTGTTCATGTTTAGTATGCCTTAATATGTTTGAGTAGATGATTAACTATGTTTCTTGTTATTACCGAATGAATATGCATGTGAGTGATGACATGTATTGCCAAATATGGATGATGTGTGAGTCTATATTTGCTTGATGTTTGATAATGATTTCTATGAGTGTTGATGGAATTGCCGATAATACCTTTGCATGTATACATGTGATTTCCAAAAATTTATATATTGTTTTTCAGCATATGCATATCATCCAGTACATGCCTCTCCACCAGGTACCACTCATATTCCTAGTGTTGTATTTAGTGTGTGTTGAGTAAACAATCGTACACTTGTGTAGTATGGCACGCTCGAGGCAACAAAGGGACCAACGGGGTAGGTTTGAGCCTGAACAGCAACCTGTTGAGCAAGAGGAGCCAAATGCACAAAATGAGCAGGAAGGGCAAGCTGAGTCCAAAAAACAACCTGAGACACCAGCCGCACCAAGAATTGACCCTGTTATGGCACAAATCTTAAATGTGTTACAAGGAATTACTGCAAACCAGCAGCGGCGCAGTTTCAGAATGCTCCTGCGCCTGCACCAGAACCTATTCTTCCACTTGAACCTGTGTAGCCGGCACATCATAAGGAGACAGAGAGACTTCCCGTCATGATTACAAAATTGCTGAAGGAAGCTCGACAACTTGGATGTAAAGATTTCGGTGGTTCAGCTGGAGCCGCAGCCGCTCATGAGTGGATGGATACCTTATGCCGAGTATCCTTGTTCCTGCATATCTCGGATGATGACAAGGTTGCCATTGCTACATTCTTACTTGAAGGAGAAGCCCTCGCATGGTGGACATCTGTTAGCTTGCGATTCGGCGATCGTTTGCCAACATGGGAAGAATTCCGGTACAAATTCGATGAGAGATTCTATACGAGATTCCATAAACGCAAGCAGCGACAAGCTTTTTACAAACTTGAACAAGGCACCCGTTCGGTGCTGGAATATGAAAAAGTGTAAAGAGAGTTGTCCCGATTTGCACCTGAAGAAGATCGTACACCGTATCAGCTTGCGAAACGATTTCAGGATTGGTTGAGTACCGAACTCAAAACCATCGTCGGTACGACACCGGTGCAGAATTTACAAGAACTAATTGTTGCCGCTACTGAGACTGAAAAGAACGTGCAAACCAAGAAGTCATCCGCAGCCACTAGTGGCGGATCCTATGGGCAAGATTCGAGGTTCAATCGGCAAAGGGGACCCTATCCTTTAAGGTCCTACCCTCCGAAAATTAATGGCAATGGAAATACCAACCGGAAGAACTTTTCTGGTTCAAATTCCAATGGATCTTCTGGAGTTCGCAGCTACGGCGATGTTACAACTGTGGCGAGATGGGACATGTTCAGAAGGAATGTCCAAAACCAAGGCGAATCACAGGTGTACCAAACGCAGGCCGAGGTGGGAATGCCAACCCTGCCAGACCACCAACACGCGCACCAGAAGGACCACCCAACAGATCCAAAAGTGAGGCGCAACCAAGACCAACAAGGCTCTTTACTTTGACTGATGCCGAGGCTAGTCCTGATGTGGTGACAGGTACTATTTCAGTCTTTTCTCGAAACGTTAAAGTATTATTTGATCCAGAAGCAAATAGATCGTTTGTAAGTCCAAGGATAGCACTTATAGCGGATCATCCTCTATCTCCCTTGACTCCTCCTATTGCGGTTCTAACTCCTTTGGGAGAACAACTGATTTGTGATCTGGTCTACATCGGCTGTGCTTTACGTATGGGATCCAATGTAGTTGAAGTGAATCTAATTCCATTAGACATCAGGGAGCTGGATGTGATTTTAGGCATGGATTGCTTGGAAAAATATCAAGCCCGTGTGGAGTGTTTCACCAAGCGGGTGTGGTTCACTTTTTTTTATGGTACTGAATACTGTTTTGAAGGTGATAGGCGAGTTGTACCAACTTGCATGATTTCCTGGCTAAAGGCGAAGCGATTAATCAGCAAAGGATGTACAACGTACCTTGCGCATGTACAGGACACTTCTAAGGAATCCTCAGATTTGGATTCTGTTCCAGTGGTTTGCGAATTTCCAAAAATATTTCCATAAGACATAGCCGGACTACCACCATCACGGGAAGTGGAATTCGGCATTGAGCTAGTGCCAGGTACGAATCCGATTTCCATTCTTCTGTATCGTATGGTTCCTGCGGAAATGAAGGAACTAAAGACACAGTTGGAAGATTTGCTGGATCGTGGTTTTATTCGACCTAGTGTGTCACCCTAGGGAGCACCTGTTCTGTTCGTGAAAAAGAAAGACGGTTCGCTGCGATTGTGCATCATTATTGATTATCGGCAGCTGAACCGTGTGACCGTGAAAAATAAATACCCTTTGCCACGCATCGACGATTTGTTTGACCAACTCCAAAGTGCAGCCGTGTTCTCCAAGATCGATCTCAGATCTGGATACCATTAATTGCGAGTTCGTGATGCTGATATTCCAAAGACCGTGTTCAGATCGCGATACGGCCACTACGAATTTTTGGTTATGCCATTCGGCATGACCAATGCACCAGTTGTGTTTATGGACTTGATGAATCATGTGTTCCATGAATTCCTGGATAAATTTGTGATAGTCTTCATCGACGACATTCTGATTTACTCAATATCGAAAGAGGATCATGCCATTGCGGATTGTGCTTAAAATCCTGAAGGATCGACGGTTGTTCGCAAAGTACTTAAAATGTGAATTCTGGTTACGTGAGGTTAGTTTCCTTGGCCATATTGTTTCTGCCCAAGGTGTGTTTGTTGATCCAAAGAAGATTGAATCGGTGATTGCTTGGGAACCTCCGCGAAGTGTGTTCAAAATTCGTAGTTTCCTAGGCTTAGCAGGATACTACCGTCGCTTTGTGGAAAATTTTTCATCACTTGCCGGACCATTGACAAAACTGACACGCATGGGTGAGCCGTTCGTATGGAACGAGAAATGCCAGCAAAGTTTCGAAGAACTAAAGAATCGGTTAGTTTCTGCACCTATTCTTACCTTACCTATTTGCGGAAAGGAGTATGTGGTTTACAGCGACGCGTCAAAATCTGGATTTGGATGTGTATTGATGAAAGATGGGAAAGTCATTGCCTACGCTTCAAGGCAATTGCTACTACACGAGATAAACTACCCTACACATGACCTGGAACTTGCAGCCGTGGTATTTTCCTTAAAAATATGGCGACATTATTTATACGGTGAGAAGTGTCGAATCTTCACTGATCACAAAAGCCTGAAGTACCTACTTACACAAAAGGAATTGAATATCAGACAACGAAGATGGGTGGAGCTGATTAAAGACTACAATTTAACCATCGAGTATCATCCTGGAAAGGCGAATGTTGTTGCTGATGCCCTAAGCCGAAAGTATCATCCTCCTTCCCCATCAGTTTTGGCCTACATGCGCACCCATTACCTACCGATGATGTTGGAATTGAAAACTAATAGTGTGCATCTTGGCACCGATTTCTCTGGTTCGTTGTTGGCACGAATTGAAGTCACACCTACCTTAATTAAAGAAATCCGGAATCAACAATTAGAGCATCCGAAATTTACTGAAATTCGGAAGCAACTTGCTGATGGTGTTGATGCCATAGTTTGTGATTTCAGAATACGAGATGACGAAGTCCTAGTCTACAGAAACTGGTTATGTGTTCCACAAAATGTTAATATTCGTAATCTTATTCTATCAGAGGCGCATAGTTCGAAGTTCGCTATTCATCCTGGAA
Organism: Passiflora organensis; assembly: GCA_019739055.1. Lineage (NCBI taxonomy): Eukaryota > Viridiplantae > Streptophyta > Magnoliopsida > Malpighiales > Passifloraceae > Passiflora > Passiflora organensis. The sequence goes on from JAEPBF010000146.1 coordinate 451,873, forward strand.
GCACTAAGATGTACCGAGATTTGAAGGGGCAGTATTGGTGGCCAAATATGAAACGTCATATTGCTGAATTCGTTGCCCGATGCCTCGCATGTCAACAAGTAAAGATCGAACATCAAAGACCCGCTGGTCTACTTCAGTCACTTCCGATTCCAGAATGAAAGTGGGAGCATGTCACAATCGATTTTGTGACCGGTTTACCTAGATCACAGCGAGGATACATTGCCATTTGGGTGATTGTGGATCGACTGACAAAATCTGCACACTTTCTTCCTATACGTGTGACGGATACACCAGAAAAATTGGCAGTTTGTTACTTGGACGAGATTGTTCGTTTGCATGGAGTACCAGTTTCTATTGTTTTAGATCGTGACCCTCGTTTCAATTCATGATTTTGGGAGAAATTCCAGAATGCACTGGGTTCGAGATTGAATTTCAGTACAGCATTTCATCCCCAGACCGATGGTCAATCAGAAAGGACGATTAAGACACTTGAAGACATACTACGTGCGAGTGTAATGGACCAGCAAACCGGCTGGGATCGATGCCTGCCATTGGCAGAATTTGCGTACAACAATAGCTTTCATGTAAGCATTGGTATGGCACCCTATGAAGCACTATATGGGAGACGCTGCAGAACCCCCATTTGCTGAAATGAAGTAGGCGAGAGACGCCTAGACAATCTGGAATTAATTGACCAAGAAACAGAGCAATTAAGCTTGATTCGACAAAGGTTAAAAACAGCCCAGGATCGGTAGAAAAGTTACGCCGACAATCGACCAAGGGAGCTGGAATTTGCGGTAGGAGATAACATGTTTTTGAAAGTCTCCCCATGGAAAGGAGTCCTTCGTTTTCAGCAGCGATGTAAGCTAACACCTCACTACATTGGTCCATATGACATTGTTGAAAGAATCGGCCCTGTTGCATACCGACTTGCACTACCTCCAAATATGGAAAGAATTCACAACGTATTTCACGTTTCAATGCTAAGAAAGTATATGTGAGATCCTGCTCATGTGCTTAAAGAACCACCAGTTGAAGTTGCTGAAGACCTATCCTATCCTGTACAGCCAGTTGCCACACTAGATCGGTCAGTTCTGTAGCTTCGCAGTCGAAGCGTGCCTATGGTACGAGTTGTTTGGCATAATAGCCAAATTGAGGAGCAGTCTTGGGAGACTGAGGAGTCTATGCATGCAAAATTTCCTTACTTGTTTGATTAGGTACTTATATTAAAATTTTCGAGGACGAAATTCTTATAAGAAGTGGAGGATGTAAGACCTCGAATTTTGAGTCCTAGAAGTCCAGAAGCCAGTGCAGGTGAAAAGATGATTTTGCCCCTGAAGGAAAGGATGTGTGATGGCCGAAATTGGTAAGATTTTTTAGTAGTTAACTTTGTTTTAAATTCCCTTTGATCTAAGTTCTTATAGATGGATAATTACCATAGAGATTGTCCTTATAGAGGGATAATTGCCTAAGAGATTAAAGACCCTAAAAATAGAAAAGATAATTTAGAGTTTAATTATCTGGTAGATTATCTTATTATGATAAAGTGATTAAAAGTAGTAATCATAATTCTATACCCATTCATTATAAATAGGAAGCCAACCCCACAAAAATCATTCATAGAAAACTTACAAATTCGTATGAGCCTAAAATCCTATACCTCCCTATAGACGTTATAATTTGCATAAACTTCAAACTAGCATAACTCACTCATCTTTCGTTGGATCTCTGCGAATAATAGCTTGTTGGAAAGCTCTCTTCATACTCTTTCCAAAAATCATTGAGTTTTTTCAGGAGGTTAGTATTTCTTTCTCAAAGGTCCAGTTTAAATTTGGCGATACTGCCAACTCTTCTTGAAATTAAGAATAGCATAACTCTTTCATCTTTTGTTATATCTCTGAGATTAATATCTTATTGGAAAGCTCTCTTCATTCTCTTTCCAACCATATTTTAATTTTTGTCAAGAGGTTAGTATTTCTTTATCTAAGGTTAATTTGAAAATCTGCGGCGGAATTAGGTTTTTGCCAAATCCTCTTGAACTTCAAAATAGCATAACTTTCTAATCGTTTGTCAAATCCTTAAAAATAATAGCTCGTTGGAAAGATCTTTTTATTCTCTTTCCAACCATATATAAATCACAGCTTGGATGTAAATATATTATTTGTTTAAGGTTAAGACAAAATCGTCCTATGCCCTACTTTTAGCGACAAGATTTGCGTAGTTAATTGGAATGGTAAATTCAGGTTGAATCTTGTTAAGTTCCTGGCTATCACATCACACATCCTGGGGGGGGAGGAACCTGCAACGTCTGATCACTGGTTTTCTGATAGGTTTGGTGAGTGGTATTGGTAAGGACATAGGGTATTCAATTGACTATTGAATATGCATACTTAGTTTGCTTTTGTCTTTGTCTGGTGATAATTTAGATGGTTCGGATTCACTTAATAAAGGAAAAGGAGTAGCTTCTTGTTCAAAGACAAGAGAGGTAGGATCTATGTCTCATCGGTTTCTCCAAAGACCCCTGTTATTTTCTTGATATTTTTGTTACCTGTCCTTGTTGTATTGCTTGCGATTGGATTATACGGTGAGAGCATGAAATTCGGAATGAGATAAGAATCTCCTAGGCTATATCAAACCCCTGAGTTAGGAATTGAGTGCCTGGGATGCAATTTTTATGTGAATTGGATAAGTTGATTGTGTTCTGACATAATTGAGGATACCCTGTTGTGGTATTATGCTTTGTACTTGCCTGTGTGTGCTTGTACGTGTTTGTGTGTCAAGATCCTCTTACGGTGGCCATTCGGGGTAAACGATTATGCTCCTAGGGAGAGGAGAGGTTCTTACTGGTATGGGAGTTGTATAGGCGGCAAATCCCAGCAAAAGCTCGCTGGAGGTCTGGTCCTTGTGTGGCCGGAACCCTGTCCTTGTATGGCAGGAAGTCCTGGTAGGTATGTGACCTGGGATGCCCTAGTAGGTATGTGACTAGGGAAGACTTGTCCGTGTGGGACTAGTCGACTTGTCCTTGCGAGGACAAGAAGAAAGACTTACTGATTAGTTTGTGTGTTAACCATCTACCTTTTGTGCAGTAAGTTTTGGACAACACAGGAGTAGGGGATGGCCTTTCTTCTTCATTACCGAGAGCAATCTGATGTGTTTCACCTGCCTGTGTACTTCTGACCTTTCAGAAGTGTTTGTAGTCCTCCCTCAGCCATAGATTCAGCCTTAACCTCTATTGATTGATTTTTGAATTGCGTGATCCCCTTTAGTTATTTAAGAATGATCTTATGTAAATTGGGAGATTTGTGTTTAGGGATTCTGTAGATCTTATGATGTTGTAACCCTACTGAGATTCTTGTAATCTCATACCGTTGTTTTTACCATTTTTTAGGCTTAGGTACATCCACTGTTCGTGGTACCAGTGTGTGAGATCAAGGCTGCACGGCGGGGCAATATCGCATCACATTTGCATACTTGTTACTTGCGCATATAACATAAATGATTGGGCAACTTTCTGGTTTAATTTAAGCACCCTCTTTTGCTTGCTATTTCCGAAACTTGTTGGAATATTTCTTGTTGTTTATTTGGATCCCTATGGGACTTGTGTGTTATGAACCCAAAAATAATTTAAGACTTCCGCTGATGTTTTATTTACTCCGTATGATACCAGAACATGTGTCCAATATCATGCTCCAATTTTTTATAAGTAATAAGATTAACAAGCTTAAAATCGGTAGTTTATGATTAGCCTGGTGAGATTCAAATTGGTTTTAGGTGTCGTTTAGGCTTATTTGGGTTTCATGGCGGTAATGACCTTAATCGGAGCAATTATTAATAGTTAGGAATTGGGGTTGTTACAATTTTTGTTTCATGGCGGTGATGACCTTAATTGGAGTAAATAGTAATAGTTAGGAATTGGGGTCGTCACAAGCACCCTCGATCTCACACACTGGTACCACGTACAATGAATGTACTTAACCCTGAAAAATGGTGAAAACAATACGATGATATCTTAAGATTTACAGAAATCTTAAACAAACATATCCCAAACAACATCAGATCAGCCTATACAACTAGAGGGGATCACGCAATCATCATTCAACCAAAAATGGATAGGGCCGAATTTAAACCTAAGGATGGTCTACAAACTCCTCCGAAAATTTGAAGTACACAAGCAGGAAAAACTCATCAGTCATTTTGGCAATAGGGAAAGGACATCCCCTTCCACCTGTATTGTCCAAGGCTTCACTGCACAAAGGATAAAGGTTAGCACATAAGCTAATCAGCAAGCCTATTCATCTTTCCATAAAAGGACAAGGCATCCAAGCCATACAAGGACAAGAGCATCCAACCCACACAAGAATAAAGGCATCCAAATCACACAAGGATAAGGGCATCCAAACCACACAAGAATAAAGGCATCTTGCCACACAAGACTAGGCATCCAGAGAGCTCTTACTGCGGATTGGCACCCATAAAACTCTCATACCAATAAGAACCTCTCCTCTCCCTAGGAGCATCAGCGCTTACCCTAAATGGCCACCGAAAAAGGATCCTGACACACAAACACGTACAAGCACACTTAGGCAAGCACAAAGCATAATACCTCAACAAGGTATTCTCAATCATGTCAGAACAGAATCAGTATTTTGAATACACACAACATATGAAAGCTAGGTAACCATAACATATCTTAAGGGATTTGGTAAAGCCTAGATAAACCTCAATTCAATCTGCAACTCATGCATACACTATCTCAAACATACGTGCATACACTATCTCAGACATATATGTGTACACTATCTCAGACATATATGTGTACACTATCTCACACAAAAACGCATACATTAACATAAACATAGTTACCAAAATCAACAAGCAAATAAAAAAATCTCTGGAGAAACCGATGAGGCATAGATCCTACATCTCTTGTCTCTGAACAAGAAGCTATTCCTTTGCCTTTATTCAAGGGATCCGAACCACCTATAACATCATAAAGCAAAGAAAAAATCCAACTAAGTATGCATACTCAATAACCAAGTAAATATCCTATTTCCTTACCAATTCCACTCACTAAACCCATCATAAACCACTAATCAGATGTCGCAGGTGCCTCCCTCTTGGATGTGTGATGTGATAGCCAAGAACGTAATAAAAATTAACCTGAATTACCATCATAATCAATATACAAATTTCAGCATTATCAATAAGGTAGTAGGGCGAAATGCGATTTCATGTATACAAGCCTTAGGAGTTGTGATTTTAGGTTAACAAAGAAGGATTAGGTGTTAATTCTACATACAACCAAAAGGAACAAGATCAAAAACCAGTAGGTTAATCAATTAATCAAGATTTACAACAATAAGGCATACCAATTTCATGTATAAGGAAGATTCAAAAGATGGATTCATATTTTTATATCATGAATGGATGCCAAACAATCATACTAACAAGAGGAACAATAAAAAAACCAATTGAAGGAAAAATCACACAAGTTTGACACCAACCCCTCTGATTTATGAGTTGAATTTCGATAGTGAATAACTAAACTCCTGATTACCAACCTTATATAGATAGATAGAGGATGGAAAGAGCTTTCTAATAAGCTATTATTTGCAAAAATTTGACAAAGGATGAGAGAGTTATGCTAGTCTGAAGTTGAAAGAATTTTGGCAGCAATAAGGAGGTTTAGGGTTTGACAAATTTTGTGTATTTTTTGTGTAAAATTTAGGTGTGGCCAGCTTCCTCTTTATATGGGGTGGTTATAGGATTAGTTTCACTACTTTAAATGCTAGACTAAAGAAAGATAATTATCAGAATTAAATTCTGTAACTATCCTCCCTTAATTTTAGTGGGATTTTTTCTCCTACTTAATTATCAACTAATAAAGAACCAAATCAATGGGAATTTAAACCATAAATAATTATTAGACATTCCATACCATTTTTGGCCATCACACATCTATTTTGTGAGGACCCGTCCCGGTACCAGGGCCCCTCACCGCCGTGCAGCTCCAAATGGCCCAACCTGTGAACCAATTGAAGCCACACAAGGCTTCACAACATAAAATCCCAAAACATGCAAATCCATTAGAATTTTACTAAAATAGGAGCATGCTTTTAATTTTGCATTTGGCTCGGCAACAAGAAATCACGGAGTACACAATATCAACAAGCGGAAGACTTTACACAATCACAGAAGGCCACATGGACAAGGCATGCCTCATATAAAACAAAAGTCTCAAGTCACAACACACAAATCTACAACCCATCAAGGGCCAACACGAAGGTGAGAAACATGCAATACGGTAATCCAAAACACAAAGATATGCCGAGTTTCCAAATGTGCCAATGCAGTAGTCCAGCCCTAATCGCCACGCCCTTGCCTTTGTCACGTGCTGCGGAACCACCTACACGCAAGGCAACACCAAAACCAACTCAAACACAACTTCAACAAACGAAAAGACACAAAACGAAAACAACCCTACGACCCCTTCCGACACACTCAACAACACCCCTCTAAACATCAAAACACAAGCTAACAACCGAACCGCACCTAGGCATCAATAATGCCACACACAACCATAGTCACAACCACAACAAACTTGATATCCATCAATCCTCACTCCAGGTTTGAATTTCCAGCAAACCTAATCCATCACCAACATCACAAATTCCATACTTCTCAATCACATGAACCTCAAATCAGCACACACAATAGTCACAAGCCATCCATTATACCAACTCCATCAAAACCTATCAAAACTATCAATTCCACAAGCATATCTCATTACCCCCAATCTTCAGATCATCACATACTCAACACACAAACAAAACCAATCAAACCAAGCATCAACGCAACAAAACCAACAAGCCTTAAACACAAACCAACCAACACTCAAACCAAAACTACAAGCAAACAGAAATTACCTCAAACCCACTTGAAAATCCCGCTCAAGAGCCAACACCACACCAAAAACACACCCAAAACACTCCTACAAGGTGGAAAACAAGGGGAAATGGTGGGGAAGTGTTAGGGTATCACTCACCAAGTGATTTTTGGTGAAAAACAAGTAAAATCCAGATTTTGTGAGGGTTTTCAGTTGAGAGCAAAGGGAGAATCGGGGAGAGAGAAAGAAAAGGGAAAGAGAAACTGATTTGGGAAGCACTTGGGCTTGGTGGCTTATAACCATAGTGTTGGGCCTTAAAGCCCAAATGGTCCTCGGGCCCAAAACTGAAAAGAAAAGCCCGACAAACCAAAGTGAATCCCGGGTATGTGTATCAAACTCAACAAGCCCACCAAAACACAATTGGGCCCATAAAAATACAAACGGGCCCAAACAAGCAAAGCATAGGGCTAAAAGCCCACGGTCGCTCAAAACAGCTCGGAAACTGAACCAATGCTTTCCACCGACCCTAGCCTAGACTACACAACCGAGACCACTCAACAAGACACCTAGACACGCTACGGGCTTAACACAACAGTGTCCACATCACCAAACAACTCCCGAGTCCAAAACCAAGTCACCCACACTCGCTGACTGGCACTAAAAAGACGGGGTCTCACACATTTCTTCAAGGGAAAAATGGTTATTTCACCTGCACTGGCTTCAGGACTTCTAGACTTTTAGAATTCAAAATTCAGGTTCTCACAAAAATGAAATAAGAAATGAACATTAAACCTTTACTACCATTTTTGGCTATCACACTTCCATTTCTTCAGGGATAAAATGTTATTTCAGTTGCACTGGCTTCTGAACTTCTAGGACACAAAATTCAAGATCTCACTCCAAGTGTCATACCACAGTTGTTGGACAGAATACTTTTTGTGGGATTTGAGTAGTCAATGCAGGAGCGCAGTATATGCATCTTTCTTATTAGCACAGTATGTAGATTTCGAGGTCAAATTTTTTTTAAAAAGAGGGAGGATGTTGAACCCCGTCTTTTTAGTATGTCTAGTCAGTTTTCTTTAATGGTCCCTTAGTCCATTTGACAGTTTGACAGTTTGACCGTATCGAAAATAGAGAGAATAGAAAATTACCGTTTTACCCCTATTGGAACTGAATATGTTTTTGAGCTCGTTTTAAGTAGCTTAATATTTTTGGATCATTTTATAGGCCTTTAGGCCAGATTTTTTTCATTTTGGCCCATATATTTTTTATTGAGTTGTGTTTGTTTCTTTTCGATCCTGTTCGTTTATTTTCTGAGTTGTTTTCGATTTTCCGAGTCGAGCTATATACATGCTCTTTATCCAGCCCTTCAGTCAGTATCTGCCAACTTTCTTTACTATCTTCTTTTACTTTTCTATTCTCTTAACCATTAATCCTTTCCCTTATTCTCTCTAAGCCAGAACCCTATTTTCCATTTCCTATCCTCAAAGCCGCCACACCTTTCTCTAATCAAAATGTCGCCCTATGTTTCAAATTCATTGTGCAAGATCAAGGGGTATCTCTATCATATCTCTTCTTTTTCCAAATTTCATATTTCATTTATCCTAAATCGTTTTTCTTTTCTTCAATTATTTTCCACGGTGCTCGTTCGATTGTGTTCATCAGTTTGGGTGTAGTGGGTATTCCATTATCAGAGAGAGTATGGTAGGATTTTCCTTTTCTGATTTTTTTTAAATATGTGGTATAGGTTATTTATCCATTTATTTGATTCAGGTGGTTCTGGATCACACAAAAAAAGCAAAGTTCATGTTATCGATTCATATACACGAGAAGTAGGGTCTATGTCTCATCAGTTTGATCAATTACTTGTTTTATGATTTTGATTGTGTTTTGTGCGGCTTTGAACTGAGACGTATACATGCGTTAATGTTTGATTTTCGTTACTGGTTATGTTGTTTCAGGATTTGTGTTTTGTGAGACGTTTTGATTATACAAGGAACGTGTGTGATTTGTGGTTCTGTTCGTGAGTTTGTGGTGTATGATCGAGAGTTGAACGTGTGAGACCTTCTCCCATTGAATGCTTAGTTAGCGAGACTGATTAGTGAGAATGTTCTATTTTGACTGTTTGACCGAAAGTTGACCATTGACCCGAGAGTGAATCTTTAAGGTGGACACTGTCAGAGGATGCCTAGGTGTGCGTCTAGGTGTCTTAATGAGTGATTTAGGTCGACTGTCGAGGTTTGAGTTAGTGGAAATCAATATGGACTAGTTCCAGATTCGTTTTCAGTGACAGTAGGCCTTTGGACTGAGAAACCTGTTTTGATACCATTTGATATTTTTCAATCCCATTTATCTATTTTTGAGCTCAATTAATTATTTTTACCAATTTTTTATTATTATCAATTTTAAAACCTATTTTGAGGGTGAGACCCCGAATTTTGAGTTCTAAAGATCCAAAAGCCAGTGTAGGTAAAAAGACCATTTTATCCCTAAAAAAATGGATACGTGATGGTAAAAATGGTATGGAATGTCTAGTAATTATTTTTGGTATTAACTCCCTTTGATTTTGTTCTTTACTGGTTGATAATTACCTTAAAAAATATAATTCCTAAAATTAAAGAAGGATAATTACAGAATTTAATTATGATAATTCTCTTAATTTAATCCAACCCTTAAAGTTGAAAAATTAATCCCATAACCAGCTTATATAAAAAAGAAACCGGCCACACTTATACCTTACGCAGAAAATACACAAAATTCGTCGAACCTAAAACTTTACACCTCCCTATTGCTGCCAAAATCTACTTTAATTTCAAAATAGCATAACTCTCTCATCGTTTGTCGTATTCTTGCAATTAATAGCTTGTTGGAAAGCTCTTTCCTGTCTCTATTCAACTATTTTGGGTTTTTGCCCTTGAGGTTAGTATTTACTTGTTGTAATTTAGGCTGTAATTTGGCAGGATTGATTCCAAAATTGTGTGATTCTGCCTTCAGTTGACTTATATTGTTGTTCCTCTTGTTCGTATGATTGTTTACCATCCATTCAAGTTGTAAAATCATGAATTCCTCCTTTATACATGAAATTGGTATGCTCTACCCTTGCCTTATTGTTGCCTATCTTGATCAATTGATTAACTTATTGGATTCTGATCTTGTTTCTTTTGATTGTACATGTTACAAATACCTAATCCTTCCTTGTTAACATGAAATTGCAACCTTTACAACTTGTTAACATGAAATCACAACCTTTATAACTTGTTAACATGAAAGCGCAACCCTTATAACTTGTTAACATGAAATCGCAACGTGCTCTATTGCACTATTCTTAGTGCCTAAAATTGTACGTTGATCAGGGATGGTAATCCATGTTGTTTCTTGTTAAGTTCTTGTCTATCACATCACAAATCCAAAGGGGAAGCTTCTGCAGCATCTGATCACTGGTTTCTGATAGATTTGTTGAGTGGAATTGGTAAGGAAATAGGGTATTTACTTGGTTAATGGGTATGCATGCCCCGTTTGGTTTTTTCTTTGCCTTATGATGCCATAGGTGGTTCAGAATTATTAAATAAAGGCAAAGGAATAGCTTTTTGTTCATAGAAAAGAGAGGTAGGATGTATGCCTCATCGGTTTCTCCAGAAATCCTTTTGTTTGCTTGTTGATTTCGGTGCCTATACTCGTGTTAATATATGCGCATATGTGTGAGATAGTATATGCATAAGTTACGGATTGATTTGAGTCTTATCTAGGCTATACCGAATCGTTTAAGATAGGTTATGAGTGCCTAGTTTAAATATATTGTGTGTATTGAACATGCTGATTGTGATTTGACACGATTGAGGATATCCTATTATGGCATTGTGCTTTGTGCTTAACTGTGTGTGCTTGTACTGTTTATGTGTCAGAATCCTTCTCTGGTGGCCAATAGGGATCAGCACTGATGCTCTTGTGGAGAGGAGAGGTTTTTATTGGTATGTGAGTCGTATGGGTGGCAATCCCTATCCTGCACATTCTGAATGCCTAGTGCTTTTGTGGCTAGACGTCATGTCCTTGTGTGGCAAGATGCCCTTGTCCTTATGTGGTTTGGATGCCTTCGTCCTTGTATGGCTTGGATGCCCTTGTCCTTGTGTGCCAGGATGAATAGGCTTGCTAATTAGCTTGTGTGCTAACCTTTTAGCCTTTGTGCAACGAAGTCTTGGACAACACAAGTGGAAGAGGATGACATTTTCTATTGATGAGATTGATTGATGATTTACTTGCTTGTGCATTTTTTACTTTTGGAAGTGCTTGTGGTCCACCTTCAGTCTTAGATTTTGGTCCTAACCTTATTGTTTGATTATTGAATTGCGTGATCATCCTTTAGTTGTATAGGCTGATCCGATGTTGTTTGGGAGATGTTTGTTTAAGATTTCAGTAGATTCTATCATGTTGTGACCCTACTGATATTCTTGTAATCTCATCTCATTATTTTCATCATTTTCAGGTTTAGCTACATTCGTTGTTCGTGGTACCAGTGTGTGAGATTAAGGCTGCACGGCGGGGCGATATTGCATCACATTTGCATTCCTATTTCTTTGGTTGCTTGCGCATCCAACATCAAACACTTCCACTGATGTTTTATTCCCTCTATATGATACCAGAATGCTTGTCCAATATCATGATCAAATTATTATAAGTACAAAGAATAAATACAATAAAATTGGGAATTAAGATGGGTAAGTCTTGTAGGATTCAAATAGGTCCTTGTTTTTGGGCTTGTCTGTGTTTCACGGCGCTAAGCATCCTAATAGGAGCAAATAATAATAGATTAAGATATGAGGCCCTTACAAGTTTGTTAGCTGAGCATGATTAGGGAATATAATTTGTTGTATGCTAACCTATTTGTTGGTTTTGGTGCTTGTAGGTAGGTACATGCGTACATACCAGTTCATTTAGGGGCTAATACCAAAAGAAATCTAATGCTAAAAGGGATTAATATGTAAGATTAAGATGAAGAAATTTATAATTTGATTTATTGTGTATTTATGTTTATTTTTATGCCTGTTATGCCTCGATATGTTTTGATGAATGTTTTTTATGTTTTCTTTGTTATTACCGAATGCATGAGTTTGTCCTATGAAAGTCTCAAATGAAGTTGTTGCCAAATAATTGCAATGTGTCTTATGATTAGTGTTGAATGGGTGTTGTTGATGCATGCTCTGCTACCAAGTGTTCTTATATGTTTCCGAGTATATGTGATTTCTTTGGTTGCTAAAAATGTCTTTGTATATTTATGCCATAATGTCGAGTGTGAATATGTGTGAGACATGTGCGTTGCCCAATGTATGGGATGTGGTTTTGCATGCTTTCCAAGTATGGGTTGTATGAAAGTATTGTTGCCAAGTGCTTATGTGTGTGTGTTGATGTAATTGCCGAGTGTGCATTGTATGTGTGCATGGCAGGATGATATTGCATCACATTCGCATTCCTATTTCCTTGATTGTTTACGAATATAACATGTATAATGATTGGACTATTTTCTAGTTTTGAAAGTTTCTCCTATGCTTGATTGTTTCCGGATTATATTGGAGGTTTACTTGCTAGAGTTTTGGATCCCTATTGGACTTGTGTGTTGTGGATTCATTGATTAAATTTAAAGATTTTTGCTGATGTTTTATTCACTTAGTATGATACCAGACTTCTTATCCAATATCATGCTTCAAACATTAAAATTTTAAAAGAATTAACATACTAAAATCGGAACTAGATGGATAAGCCTTGTGGGATTCAGATAGGTCCTGGTTTGGGCTTGTTTGGGTTTCACGATAGTAAAGGTCCCATTAAAATCTTCCAACTTTTAAGGCTGGATATAAGGAGATAATCATTAGGATTTAACCCTATAATTATCTCTTAAGAATAGATAATGTGTTAATAAAGTTAGAAATGAAATAAGGTTTCATTGCAACGACCCCAAATCCTAATATATTCTTATTTACTCCTAATAGGACCCTTACCGTCCGAGAAAGCCAAACAAGCCCAAAAACAGAACCTATTTGAATCCCACAAGGTTTATACAACTAATATCCGATTTTAACATATTCATTCTTTGTAATTATAACAATTGAAACATGATATTGGACTAGCATTCTGGTATCATACGGAGTGAATAAAACATTTTCGGAAGTCTTTAAATTGAATAATTGGAACCACAACACATAAGTCCCGTAGGTATCTAAAAATCCAACAAGAAAACCTCCAATATAATCCGGAAACAAACAAGCAAAAGAGGGACTTGAAGGACCAGAAAATAGTCCAAACAAAGTTCATGTTATATGCGTAAGCAATGAAGGAAACAAAAATACAAATGTGATGCAATATTGCCCCACCAAGCAGCCTCAATCTCACACACTGGTACCACGAATAGCAAATGTACTTAACCTTAAAAAATGGTGAAAACAATAGGATGATATCTTAAGATCTACAGAAATGTTAAACAAATATCTCACAAACAACATCAGATTAGCCTATACAACTAGAAGGGATCACGCAATCATTATTCAACCAAAAAGGGATCCGGCCGAAAATAAACCTAAGGGTGGACTACAAACACCTCTGAAAATTAGAAGTGCACAAGCAGGAAAAACTCAACAATCATTTCGGCAATAGGAAAAGGTCATCCCGTTCCACTTGTATGGTCCAAGGCTTTGCTGCACAAAGGATAAAGGTTAGCACACAAACTAATCAGCAAGCCTATTCATCTTGCCATGCAAGGACAAGGCATCTAAGCCACACAAGGACAAGAGCATCCAAACCACACAAGGAAAAGGGCATCCAAACCACACAAGGATAAGGGCATCAAAACCTAACAAAAATAAAAGCATCTCGCCACACAAGGACAAGGCGTCTAGCCACAGAAAGACTTGGCATCCAGCGAGCTCTTGCTAGGGATTGCCACCCATACAACTCCCATGCCAATAAGAACCTCTCCTCTGCCAAGAAGCATCATCGCTTACCCCAAATGGCCATCGAAAAAAGATCCTGATACACAAACATGTCCAAACATACACAGGCAAGCACAATACCTCAACAAGGTATTCTCAATCATGTCAGAACAGAATTATTATGTTGAATACACACAACATATGCAAGATAGGCAATCATAACATATCTTAAAGAATTTGGTAAAGCCTAGATAAACCTCAAATCAATCCGCAACTCATGCATACACTATCTCACATATACGCCCATATACTATCTCACCCAAATAACCATACATTAACACAAGTATAGTTACCGAAATAGAAAAAGCAAACAAAAAGATCTATGGAGAATCCGATGAGGCATAGATCCTAGGTCTCTTGTCTCTGAACAAGAATCTTTTCCTTTGTCTTTATTTAAGGGATCCGAACCACCTATAACCTCATAAAGCAAAAAAAAAAATCCAATTAAGCATGCATACTCAATAACCAAGTAAATACCATATTTCCTAACCAATTCCACTCACCAAACCCATCAGAAAACCACTAATCAGATGCCGCAGGTGCCTCCCTCTTGGATGTGTGATGTGTTAGCCAAGAACTTAATAAAAATCAACCTGAATTACCATTCCAATCAATATACAAATTTTTGCACTAAGAATAACGCAGTAGGGCGAACTGCGATTTCATGTATACAAGCCTCAGGTGTTGCGATTTTAGGTTAACAAAGAAGGATTAGGTGTTAATATTACATACAGCCAAAAGTAACAAGATCAAAAACCAGTAGGTTAATCAATTAATCAAGATTCACAACAATAGGACATACCAATTTAATATATAAGGAAAATTCAAAAGATGGATTCATATTTTTATATCATGAATGGATGCCAAAAAATCATACTAACAAGAGGAACAAGAACAGAAACCAATTGAAGGAAAAATACACAAGTTTGGCACCAAACCCTCTGATTTTTACTGGTTGAATTTCGACTGTGAAAAACTAAACTCCTGATTACCTGACCTATATAGCTAGAGAGAGGATGGAAAGAGCTTTCTAACAAGCTATTATTTTCAAAAATTTGACAAAGGATGAGAGAGTTATGCTAGTATCAAGTTGAAGGAATTTCAGCAGCAATAGGGAGGTTTAGGGTTTGAGGTTTGACAAATTTTATGTATTTTCTGTGTAAGATTTAAATGTGACCAGCTTCCTCTTCATATAGAGTAGTTATGGGATTAATTTCCCAACTTTAAAAGCTAGACTAAAGTAAGATAATTATCAGAATAAAATTCTGTAATTATCCTCCCTTAATTTTAGGGATTTTATCTCCTACGGTAATTATCAACCAATAAGGAACCAAATCAAAAGGAATTCAAATCATAAATAATTACTAGACCTTCCATACAATTTTTGGCCATCACACATCCATTTCTTCAAGGGCAAAATGGTAATCACTGGCTTCTGGACTTTTAGGACTCAAAATTCGGGGTCTCACAAAGATAAAATAAGAAATAAACTCTAAGCCTTTACTACCATTTTCGGCTATCACGCTTTCATTTTTTTAAGGATAAATCGTTATTTCAGTTGCACTGACTTCTGGACTTCTAGGACTTAAAAATCAAAGTCTCACACTAAGTGTCATGCCACAGTTGTTGGATAGAAAATTTTTTGTGGGATTTGAGGAGTCAATGCGGGAGCGCGGTATATGCATCTTTCTTATTAGCATTGTAAATAAATTTTGAGGTCAAAATTTTTAAAAAAGGAGGGAGGTTGTTGAACCCAGTCCTTTTAGTATGTCTAGTTAGTTTTTTTTAATGGTCCACTAGTCCGTTTGACAGTTTGACTGTATCGAAAATCAAGAAACTAAAAAATTACCGTTTTACCTCTGTTGGAACTGAACATATTTTTGGGCTCGTTTCAAGTAGCCTGATGTTTTCTAATCAATTTATAGGCCTTTAGGCTAGAATCTTTACATTTTGGCCCATATATTTTTTATTAGGTCATGTTTGTTTTTTTTCGAGCCTGTTCGTTTATTTTTCGAGCTGTGTTCGTTATTTTGAGTCGGGCCATTAGGGCTTCAGAGCTGGGCTATATATATGCTCTTTATCCAGCCCTTCAGTCAGTATTTGCCCACTTTCTTTACTATCTTTTTTTTCTTTTTTATTCTCTTAACCATTAATCCTTTCCCTTATTCTCTCTAAGAAAGAACCCTATTTGCCATTTCCTATCCTCAAAGCTACCACACCTTTCTCTAATCAAAGTGTTGCCATATTTTTCAAATTCACTATGCAAGATCAAGGGGTATCCCTTTCATATCTCTTCCTTTTCCAATTTTCCTATTTCATTTATCATAAATCATTTTCTTTCCTTCAATTACTTTCCACGGTGGTCATTCAATTGTGTTCGTCAGTTTGGGTATAGTGGGTATTCCAGTATCAGAGAGGGTATAGTAGGATTTTCCTTTTCTGATTTTTTTAAAAATATGTGTTATAGGTTCCCATTTATTTAATTCAGGTGGTTCTGGATCACACAAAAAAAGCAAAGTTCATGCTATCGATTCATATATACGAGAAGTAGGGTCTTTGCCTCAACAATTTGATCGATTACTTGTTTTATGATTTTGATTGTGTTTTGTGTGGTTTTGAATTGAGGCATATAAATGCGTTAATGTTTGATGTTCGTAACTGGTTATGTTGTTTCAGAATTTCTGTTTGGTGAGACGTTTTGATCATACAAGGAACGTGTGTGATTTGTGGTTCTATTCGTGAGTCTGTGGTGTATGATCCGGAGTTGAACATGTGAGACCTTGTCCCACTGAATGCTTACTTAGCGAGACTGATTAGTGAGAGTGTTCTATTTTTCGATTAGTGAGAGTGTTCTATTTTCCGATTAGTGAGAGTGTTCTATTTTGACTATTTGACCGAAAGTTGACCATTGACCCGAGAGTGAACCTTTAAGGTGGACACTGTCAGAGGATGCCTAGATGTGCGTCTAAGTGTCTTAATGAGTGATTTAGGTCAATTGTCGAGGTTTGAGTCAGTGACAATCAATATAGACTAGTTTCAGATTCATTTTGAGTGACAGTAGGCCTTTGGACTGAGAAACCTGGTTTGTGCCTGTTTGATATTTTTCGAGCTCATTTATCTTCTTTTGAGCCCAATTAATTATTTTTACCAAATTTTTATTACTATAAATTTTAAAACCCATTTTGACCCATTGAGAGCCCAAATTTTGAGTCCTAAAGATCCAGAAGTCAGTGTAGATGAAAATACCATTTTGTCCCTAAAAAAATGTATGTGTGATGGCGAAAACTGGTATGGAATGTTTAGTAATTGTTTTTGGTATTAATTCCCATCGATTTTGTTCTTTATTGGTTGGTGAATACCTTAGAAAATAAAATCCCTAAAACTAAGGAAGGATAGTTACAGAATTTAATTTTGATAATTCTCTTATTTTAATCCAACCCTTAATGTAAGAAAATTAATCTCATAACCACCTTATATAAAGATGAAGCCGACCACACATAAACCTTACACAAAAAATACACAAAATTCGTCGAACTTAAAACTTTACACCCTCCCTATTGCTGCCAAAATCTGTTTGAATTTCAAAATAGCATAACTCTCTTATTATTTGTCAGATTCTTTTTGGTAAGAACTTTCCATTCTCCATCTAACCATTTTCAGTTTTTTGTCTGAAGGTTAGTATTTCCTTGTCGTAATTTAGGCTGTAATTCGACGGGATTGATTCCAAAATTGTGTGATTTTGCCTTCAATTGATTTTTGTTGTTGTTCCTCTTGTTCATATGATTGTTTACCATCCATTCAAGTTGTGAAATCATGAATTCCTCCTTTGTAAATGAAATCGGTATGCTCTACTCTTGCCCTATTGTTGCCTATCTTGATCAATTGATTAACCTATTGGATTCTGATCTTGTTTCTTTTGATTGTACATGTTATAAATACCTAATCCTTCATTGTTAACATGAAATTGCAACCCTTATAAATTGTTAACATGAAATCGCAACCCTTATAACTTGTTAACATGAAATCGCAACCCTTATAACTTGTTAACATGAAATCACAACATGCCCTATTGCCCTATTCTTAGTGCCAAAAATTATATGTTGATCAGGGATGGTAATTCATGTTGTTTCTTGTTTTGTTCTTGTCTATCACATCATAAATCCAAAGAGGAGACATCTGGCGGCATCTTTTCACTGGTTTTTTATAGATTTGGTGAGTGGAATTGGTAAGGAAATAGGATGTTTAGTTGGTTATTGGGTATGCATGCTCAGTTTGGTTTTGATTTTGCCTTATGATGCTATAGATGGTTCAAAATTATTAAATAAAGGCAAAGGAATAGCTTTTTGTTCAGAGACAAGAGAGGTAGGATGTATGCCTTATTGGTTTCTTCAGAGATCCTTTTGTTTGCTTGTTGATTTTCGGTGCCTATGCTTGTGTTAATGTTTGCGTATATGTATGAGATAGTATATGCATAAGTTACGGATTGATTTGAGTCTTATCTAGGCTATACTGAATCGCTTAAGATAGGTTATGAGTGCCTAGTTTAAATGTGTTTTTGTATTGAACATGCTGATTGTGATCTGACATGATTGAGGACATCCTGTTATGGTATTGTGTTTTGTGCTTGATTGTGTGTGCTTATACTGTTTATGTGCTAGGATTTTTTTTCCGGTGGCCATTAGGGGTCAGTACTGATGCTCTTGGGGAGAGGACAGGTTCTTACTGGTATAGGAGTCGTATGGGTGGCAATCCCTCGCCTGCACGCACTGGATGCCTAGTGTTTTTGTGGCTAAAGGCCTTGTCCTTGTGTGGCTTGGATGCCCTTGTCCTTGTGTGGCTTGCCCTTGTCCTTGTGTGGCTTGGATGCCCTTGTCCTTGTGTGCCAGGATGAATAGGCTTGCTGATTAGCTTGTGTGCTAACCCTTTTAGCCTTTGTGCAATGAAGCCTTGGACAACACAAGTGGAAGAGGATGGCATTTTCTGTTGTTGAGATTGATTGATGATTTACTTGCCTGTGCACTTCGGGATTTTGGAAGTGCTAGTGGTCCATCCTCAGACTTAGCTTTTGATCCTAACCTTATTGTTTGATTCTTGAATTCTGTGATCATCCTTTAGTTGTATAGGCTGATAAAATGTTGTTTGGGAGATGTTTGTTTAAGATTTCTACAGATCCTATGATGTTTAAGACCCTACAGAGATTCTTGTAATCTCTTCTCATTATTTCCACCATTTTTAGGTTTAGGTACATTCGTTGTTCGTGGTACCAGTGTGTGAGATCAAACCTGCACAGCGGGGCAATAGTGAATCACATTTGCATTCCTATTTCTTTGGTTGCTTGCGCATCCAACATCAAAGACTTCCGCTGATGTTTTACTCACTCCGTATAATACCAGAATGCTTGTCCAATATCATGCTCCAATTATTTTAGGTACAGAGAATAAATAGGCTAAAATTTGGAATTAAGATGGGTAAGTCATGTCGGATTCAAATAGGTCTTAATTTTTTGGTTTATTTGTGTTACACGGTGGTAAGGGTCCTAATAGTAGCAAATAATAATAGATTAGGATATGGGGTTCTTACAGGTTTGTTAGAAGAGCATGGTTTAGGGATTATAATTTGTTGTATGCTAACCTATTTGTTGGTTTTGGTGTTTGTAAGTAGGTACATGCATACATACCCACTCATTTAGGGGCTAATACCGAAAGTGATCTAATGATAAAAGGGATTGATATGTAAGATTAAGATGAAGAAACTAATAATTTGATTTGCTGTGTGTTTATGTTTATTCTTATGCCTGTTATGCCTCAATATGTTTTGATGAATGTTTTCTGTGTTTTCTTTGTTATTAACGAATGCATGAGTTTGTCCTATGAAAGTCCCGAATGATTTTGTTGCCAAATAATTGCAATGTGTCTTATGATTAGTGTCGAATGGGTATTGTTGAAGCATGTTATGCTGCCAAGTGTTCTTATATGTTTCCTAGTATATGTGATTTCTATGATTACCAAGAATGCCTTTGTATGTTTATGCTATAATGCCTAGTGTGAATATGTGTAAGACATGTGCGTTGCCGAATGTATGGGATGTGGTTTTGCATGATTTCCACGTTTGGGTTGTATGAAAGTATTGTTGCCAAGTGCTTATGTGTGTGTTGATGTAATTGTCGAGTGCGCATTGCATGTGTTCATGGCAGGATGATATTGCATCACATTTGCATTCCTGTTTCCTTGATTGCTTACGTATATAACATGAAAAATGAATGAACTATTTTCTAGTTTTTCAAGTTTCTCCTATGCTTGATTGTTTCCAGATTATATTGGAGGTTTACTTGCTGGATTTTGGATCCCTATTGGGCTTGTGTGTTGTGGATCCATTGATTAAATTCAAAGACTTCCGCTGATGTTTTATTCACTCCGTATGATACCAGAATTCTTGTCCAATATCATACTCCAAACTTTAAAATCTTAACGGAATTAACATACTAAAATCGGAACTAGATGGATAAACACTGTGGGATTCAGATAGGTCCTGGTTTGGGCTTCTTTGGGTTTCACGACGATAAAAGTCCCATTAAAATCTTCCAACTTTTAAGACTAGATATAAGGAGATAATCATTAGACTTTAATTCTAGAATTATCTCTTTAGAATAGATAATGTTTCAATAAAGCTAGAAATCAAATAAGGGAAAAATTGCAAGGACCCGAAATCCTAATATATTCTTATTTGCTCCTAATAGGACCTTTACCGCCGTGAGAGCCAAACAAGCCCAAAACCAGGACCTATTTGAATCCCACAAGGCTTATACAACTAATATCCGATTTTAGCATATTCATTCTTTGTACTTATAACAATTGGAGCATGATATTGGACAAGCATTCTGGTATCATACGGAGTGAATAAAACATCTTCGGAAGTCTTTAAATTGAATCATTGGAACCACAACACACAAGTCCCACAGGAATCTAAAACTCCAACAAGTAAACCTCCAATATAATCCAGAAAAAAACAAGCAAAAGAGGGACTTGAAGAACTAGAAAATAGTCCAATCAAAGTTCATGTTATATGCACCAGCAACCAAGGAAACAAGAATGCAAATGTGATGCAATTTTACCCCACCAAGCAGCTTCGATCTCACACACTGGTACCACGAACATCGAATATACTTAACCCTGAAAAATGGTGAAAACAATAGGATGATATCTTAAACAAACGTCTCCCAAACAACATCAGATCAACCTATACAACTAGAGGGGATCATGCAATCATCATTCAACCAAAAAGGGATAAGGCAGAAATTAAGCCTAAGGGTGGACTATAAACACCTCAGAAAATTATATGTGAAACCTTGAATTTTGAGTCCTAGAAGTCCAGAAGCCAGTGCAGGTAAAATGACTATTTTTCCCCTGAAGGAAAGGATGTGTGATAGCCGAAATTGGTAAGTGTGGTATGGTAATTAATTCTGGTATAAATTCCCTTTAATCTAAGTCCTTATAGATAGGTAATTGCCTTAGAGATTAAAATCCCTAAAAATAGGGAAAAATAATTACAGAATTTAAATCTGATAATTATCTTACTTTAATTAAGCCTTAAAGATAGGGATTATAATCTCATAACCATCTTATATAAACAGAATCCAACCACCACAAAAATCATTCATAGAAAACACACAAAAATCATATAGCCTAAAACCCTAACACCTCCCTATATCTGCCAAAATTTGTTGAAACTTTAAACCAGCATAACTCACTCATCGCTTGTCGGATTCCTGTAAATAATAGTTGTTGGAAAGCTCTCTTCATCTTCTTTCGAAAAACCTTAAATTTTTAGTCAGGAGGTTAGTAATTCTTTCTCATATGATAAGTCAAAAATCGGCGACGGAATTAGGTTTTTGCCAAATCTTCTTGAACTTCAAAAAAGCATAACTCTTTCATCGTTTGTTATATCCCTACAAATAATAGCTTGTTGGAAAGCTCATTTCATCCTCTTTCCAACTATATATGTTTTATTGTTTGGAAGTAAATATTTCCTTGTCTATGGTTAAGTTAAAAATTGGCGACGGAATTAAGTTTTTTTTTTAGATTTCTACAGTTTTTGTCTTCGGTTGATTTCTGTTGTCATTTTTCGTGTTCTTAAGATTGCTTAGCATCTATTCATGATATATGATCATGAATTTCTTTCTTTTAAACTTCTATATGCTTAAAGTCGAAATTGTCCTATGCTCTACTCTTAGCAACGAAATTTGCATAGTTAATTAGAATGGTAATTCAGGTTGAATCTTGTTAAGTTCCTGGCTATCACATCACACATCCAAGAGGGAGACACCTGCAACGTCTGATCACTGGTTTCTGATAGGTTTGGTGAGTTAAATTGGTAAGGAAATAGGGTATTCAATTGATTTTTAAATATGCATGCTTAGTTTGTTTTCTTCTTTGCCTAGTGATAATATAGGTGGTTCAGAATTACCTAATAAAAGCAAAGGAGTAGTTTCTTGTTCAGAGACAAGAGAGGTAGAATCTACGCCTCATCGGTTTCTCCTAAGACGCCTGTTATTTTCTTGATGTTTTTGATACCTGCCCTTGTTGTATTGTATCCGATTTGATTATAGGGTGAGAGTATGAGTTTCGGATTAAGATATGGATCTCTTACGATATATCGAACCCCTGAGTTAGGTATTGAATGCCAGAGTTGCATATGTTATGTGAATTGAGTATGCTGATTATGTTCTGACATGATTTAGGATAGCCTGCTATGGTATTATGCTTTGTACTAGCTTGTGTGTGCTTGTACATGTTTGTGTGTCAGGATCCTTTTCCGGTGGCAATTCGGGGTAAGTGTTGATGCTCCTAGGGAGAGGAGAGGTTCTTATTGGTATGAGAGTTGTATGGGTGGCAAAGCCCAGTATGCGCGTGCTGGATGTTTGGTCTTTATGTGGCCGGAACCCTGTCCTTGTGTGGCTGGAACCCTGTCCTTGTGTGTTAACCGTTTATCCTTTGTACAGTAAGCCTTGGACAACACAGGTGGAAAGGGATGACCTTTCTTCTTCATTGCCGAGAGCAATCTAATGAGTTCCACCTAGCTGTGTACTTCTGATACTTTCGAACGTGTTTGTACTCCTCCGTCAACCATAAATTCGGCTCTAACCCCTTTCTGAATGATTCTTGAGTTGCGTGATCCCCTTTAGATGTTTAGGAATGATCTAATGTGAATTGGGAGATTTATGTTTAGGTTTTCTGCAGATCTTATGATGTTGCGACCCTACTGAGATTCTTGTAATCTCATACCATTGTTTTTTTACCATTTTTCAGGCTTAGGTACATCCACTTTCTGTGGTACCAGTGTGTGAGATCAAGGCTGCACGGCGGGGTGATATCGCATCATATTTGCATAATTGATCCTTGTTTACTTACGCATATAACATGAATGATTGGGACTACTTTCTGGCTTATTTTCATATCACTCCTTTGCTTGCTATTTCCAAAATATGTTGGAGGATTTCTTGCTGATTGTTTGGATCCCTATGGGACTTGTGTGTTATGAACCCAATGATTTTAATCTAAAGACTTCCGATGATGTTTTATATATTCCGTTTGTTACCAGAATATTTATCCAATATCATGCTCCAATTGTTGTTAAACATTGAAATAAACATGCTATAAAAATCGGAAGTTAATGGTAAGCCTGGTGAGATTGAGATAGGTCCTAGGTGTCATTTGGACGTATTTGGGTTTCATGGTGGTGATGACCTTAATCGGAGCAAATAGTAATAGTTAGGAATTAGGGTCATCACAGGTTTGGTAGGAAAGCATGGTTTAGGAAAAATAATTTGTTATATACTAACTTATTTGTTGATTTTGGTGTTTGTAGGTAAGGACATGCACACACACTCACTCACTTAGGAGCTAATACCGAAAGTAAACTAATGCTAAGAGGAGGTTGATTTCTAAGATTTAAGTAATGAGATTGATAATCTGATTTGCTGTGTGTTTATGAATATTCTTATGTCTGGTATGCCATGATGTGTTTCGGTGAGTGTTTGCTATGTTTCTTATCATTGCTGAGAATGTGTGTGTTGATTTATGCTTGCTACCGAGTTTCCCTATTTGACTTCTGTATTGCTGAATGTTTATGTATGTGATTGCTGGTGTGTATTGTCGAATATGGATGTTGTGTGAAACCAGGATTACTTAATGTTTGATGATAATTTCTGAGAGTATATATATATATGAGTGTTGATGTAATTGCCAAGAATACCTTTGCATGTGTGCATGAGATTTTCGAAAATTTGTATGTTGCTTTCCAGCATATGCATATCGTCTGGTGTATGCCTCTCCACCAGGTACCACTTATGTTTATCATATTTTGTTATATGTTGAGTAATAAAGGTGTATACGTGTAGTATGGCGCGCTCGAAGCTACAAAGGGATCAATGGGGTAGGTTTGAGATTTAGGGTGAACAGAAACCTGTTGAGCTAGAAGAGCCGAATGCACAAAATGAGCAGGAAGGGCAAGCTAAGCCCGAAAACCAACCTGAGGCACAAGGCGCACTAGTCATTGATTCTGTCATGGCACAAATCTTAAATGTATTACAAGGAATTGCTGCAAATCAGCAGCGTATGGAGGTGCAATTTCAGAATGCTCCTGCACCTACAGCAGTGGAAGAACCTAATCCTCCACTTGAACCTGTACAACAGGCACATCATAAGGAGGCTGAGAGACTTGCTGTTGTGATTATGAAATTGCTGAAGAAAGCTCGAAAATTGGGATGTAAAGATTTCAATGGTTCAGCCGGAGCTGCTATTGCTCGTGAGTGGAAAGACACCTTATACCGAGTATCCTTGTTCTTGCGTATCTCAAATGATAACAAGGTTGACATTGCTACATTCCTACTTGAGGGAGAAGCCCTCGCATGGTGGACATCATCCTCTTTCCAATAGTAGCTTGTTGGAAAGCTCTCTTTATCCTCTTTCCAACTATCTTTGGTTTTTCATCAAGAGGTTAGTATTTCTTTCTCTAAAGATAAGTTGAAAATCGACGGCGGAATTAGGTTTTTTCCAAATATTTTTGAAATTCAAAATAGTATAACTCTTTCATCATTTGTTGTATCTCTGCAAATAATAGCTTGTTGGAAAGCTCTCTTCATCCTCTTTCCATCCATCTTTTGTTTTTTATCAGGAGGTTAGTATTTCTTTCTCATAAGATAAGTTGAAAATCAACGACGAAATTAAGTTTTCGCCAAATCTTCTTGAACTTCAAAATAGCATAACTCTTTCATCGTTTGTTGTATCTCTACAAATAATAGCTTGCTAGAAAATGTTTTTCATCCTCTTTCCAACCAGATATTTTTTTTTATTTGGAAATAAATATTTCTGTGTCTAAGGTTAAGTCGAAAATCGGTGACGAAATTAGGTTTTTTTTAGATTTTTACAGTTTTTATTTTCGTTTGATTTCTGTTGTCGTTTCGCGTGTTCTTATGATTGCTTAGCATCTATTTATGATGTATGATCATGAATTTCTTTCTTTTAAACTTCTCTATGCTTAAAGTCAAAATTGTCCTTTGCCCTACACTTAGCGATGAAATTTGTATAGTTAATTTGAATGGTAATTTAGGTTGAATCTTGTTAAGTTCCTGGCTATCACATCAAAAATCCAAGGGGGAGGCACCTGCAGCGTCTGATCACTGGTTTATGATAGGTTTGGTGAGTGGAATTAGTAAGGAAATAGGGTATTCAGTTGATTATTCAATATGCATGCTTAGTTTGTTTTCGTCTTTGCCTGGTGATAAGATAGGTGGTTCATAATTACCTACTAAAGGCAAATGAGTAGTTTCTTGTTCAGAGACAAGAGAAGTAGGATCTATGCCTCATCGGTTTCTCCAAAGACCTCAGTTATTTTCTTAATGTTTTTTATACTTGTCCTTGTTGTATTTTATCTGATTTTATTATAGTGTGAGAGTATGAATTTTGGATTGAGATATGGATCTCATAGGCTATATCGAACCCCTGAGTTAGGTATTGAACGCCAGAGTTGCATATGTTATGTGAATTGAGTATACTGATTGTGTTCTGACATGATTGAGGATACCCTGCTATGGTATTATGATTTGTACTTGCCTGTTTGTGCTTGTACATGTTTGTGTGTCAGGATCCTTCTCTAGTAGCCATTCGGGGCAAGTGCTGATGCTCCTAGGGAGAAGAGAGGTTCTTACTGGTATGGGAGTTGTATGGGTGGCAAAACCCTGCATGCGCGCGCTGGATGTCTAGTCCTTGTGTGGCAGGAAGCCCTTATCCTTGTGTGGTTTGGGATGCCCTAGTTTGTGTGTGGCTTGGGAAGACTTGTCCTTATCCGGAGAAAATAGTAATAGTTAGGAATTGGGGTCGTCACAACACAAGCAGAAAAACCTCATCAATCGTTTCAGCAATAGGAAAAGGTCACCCCCTTCCATCTGTATTGTCCAAGGCTTCGCTGAAAAATTGATAAAGGTTAGCACACAAGCTAATCAGCAAGCCTATTCATCTTGCCATAAAAGGACAAGGCATCCAAGCCACACAAGGAAAAAAGCATCCAAACCACACAAGGAAAAGGGCATGCAAACCACACAAGGGTAAGGACATCCAAACCACACAAGAATAAAGGCATCTTGCCACACAAGGACAAGGCATCTAGCCACACAAGGACTTGGCATCCATCGAGCTCTTGGTGGGGATTTCCACCCATACAACTCCCATACCAATAAGAACCTCTCCTCTCCCAATGAGCATCATCGTTTACACCAAATGGCCACCGAAAAAAGATCCTGACACACAAACACGTACAAGCAAACTCAGGAAAGCACAAAACACAGTACCTTAACAAGGTATTCTCAATCATGTCAGAACATAATAAGTATGTTGAATACACACAACATATGCAAGCCAGGCAATCATAACATATCTTAAGGGATTTGGTAAAGCCTAGATAAACCTCAAATCAATCTGAAACTCATGCAGACACTATCTCATGCATACGCACATACACTATCTCACACAAATGCGCATACTTTAACATAAGCGTAGGTACCGAAATCAACAAACAAACAAAAGGATCTCTGGAGAAACCGATGAGGCAAAGATTCTACATCTCTTGTCTCTGAACAAGAAACTATTCCTTTGTTTTTATTCAAGGGATCCGAACCACCTATAACATCATAAGGAAAAAAACAAATCCAACTAAGCATGTATACTCAATAACAAAGTAAATAACATATGTCTTTACAAATTCTACTCACCAAACCCATCATAAACCATTAATCAGATGCCGCAGGTGCCTCCCTACTGGATGTGTGATGTGATAGCCAAGAATTTAATAAAAATCAAGTTCTTTAAAAATTCTACTCACCAAACCCATCAGAAACCGCTAATCAGATGCGCAGGTGCCTCCCTATTGGATGCGTGATGTGATAGCCAAGAACTTAATAAAAATCAATGTGAAACCTCAAATTTTGAGTCCTAGAAGTCCAGAAGCCAGTGCAGGTGAAAAGACGATCTTTCCTATGAAGGAAAGGATGTGTGATGGCGGATTTTAGGTTAACAAAGAAGGATTAGGTGTTAATATTACATACAACCAAAAGGAACAAGATAAAAAATCAGTAGGTTAATCAATTAATCAAGATTGACAACAATAGGGCATACCAATTTCATGTATAAGGAAGATTCAAAAGATGGATTTATGTTTTTATAACATGAGTGGATGCCAAACAATCATGCTAACAAGAGGAACAACAACAAAAACCAATTGAAGAAAAAATCACACAAGTTTGGCACCAACCCCTCTTATTTACAAGTTGAATTTCGATAGTGAAGAACTAAACTACTGACTACTAGACCTATGGAGCTAGATAGAGGATGGAAAGAGTTTTCTAATAAGCTATTATTTGGAAAAATTTCACAAAGGAAGAGAGAGTTATGCTAGTTTGAAGTTGAAGGAATTTCGGCAGCAATAGAGAGGTTTAAGGTTTGAGGTTTGACGAATTTTGTATATTTTCTATGTAAGATTTAAGTGTGGCCAGCTTCCTCTTTATATATGGTGGTTATGGGATTAATTCCCCTATTTTAAAAGCTAGACTAAAGTAAAATAATTATTATAATTAAATTCTATATTTATCCTCCCTTAATTTTAGGGATTTTATGTGACGACCCCAATTCCTAACTATTACAATTTGCTCCTAGTAAGGTCATCACCGCCGTAAAACCCAAATAAGCCCAAATGACACCTAGGATCTATCTGAATCTTACCAGGCTTACCATTGAGTTCCGATTTTTAGAATGTTTATTTTATAGTTTAACAACAATTGGAGTATGATATTAGACACACATTCTGGTAACAAACGGAATAAATAAA
This sequence comes from Passiflora organensis, assembly GCA_019739055.1. Lineage (NCBI taxonomy): Eukaryota > Viridiplantae > Streptophyta > Magnoliopsida > Malpighiales > Passifloraceae > Passiflora > Passiflora organensis. Next base: position 480,112 of record JAEPBF010000146.1, read on the forward strand.
ACATCAACGAAAGTCTTTAGATTAAATCATTGGGTTCATAACACACAAGTCCCATAGGGATCCAATTAACCAGCAAGAAATCTTCCAACATATTTCAGAAATAATAAGCAAAAGGAAGGTTCTTAAAATAAACCAGAAAGTAGCCCAATCATTCATGTTATATGGGCAAGAAACAAGTATGTAAATGTGATGCGATATCGCCCCGCCGTGCAGCCAAAATCTCACACACTGGCACCACAGACAGTGGATGCACCTAAGCCTGAAAAATGGTAAAAACAACGGTATGAGATTACAAGAATCTCAGTAGGGTCGCAGCATTATAAGATCTGCATAAACCCTAAAGACAAATCTCCCAATTCATATTAGATCTTTCTTAAACATCAAAAGGGGATCACGCAATTCAAAAATCAATTTAAAAAAGGTAAGAGCTGAATTTATGGTTGAGGGAGGACTACAAACACTTCCGAAAAATCAAAAGTACACAGGAAGGTAGAACTCATCACATCCCCTTCCACCTGTGTTGTCCAAGGCTTACTGCACAAAGGGTAGATGGTTAACACACAAACTAATCAGTAAGCCTATTCATCTTGCCTCGAAAAGACAAGTCATCTTGCCACACACGGACAAGTCTTCCCAAGCCATAGACGGACTAGGGCATCCCAAACCTCGCAAGGATACGGGCTTCTTATCTCGCAAGAACAAGCAAATGGGAGTTCTGTAATTGCTCCCATATAATGGTTCATAGGGTGCCCTACCGATGCTTGCATGAAAACTATTGTTGTAAGCAAATTCTGCCAATGGAAGGCCTTGATCCCAACCGGTTTTCTGATCCAACACACTTACTCGTAGCTTGTCTTCGAGTGTCTGAATCGTTCTTTCTGATTGACGATCGATCTTGGGATGAAATGCTGTACTAAAATTTAATCTTGAACCCAGTGCATTCTGGAATTTTTCCCAAAATCGTGAGGTGAAACAAGGGTCACGATCTGAAACAATAAAAACCGGTACTCTATGCAATCGAACAATCTCGTCCAAGTAACGAACTGCTAATCTTTCTGGTGTAGCTGTCATACGTATAGGAAGAAAGTGTGCAGATTTCGTCACTTGATCCACAATCACCCAAATGGCATTGTATCCTCGCTGCGATCTCTAGGAAAACCTGTCACAAAATCCATTGTGACATGCTCCCACTTCTATTCTGGAATCGGAAGTGACTGAAGTAGACCAACAGGTCTTTGATGTTCGATCTTTACTTGTTGACATATGAGGCATTGGGCAACGAATTCAGCAATATGACATTTCATGTTTGGCCACCAATACTGCTCCTTCAAATCTCGGTACATCTTAGTGCTTCTAGGATAAATAGCAAACTAAACTATGCGTCTCTGATAGAATAAGGTTACGAATATCAATATTTTGTGGAACACATACTCGGTTTTTGAAGACTAGTACTTCGTCATCTCATATTCTGAAATCATGAACTATGGCATCAACACCATCAGCAAGTTGCTTCCAAATTTCAGTAAATTTCGGATCCTCTAATTGTTGATTCCGGATTTCTTCAATTAAGATAGGTGCGACTTCGATTTGTGCCAACAACGAAACAGAAAAATTGATGTCAAGATCCACACGGTTAGCTTTCAATTCCAACATCATTGGCAGGTAATGGGTGTGCATGTAGGCCAAAACTGATGGGGAAGGAGGATGAAACTTTCGGCTCAGGGCATCAGCAACAACATTCGCCTTTCCAGGATGAATTCGATCATTAAATCATAGTGTTTAATCAGCTCCACCCATCTTTATTGTCTTATATTCAATTATTTTTACGTGAGGAGGTACTTCAGGCTTTTGTAGTCAGTGAAGATTCGGCATGTCTCGCTATATAAGTAATGTCGCCATATTTTAAGGAAAACACCACGGCTGCAAGTTCCAAATCATGCGTAGGGTAATTGCTCTCATGCTGTCGCAATTGCCGGGAAGCGTAGGCAATGACTTTCCCATCTTGCATCAATACGCATCCAAGTCCATATTTTGACGTGTCGCTGTAAACCACATACTCCTTTCCGCAAATAGGTAGGGTAAGGATAGGTGTGGAAACTAACCAATTCTTTAGCTCTTCGAAACTTTGCTGGAATTTCTCGTTCCATACGAATGGCTCACCCTTGCGTGTCAGTTTAGTCAATGGTCCAGCAAGCGATTAAAAATTCTCCACAAAGCGGCGGTAGTATCCTATTAAGCCAAGAAAACTACGAACTTCGAACACACTTCGCGGAGGTTCCCAAGCAATCACGGCTTCAATCTTCTTTGGATCAACTAAAACACCTTGTGTGGAAATAGTATGGCCAAGGAAACCAACTTCGCGTAACCAGAATCTGTATTTGGAGTACTTTGTGAACAACCGTCGATCCTTCAGGATTTTAAGCACAATCCACAAGTGTATAACATGATCCTCTTCCGATTTTGAGTAAATAAGTATGTCGTCGATGAATACTATCACAAATTTTTCCAAGAATTCACGGAACAACCGATTCACCAAATCCATAAACACAGCTGGTGCATTGGTCAAGCCGAATGGCATAACCAGAAATTCATAGTGGCCGTATCGTGATCTGAACGCGGTCTTTGGAATATCAGCATCACGGACTCTCAATTGATGGTATCCAGATCTAAGATCGATCTTAGAGAATACGGCTGCACCCTGGAGTTGGTCGAACAAATCGTCGATGCGCGGCATAGGGTATTTGTTTTTCACAGTCACACGATTCAGCTGCCGATAATCGATGCACAATCGCAACGAACCGTCTTTCTTTTTCATGAACAGAACAGGTGCTCCCCAAGGTGACACACTAAGTCGGATAAAACCACGATCCACTAAATCTTCTAATTGTTTTTTTAGTTCCTTCATTTCAGCAGGAGCCATACGATAAAGAGGAATGGAAATCGGATTCGTACCAGGCACTAACTTAATACCGAATTCCACTTCCCTTGCTGGTGGTAGACCGGCTATGTCTTCTAGAAATACTTCTGGAAATTCGCAAACCACTGGAACAGAATCCAGATCCGAGGATTCTTTAGAAATAATATGTACGTGCGCGAGGTACGCTGTACATCCTTTTTTGATTAATCGCTTCGCCTTAAACCAGGAAATCATGCAAGTTGGAACAACTCACCTATCACCTTCTCATATTCCAGCACCGAACGGGTGCCCTATTCAAGTTTGTAAAAAGCTTGTCGCTGCTCACTTTTATGGAATCTCGTATAAAATCTTTCGTCAAATTCGTACCGGAATTCTTTCCAAGTTGGTAAATGGTCACCGAATCGCAAGCTAGCGGATGTCCACCATGCAGGGCTTCTCCCTCAAGTAGGAATGTAGCAATGGAAACCTTGTCATCATTCGAGATACGCAAGAACAAGGATACTCGGTATAAGGTGTCTATCCACTCACGAGATGCAACAGCTCTGGCTGAACCATTGAAATCTTTACATCCAAGTTTTCGAGTTTCCTTCAGCAATTTTATAATCACAACGGGAAGTCTCTCTGCATCCTTATACTGTGCCGGCTGTACAAGTTCAAGTGGAGGAATAGGTTTTTCCACTAGTGCAGACGCAGAAGCATTCTCAAATTACGCCTCCATTCGTTGCTGATTTGCAGCAATTCCTTGTAATACTTTTAAGATTTGTGCCATGACAGGATCAATGACTGGTACAGCTGGTGCCTCAGGTTGGTTTTCATAATTCGTATAAGCACACACAGGCAAGTACAAAGCATAATACAAACAGGGCATCCTCAATCATGTCAGAACACAATCAACATATTCGATTCATATAACATATGCAACCCAGGCACTCAGTACCTAACTCAGGGATTCGTTATAGCCTATGAGATCCATTTCTCACTCTGAATTTCATACTCTCACCCTATAATCTAATCGCATGCCATACAACAAGGGCGGCTAACAAAAACATCAAGAAAATAATAAGGGTCTCTGGAGAAACCGATGAGGCGTAGATCCTACCTCTCTTGTCTTATTGTTGTCTATCTTGATCAATTGATTAACCTATTGGATTTTGATCTTATTTCTTTAAATTATACATGTTATAAATACCTAATCCTTCCTTGTTTACATGAAATTGCAACCCTTATAACTTGATAACATGAAATCACAACCCTTATAACTTGTTAACATGAAATCGCAACCCTTATAACTTGTTAATATGAAATCGCAATCCTTATAACTTGTTAACATGAAATCGCAACGTGCCCTACTGCCCTATTCTTAGTGCCAAAAATTGTATGTTGATCAGGGATGGTAATTCATGTTGTTTCTTATTAAGTTCATGTCTATCACATCACAAATCCAAAAGGGAGGCACCTGCGGCATCTGATCACTGGTTTCTAATAGATTTGGTGAGTGGAATTGGTAAGAAAATAGGTTGTTTACTTGGTTATTGGGTATGCATGCTCCGTTTGGTTTTATCTTTGCCTTATGATCCTATAGGTGGTTCAGAATTTTTAAACAAAGGCAAAGGAATAGATTTTTGTTTAGGGACAAGGGATGTAGGATGTATGCCTTATCTGTTTCTCTAGAGATTCTTTTGTTTGCTTGTTGATGTCGGTGCCTATGCTTGTGTTAATATATGTGCATATGTGTGAGATAGTATATGCATATGTACTACATCTTTAAAGGTAGGTTATGAGTGCCTAGTTTAAATGTGTTGTGTGTATTGAACATGCTGATTGTGATCTGACATGATTGAGGATATCCTGCTATGGTATTATGCTTTGAGCTTGGCTGTGTGTGCTTGTATTGTTTATGTGTCAGCATCCTTTTCCGGTGGCTATTAGGGGTCAACATTGATGCTCCTGGAGAGAGGGGAGGTTCTTACTGGTATTAGAGTCGTATGGGTGACAATCCCTAGCTTGCACGCACTAGATGTCTAATGCTTTTGTGGCTAGACGCCTTGTCCTTGTGTGGCAAGATCCCCTTATCCTTGTATGGTTTGGATGCCTTGTCCTTGTGTTGCTTGGATGCCTTGTCCTTGTATGCTAACCCTTTTACCCCTTTTGCAATGAAGCCTTGGACAACACAAGTGGAAGAGGATGGCCTTTTCTGTTGATGAGATTGATTGGTGATTTACTTGCCTGTGCACTTCTGATTTTTGGAAGTGCTTGTGGTCCACCCTCAGCCTTAGCTTTCGATCCTAACCTTATTGTTTGATTCTTGAATTGCGTGATTATCTTTTAGTTGTATAGGCTGATCCGATGTTGTTTGGGAGTTGTTTATTTAAAATTTCTATAGATCCTATGATGTTGTGACCCTACTGATATTCTTGTAATCTCATCCCGTAATTATAACCATTTTCAGGCTTAGCTACATTTGTTGTTCGTGGTACCAATGTGTAAGATCAAAGCTGCACTGCGAGGCAATACTGTATCACATTTGCATTATTGTTTCTTTGGTTGCTTGCGCATCCAACATCAAAGACTTCCACTGATGTTTTATTCACTCCGTATGATACCAGAATGTTTGTCCAATATCATGCTCCAATTACTATAAGTACAAAGAAAAATAGGCTAAAATTGGGAATAAAGATGGGTAAGCATTGTGGGATTCAGATAGGTCCTTGTTTTTGGGCTTGTTTGTGTTTCACGGCAGTAAGGGTCCTAATAGGAGCAAATAATAATAGATTAGGAGTTGGGGTCCTTACAGGTTTGTTAACGGAGCATGGTTTAGGGATTATTATTTGTTGTATGCTAACCTATTTGTTGGTTTTGGTGTTTGTAGATAGGTACATGCGTACATACCCACTTACTTAGGGGCTAATGCTAAAAGGGATTTGTAAGACCCCTAATTTTGAGTCCTAGAAGTCCAGAAGCCAGTGCAGGTGAAAAGACGATTTTGCCCCTGAAGGAAAGGATGTGTGATGGCCGAAATTGGTAAGATTGTTTAGTAGTTAACTTTGTTTCAAATTCCCTTTGATTTAAGTTCTTATAGGTGGATAATTGCCTTAGAGATTGTCCTTATAGAGGGATAATTGCCTTAGAGATTAAAGACCCTAAAAATAGGAAAGATAATTTAGAGTTTAATTATCTGGTAGATTATCTTATTATGATAAAATGATTAAAAGTAGTAATCATAATTCTATACCCACTCATTATAAATAGGAATCCAACCCCACAAAAATCATTCATAGAAAACTTACAAATTCGTATGAGCCTAAAACCCTATACCTCCCTATAGCCACCATAATTCGCAGAAACTTCAAACCAGCATAACTCACTCATCGTTCTTCGGATCTCTGCAAGTAATAGCTTGTTGGAAAGCTCTATTCATCTTTTTTCAAACCATCTATGAGTTTTCATGAGGAGGTTAGTATTTCTTTCCCAAAGGTCAATTTTAAATTCGGCGGCGGAATTAAGTTTTTGTCAAATCTTCTTGAACTTCAAAATAGCATAACTTTTTAATCATTTGTCAGATCCTTACAAATAATAGCTCATTGGAAAGATTTTTTCATCCTCTTTCCAAACATATATAAATAGAAGCTTGGATGTAAATATTTTTGTATTTAAGGTTAAGACGAAATCGTCTTATGCTTTACTTTTAGCGACAAGATTTGCATAGTTAATTGGAATGGTAAATTCACGTTGAATCTTGTTAAGTTTCTGGCTATCACATCACACATCCAAGGGGGAGGCATTTGCAACGTCTGATCACTGGTTTTCTGATAGGTTTGGTGAGTGGTATTGGTAAGGAAATAGGGTATTCAATTGACTATTGAATATGCATGCTTAGTTTGCTTTTGTCTTTGCCTGGTGATAATTTAGGTGGTTCGGATTTACTTAATAAAGGCAAAGGAGTAGCTTCTTGTTCAGAGACAAGAGAGGTAGGATCTATGCCTCATCGGTTTCTTCAGAGACCTCTGTTGTTTTCTTGATGTTTTTGTTACCTGCTCTTGTTGTATTGCTTGCGATTGGATTATAGGGTGAGAATATGAAATGCGGAATGAGATATCAATTTCTTAGGCTATATCAAACCCTTGAGTTAGGAATTGAGTGCCTGGGATGCAATTGTTATGTGAATTGGATATGTTGATTGTGTTCTGACATGATTGAGGATACCCTGTTGTGGTGTTGTGGTATTGTGCTTTGTACTTGCCTATGTGTGCTTGTACGTGTCTGTGTGTCAGGATCCTGTTCCGGTGGCCATTCGGGGTAAGTGCTGATGCTCCTAGGGAGAGGAGAGGTTCTTACTGGTATGGGAGTTGTATGGGCGGCAAATCCCAGTAAGAGCTCGCTGGAGGTCTTGTCCTTGTGTGGCCGGAACCCTGTCCTTGTGTGGTAGGAAGCCCTAGTAGGTATGTGACCTGGGATGCCCTAGTAGGTATGTGACTAGGGAAGACTTGTCCGTGTGGGGCTAGTCGACTTGTCTTTGCGAGGACAAGGTGATAGACTTACTGATTAGTTTACGTGTTAACCATCTACCCTTTGTGCAGTAAGTCTTGGACAACACAGGTGGAAGGGGATGGCCTTTCTTCTTCATTGCCGAGGGCAATGTGATGTGTTTCACCTGCCTGTGTACTTCTGAGCTTTCAGAAGTGTTTGCAGTCCTCCCTCAGCCATAGATTCGGCCCTAACCTCTTATGATTGGTTATTGAATTGCGTGATCCCCTTTAGTTGTTTAGGAATGATCTTGTGTGAATTGGGAGATTTGTGTTTAGGGATTCTGTAGATCTTATGATGTTGTGACCCTACTGAGAATCTTGTAATCTCAAACCGTTGTTTTTACCCTTTTTCAGGTTTAGGTACATTCGCTGTTCATGGTACCAGGGTGTGAGATCAAGGCTGCACACGGCGGGGCGATATCGCATCACATCTGCATACCTATTACTTGCGCATATAACATGTGAATGATTGGGCAACTTTCTGGTTTAATTTAAGCACCCTTTATGCTTGCTATTTCCGAAACTTGTTGGGAAAATTTCTTGCTGTTTATTTGGATCCCTATGGGACTTGTGTGTTATGAACCCAAGGATTTGATTTAAGACTTCCGCTGATGTTTTATTTACTCCGTATGTTACCAGAACATGTGTCCTATATCATGCTCCAACTGTTGATAAGCAATAAAATGAACAACTAAAAATCGGTAGTTAATGATAAGCCTGGTGAGATTCAAATAGGTCTTAGGTGTCATTTAGGCTTATTTGGGTTTCACGGCGGTAATGACCTTAATCGGAGCAATTATTAATAGTTAGGAATTGGGGTCGTTACAAGTTTGGTAGCGGAGCATGGTTTAGGAAATGTAATTTGTTATATGCTACCAAACTCTTACAAGTTTGGTAGCGGAGCATGGTTTAGGGAATATAATTTGTTATATGCTAACTTATTTGTTGATTTTGGTGATTGCAAGTGATTGCAGGTAAGAACATGGGCACACACTCACTCACTTAGGGGCTAAAATCGAAAGAAAACTAGGGACAACATGGGATTTAAATGATAGGAATAATAAACTAATGTGCTGATTGTTCATATGCCTTCATATGTCTTTCTTGTCATTACCGAATGTATATGCATGTGATTGATGATGTGTATTACCGAATATGGATGATGTGTGAGTCTATGTTTGCTTGATGTTTGATAATGATTTCTATGATTGTTGATGGAATTGCCAAGAATACCTTTGCATGTGTGCATGTGATTTCCGAAAATTTGAATTTATTTTCCAGCATATGCGTATCGTCCGGTGCATGCCTCTCCACCAGGTACCACTCTTTTACTAGTATTGTATTTAGTATATGTTGAGTAGTAAAGGTGTATTCGTATAATATGACACGAGGTAACAAAGGGACCAATGGGGTAGGTTTGAGATTCAGACTAAACAGCAACCCGTTGAGCAAGAGGGAGCCAAACTACAAATAGTATCTGCATTTGTTGTTGACCATGTAAAACGTTTTATCTTCATTGAAGCCTACAAGCAATGTGATATCAACGAGGCTTCTAAAGAACTTAATGGTATATATATGCTAGTGACTGTCAACAGTTCCACTAAGTGAACGTTGCCATCTGCTCACTGTCCGGAATAATCGTTGTCCAATTACCAAGGGCATGTGGGCTCGTCTGAAGAATGGGAAATACAAAGGAGACCTAATCAAGAGTCAATTGATACATTTATGAGCATCACAGGAGCTACCGAGGATGTCGCGCTGCAAAGACTAGAGGCTCACGGTGGTGATCTCAATGCAGCCGTTTATACTCATTTCAATGGAGGAGATCAAGTGCGGGGGACAATGCTATGGTTGTTCCTGAAGACGATCTAATGGATATCGATGATCCAGCAGAAGTTGCATTACATAGGAGAAATCCTATCTCTCTTCTATTTGAGGTCGACACTGTGAATCCATTCTCAATACTTGATCCATAGTTTCGTAGAAGTATGTTTGGTGGTGGTTCTGGTGTTACAACCCATGAACCACTTGTTTCTCAACCAAGGGAGGTGAGGGAGATACCAATAGAGGTCAAGGACGGCAGTGATGGATCGAGACAATCAGATCATGGTCCTGTGTGTAACGACCCCAATTCCTAAACCATTATTCATTGCTCCGATTAAGGTCATTACCGCCGTGAAACCCAAATAAGCCTCAACGACACTTAAGACCTTTTAGAATTTCACAAGGCTACTCATATGATACCGATTTTAATCTTGTTTATTTTGTTTCTTATCAATCAATA